>JADMLD010000523.1:1200000-1654210 GCA_017589585.1 Phylloscopus whistleri | reverse complement strand
TCCATCCCTGGGCACAGCTCTGTGCCTGCTGATGTCAGAGCAGCAGCCACCACAGGCAGGTGCTCACTGCAGCAGGTGCTCTCTGTGCAGCCCCTGTGCTGAGTGTTTCCAGCTCCCTGGCTCGTGCTGAGAGCAGTTCCTTCCCTGGGCTCTGTGCCTGGCAGCAATTGCCACATGAAATATTCCCCCTCTGCCCCCCAGGCTCCTTGGCTAGCTCAGTGCCTTGAGAGGCTTTGGAGGAATATCTCAGGGACAGGGCAAAAGATTCCAAAAGAGGCTCTCACCCCCTGGGATGGTCCAAGGCTTTATTCTCAAAGGGCTCCAGGGCAGAGAGAGAAAGAACAAGGAAGAACAGGACTTTATCTGGTCTCTGCTCAGGAAAAGAGAGCTGGACCTCAGCCAGTTGGGTCCAGAAAGGAAGGAAGGAAGGGTCAAACTGCATGGTCACAGGCTTCAGGGGGTCTCTGGGGATAAACCATTCCCCAGAGGAACACAACAGCCACAACCACCACGGGTTTGGGGAATGGAACCAGAGGCATGTACAGGCCCCATGTTATCAGTTTCTACCTCCTCAAAATCTGCCAGCATGGAACTTCCAGGCTGTGCTTTCCCTGTGGGGCTGGCAGGCAGCAGTGACCAGCAGAGAGCTCAGAATGTGGATATGGATATGTGGATATCTCCAGTTCCCTGCCTTCCCCCAAAGTTCAAGCTGTGTTTCTGCAGGAGATGGCAGCAGATGATACAGTAATTGTAGAAGTCTCTCCTCTGAGACCAAAGGGGAAAGATGTCCAACAGCTACTCAGTTAAGTAACAAAATAATCAAGCCTCTTGCATTGCAATGGTACAGGGGGAACTGAGTAAGATTTTGAGCCTTTTGTGTCCTTTGATGTAGGAGAAGAACCCTTCAAGACTAAAGAAAGATGGTCCAGTGGCTGACAGCTCACAGTGTGAAAAAGAGTTCTCATGTCAAGTTGCATCATGCTGTGTTTTATTTTATGAGCCCTGTCACTCGTGCCTGTTTGTAAAGAGCATTTGTTTTGCTCTGGAAGCCTAGAAAAGGAAACTAAGGGACTGGATAGAGACTTCTTGAGGGATTCAGTTGTTAGGGAGCCAGGTGTGAAATCTTCATCTTGCTTTTCACTCACCCAATCTTCCTCTGAAGTCACAAGACTCAGGAAACATGTCTTATGGAAACACAGGTAAATGAGACAGAGGACATCTGAAAAGGGGGAGCAAAGTGAGAAGTGGGGCTGCTTCTGTTCTCTGCAGTTTGGTTGTTGTGCAGCATTGGGTCAGGAGTTTATTCCGATTTTACCAATTTGAAAGATTACCTGTGGAAAGTATCATTATGTTTTATCAGGATTAAGACCTCAGATCTTCACAACTCCTGGGGTTTTTTCTTTCTGATTAAAAAAAAAAAAAAAAAAGGCACAAAAAGCTGAGGAGAAGGGGACAGGAAAGAAGGACAATGTCAAAGAATGAAGTGATACAATTACATGAGCTTGCTATATGTGTAATTGGCATGAGCTCTCCATTCTCTTTTTATTTGTTTATTTGTTTTTGTTTATAGTTATTAAAATTATTAGTTTCTCTTCCCAAAGTGTAAAAGCAAATATCAAATAAAGACTTAGAAGTTCCACTCTGCTTTAAAAGAGGGTGAGTTATGAATAACACTTGAAGCAGCCTTAGCCAGTGATGTAACCTATTCTGAAACCCACCTGTTTTCCTCCCAGTGTAAAACTGTTGCTATTTGAAGTTCAAGCAGAAGTGGTCTTTCCTATTTCTCTCTTACTCTCCCCTAAATCAAAGAGGACATTGAATCTGGTCTGGAAAACTTATTTTTTGTGAGACATTACTTTCAGATAAAACTGTCTCTTCTTTCTCCTCTTCCTCCTCTTTCTCCTCTTTCTCTTCTCTCTCTTCTTTCTCCTCTTTCTCCTCTTTCTCTTCTTTCTTGCCTTCTTTCCTTCTTTCTCTTCTTTCTTGCCTTCTTTCCTTCTTCCCTTCCCTGTTCCCTTCCTTCTCCTCCTCTTGTGTATGTTGGGAGCTCAGCTTGGTCATTCCTGGTCTCCTGGAGTTCTGGAGATGCAACTCCTGTACACTGGTGTGCACATGGATGGCATTATAAAATATCTGAGCTCTTAACCATTTCTGTGAAGGAAATGTAAATAATTCCTTCAGAACGTGTGGACCCAGTGAGGAAAGATTTTAAAGTTGTTGATTGTTTCATTTTGCTTGTCTGCATGTTTAGGCAAAGATGGGAGGATTAAAAGTGGAGACATAAATAAGCTGCTTGGAGGGATAGTTTGAATAGCAGTACATATTTTTCTCAGCTTCTAAAGCTTCAGATTTTTTTGAGCAACTGCAAAGACAATGAACATTTCTTATACTATGTCAATTCAAAACCTACTACCTTACTGTGTTGTCCCCCAAATCAAATAATTCTCTCAGCTTTGCTGCCTGTCACTCCACCAAGGTTCCCCTGCAGCTGAGGAGCTTTGGGGAGCACATATTCAGGCAGCCACCCCTTACACCTTGCTGCCAGTATTTGGGATTATTTTCAGCACTCTTGGAGTCCACAGTGACAGCCACACAACCATTTCTAAATTAAGGCTATTTGAATAACTGCTGTGTGCAAGCCCAGGTCTGTGCAGTGCAAGCAGATTTAATTTATACAGGGCTCAGGAACCTTTTCAGGATGCCTTTAATATCTCTCCAGCAAAAAGCACCCCCAAACACTTCGTTTCACACTTCCAGAACTTCTGTAACACGTTAATAAAGTCCCAATAAATGAGTTTTTGGATGTCCTATCAGAGGGATTAGTCAAGATGGCACCTTAATGAAATATTCATTTTTAACACTGATGATGTGACCAGTTCAGTTGGGGTTTGTGTAGCATTTGCTTTTGGTGCTTTGACAATTATTTTTCTGGAAATAAAGAGAGCTCTTTGGAGCAGCCTAGTGGAACTAATTTTGTTCCAAGGGGCAGTTTGCAAAAAAATCAAACACAACATTTAGGTGCTGAGATAACTCTGGTTTTTCTGTGACCATACCACTCTGGAAAAGGGGGTTGAAATCAAGCCCTGCTCCATGTGGAAGTTGTTTCTAACTTAGAGCCCTTTTTGAACTGACCACAAAATCATTGTTTAACTGAACACAATCACCAGTCATCTGAACAGGAGGCAAGAGGAGATGTGCAAGCTGTGGGACAGATTTTAAAATCACACACACAAAAAAGTTGCTGCAGTTGAAACAGAGGCTGATTGCTGGGTGAGCTGTGGTTTTGTTGTGGTTTTTTTGTTTTTGTTTTTGTTTTTTTTTTGGTTTTTTTTTGGGGGGTTGCCTTTTTTTGTTTGCTTGTTTTGGTTTTTTTGGGGTTTTTTTGGTTTTTTTTTTTTTGTTTTTTTTTTTGTTTTGTTTTTTTTGTTTTGTTTGGGGTTTTTTAGTTTTGTTTTTTTGGAGTTTTTTGGGGTTTTTTGGGTTTTGGTTTTTTTTGTTCCTTTTTGTTTGGTTTTTTTGTTTTGTTTTGTGGTTTTTTTGGTGTTTTGTTGTGTTTTTGTTTTGTTTTGTTGTTGTTGTTGTTGTTTTTTGGGGTTTGGTTTGGTTTGGTTTGGTTTGGTCTTTTTGTGTGGGTTTTTTTTTTTTTTTTTTTGGTTTTTTGGTTTTTTGGTTTTTTTGTTTTTTTTTTCATTTTGGAGAGAAATGACTGGGGGGAAAAAAGCCAGAGGAACACCACAAAGATGGCACTATAACCAGATAACACTTACTGAGCAGTGTAACCCCTCAGTATAGAAAGAGTCATTGCTGAAGATGAAATGTTGACATTGTATACCAGGCCAACATCACAGTAACTGCCTATCCTAACAAATTAATCTAATCATCTTCCTTGCAGCTGATATGTAAGGTGATGTATTTTTAGACCATTTAATCTCATTAGTGGTTATTGCAAATCCTCCAAAATCTGTCAGAACTCCAAATTGCTGGCTTCCTTCAGTTTGTCAATAATTTTCTGTGTTGACAAAGCATATTTCAAAGTTTTGAACCTTTCAGTTCCAACAGACAAGGAAGGAACTTGGTCTTACAGCCCACCCCAACATTAAATTGTTCCTCTTTTTTGAACTCAGTTTATGAATTCCATACTTGGCTGTCCTAGCTAAATATGTTTTTCTGCATTGCCTTCTTATTTTCACTTTGTGTAGCTTTCATTGTTTGCTAATTAGGTCCATGGAGGTTTCCAAATGTCAGCATCATGTAATTCCTCTAGTCACTGTCAGGGCTTCCTCAGCAACTTGCAAACATTGATTCTTTGAAGAATCCCTCCCTTCCAGAACAGTCTCTTTGTGCTTGTCCTAAATCCAAAATCCTGTGTGGTTCTCAGTTAAGAGAACTCCACATTCTTGAGTACTTTCTAGAACTATTCTGGAAGATTGGAATGGTAGCTCTCAGTTTTTGTTGTGTAAGCTGTGGCAAGTATCTAAGGCACACTCAGGGGTTTGCATCATTATTTTCACCCATGTGAAAATTGGCTGATTGGATTAAAATTTCATTTTTTTGTTGTACATCTCCTTGTAGACATTACAAGTTCACATCTTGTGTTTAACTGATGATTTTAGACTGGCATTAACAACAACAATTTGCTTCTTTCTCTTTCTCTCTCTCTTTTTTTTTTTTAATTGGCAGGAGCTAATGAAACAATGCTGAGTGTAAATCTCTTTGTGTCTGTACATAACCAATCTAGAGAGACTCAATTATTTCTTATTTAAACCAGAAACAGTGCAACACTTTTCAGTTCAGTTTGGGCCTTTCCCTTAAACTTTTATGGCAGAGCCACCAAATTTTTCCATAGTAGGTTTTGGTTTTCTTGGTTTTCTTTGCTTTTAAAATACTTTTTTATTTAAATTCTGCAAAGGTGTTAAACCTTCCTCCCTGGCCAGGTATCCATGATGAGGATGGCACAACGAAAAATGCCAAAAGTTCTTTTCAAGCCTGAAAGCATAGCTGCATTTATATTTTAACTTGGGACAAATGCCTATTTTGTGGGGTTTTTTTAGAGTGTTTAAGCAGTTGTTTGCTTGAACACTCTAAAAACCAAAGCAGTGCATGGATTGTGCATGGATTGATGCAATGCTGCTCAGTAATCAAACATCAAGCACCTGTTCACAGGGGTCAGTGGTGACTTCTTCCATTTCTACAGCTGGAATTGAACAAAACAATTCTGCCAGCACCCACTGAGTCACAGATCCAGCTGGGATAGGGATTTGAATAAAGTCACCCCTTCAGACATCCAGGTCACTCTCTAGAGGATTCTGCAGTCTAGAAAACCAGAACCTACTTGAAGGCATCAGTTTGATCCACTCCCTTCTCTTCTGTCTCTAATGACCATTTATTCTCCTTACTACTATCACTTTCCTTATTGCTTTCCTAGCCAGCTCTCAATCATTTCATTATTTCCCTTTTTTCCCCTTAGATGTAATATTTTCTGTCATTTACCAATACTGGGCCTTGATATGCTTTGGTGGGCCCTACAACCACCTCAATAATCTCATCATTTCCCTTCTAACTTCTTGGAGTTGCTTGACAACATTTAAATGTAAATATAAAAGCCAATGGCTGAAATTTCAAGGTCAAGTTGCCACTTCTTTTCATTTGAATGTGAAAAATGCAGCTGAGTTTCCCAACCTGAGTTTGAAAATCAATCTTTTTCCCTGTATAAAATTTCAAAAGTTCCTGTGTAACAGTAAGTAACTGATCCAGATTTTAAGAAATGAAATCACCTTGAAATCCTGATCTTCACTCTTCTGCTTCCCATCCATCCCAGATTTTTTTTTCATCTTGAGAAAGTCTCCTGTGTTCCAGCTAGCTGGTAATTCTGAAATGTCTACACTTTCCTGACCACACTTTGAATAGCTGTAGGTAGGATTATCAATTGCTTTCATTTCAATTCAAACTAAGCAACCAAGGAAAGTCAAATAAAGAACATTTTTATAAATCTGTATTCATAGGTCCAAACAGGTATTTTTTTTCATTAACAAATAAGAAGTGTAGAGGTTGGCATGACTCTAGATGATACATGGTTCCAAAGAATCAAGAACAACTTGGAGAACAATGTTTACCACAGCAGTCCTGAAATATGAGAAAAAATTGTTATCATCAGTATTTTATTTTTTAAAAAAATTACATTGTAGTCAGGCAATACCAGCAGATAGCCAATACTTGTATTTTACTGTGTGTGGAGCAGCTTTGCAGTGCTGTCAGAAATGGCAGGAGTTGTTAGGAGTATCATGGTCATGCACAGTGATTCCTTAGTGTACCCTGGACTGCTCAGGCTGTTGCTTTAGGCTGGAATGGTCATTCATTTAAATCAGTGGGAAAAAAAATTAATATCCCATAGTCTTCAGTGCTAGAAAGTGCAGATTCTTATGAGAAGCCTTCTCTGTTTGTTGGTGGAGGTGCAAAACCTGAAACCTGCAGGGAGAAAATACCTTTCAGCAAAGTAATGTAGGCTCTGAGCTGGCCCTGAGAGTAATTGCATTTGTGTTGTGAACATTAGCACCATTTCTGGGATAAAATACATTTCTTTCCCACTTTTGAATAATTTACCCTTTTCTTTTAGAGTAGAAGGCATTACTGCCAAAATAGGGTGAGCATAATCCACTGCAATTAGCCTGGGCCCAATGGAAACCCTGCATCATTTTAGGGGCACTGAGACTGCTTAAAAAGAGCCTTGCAAATGATGTTATAAGTGATAAAAACAGTTCAGTGCAGGGTTTTTGCACACTCTGCTCTGCTTTCACCCCGTTGCCTTCCAGCCCCACCTTTCCATCCAGCGTGGGAGTCACTGCTCCTTTTGGAGGCAGGGCAGTGTTCTCCTGCACAGCCTGCTCAGGTGAGCTCTGCCCTGAGGAGGGATGCAGGTGCTGCTCTGCCTTTTGAAGGAGTTGTTGTGCCCAGTATGCTCTTGGTGAGGCTGGATAAAAGGGAAGGGCTGCTGTGTTGTGCACAGAACAGAACACTCCTGACATGCACAAGGCACTTGCATGTGCACAGTAGGTACCCTGCAAGTCATTCTTTTTTTATTTTTTGACACTTTATAACTTTAAATAGTTTTTCAGGAATCTCTGACTTTGATGCTTTATCTGGCCCTCATTCTCAGAGCACCTGGAGAACAATTTTCCTTCTTGTGCATGGGATGGGAAAGTTGTATCTCCTCCTTAGAGGGGCCTAAGGCTGAGTATACTGCAGTCTAGAAAACCAGAGCAGAACCTGGATCATTGGTCTAGAAAACCAGAACAGAGCCTGGATCATTGGTCTAGAAAACCAGAACAGAGCCTGGATCATTGGTCTAGAAAAGCAGGAGCAGAACCTGGATCATTGGTCTAGAAAAGCAGAACAGAGCCTGGATCATTGGTCTAGAAAACCAGAACCAGAACCTGGATCATTGGTCTAGAAAACCAGAACAGAGCCTGGATCATTGGCCTAGAAAACCAGAACAGAACCTGGATCATTGGTCTAGAAAACCAGAACCAGAACGTGGATCATTGGTCTAGAAAACCAGAGCAGAACCTGGATCATTGGCCTAGAAAACCAGAACCAGAACCTGGATCATTGGTCTAGAAAACCAGAACAGAGCCTGGATCATTGGTCTAGAGAACCAGAACAGACCCTGGATCATTGGTCTAGAAAACCAGAGCAGAACCTGGATCATTGGTCTAGAGAACCAGAGCAGAACCTGGATCATTGGTCTAGAAAACCAGAACAGAGCCTGGATCATTGGTCTAGAAAACCAGAGCAGAACCTGGATCATTGGTCTAGAAAAGCAGAGCAGAACCTGGATCATTTGTCCAGTCTATCATCACTTAGTGCTCAGAGGAAGCCCACAAGCACTGATGCAGGCCAGTGTGAGACACCCTTGTGTCTGATCTTTGCCTTGTCCATCTCACCCCAAATCTGCTCCTGCCATGTCAGGCAGGGACTAAGAACTTTGGAATTGGTCTTGTATTGAAATGAAAATTCTTCTGTAATTCTTTTCGAGGCTGATCCCTCACTTGTATGCTCCTCTTTGGCTGTGTCTGTGGGGACTGGACTCTGAAGAGGGCTCATTTTCCTCGTTTCTCTGAAGGCTAACACCTCAAGTTCTTACCTGATGGAATCCATATCAAATGTGCATTTCAGCAATCACATTAAGAAAAAAACCCCTTACAAACAGCTTCATTCCAAATGCCACCTCATTACCAAGCCTGTTTTCATGGACTCCATCTTCTCTGTGCGCTTGGACAACACAAATACTACAGGGAAAAGTGAGGTGTTCACTCTCATGCCACCTGATTCCTCAGCAGGTTCTTTCCCTCTTTATCCTACAATCACTTCCTATCTGTATAGGAAATACACAGGGAGAGGAAATTCCCATTTCCTATTCTGTATAGGAAATGATTTCATTAGAATTGCTGAGTAAGGAAGCCTCAAGTTATAGTAGCATTTTATTTCTGCTGGAGACATTAATGCCAGCTAATAGTCTTGTTCCTTGGTCTGTTTTCCTTTGGTATTCCATTTTCTGGTAATTGGCCCAACTTGTGTCCTACTGTGGGAGCTTGGCAGAGGGAGAGAGAGAGGGATGAAGAACAGAGAAAAAGATTTGTAGGTGTCAGAGACAGCTTGTGTATGTGCCTGCATACATATGTGAGCTGGCACAAAGCAGGGCTACGTGGATTTTAGCTGTTTCAATAATCCTGTACACAAATCTGCAGCTAGCTGAGGATGTGACCCGGGAAAGGCAGGAGAAACATTGCCAGGGGCTCCAGCAGGGTTTGATTTCTGGGCAGGGGGGAGCAGCCTGTGCTCGCTTCCCAAGGTTCTTTGTCCATGCAAGGGTGAATCATGCCAGGCTGGGTTGACTCACGGGTGGGGAATAAAAATGGAGTTAGCACAATCCAAAATGGCTTTGTGGATTTGTGGTCACAGGAGGAAAACAAAATGTACATTTACACAACAAATGTAGGCAGGGAAGTGTTTTCTTTTTATAATGGTGAAGGGAGGACTTGATTTTTTTAAGAAAAGGAAACTTGAACTGGAAATGAAAGCCAATCTATTGCCATTCTACCTCTGGCTGTGATCTTGCCTGATCTGGTAAGTTAAATGGGTGAGTGCATGTGACATTCTTAGAGAAAAAACCAGGCAAGAGAGGACAGAGGGTTTTAATTGCTCAGAGGAACTCTTCCCCCTGAGTCAGAAGGAAAGCTGTGCCTCTCCAGGCTGTCAATGGCAATATGGTGTTGGTTAATTACCCTTGGAATAGCATCTCAGGCAGGAGTTGTGATCACCAGTGGTTATTAGAAACCAAAACGACCTTTATTTAGGACAAGTGATTGGGCTGCATCCGGGTTTTGGTGAGTGCTTTCCATCTATTCTAGTTTTCCCTGCAGTTCTGAATGGATGTGTTGGTTTTTTTTTTTTTGTTTTGTTTTGTTTTGTTTATGTTTTTTCTTTTTTTTTTTTTTGTTGTTTGTTTGGTTTTTGTTTGGTTTTTGTTTGTTTGGTTGGTATTTTGTTTGGTTTTTTTTGTTTGTTTGGTTGGTTGGTTGGTTTTTTGTTTTTGTTTTTGTTTTGTTTTGTTTTGTTTCTTTCCATAAATCTGTTAGCTGGTGGTGCTTTCTATAATATTTTGAGTTCCAGCTGAGAGGCAGCTCAATTAGAGTGGAGGGAGAGAAAGCCTCATGAAGAGATGGGTCCCACTTGTAGGGATTTGTAGGGAAAGGCACGAAGTTTGTTCAAAAGTCTTTCTTTTACAGGGCTATTACCAATTGTAAATACCAATTGTAAATACCAAATTGTAATCTTTTTTTGCTCGTTAGAGTGGAAAACCACTTGAAAGCAAGCAAGCACGGTGTTTTAAGCTGCACAGACAGCATTGCCGGCATGTGCTGCTCGGTGGATGCTCGGTTTGGGTGAGGATCTCCAGGTTGGCAGGGAGCACACGGCATTCCAGACTCGGAGTGGCTCACTGGGGTTGTGGCAGCTCCTGCAGCGGCTCTGAGGGCTGGTTTGGGATCTCGTGTTTAACATGGCAGCGCGGAGAGTCCGGAGAGGTTTAACAGGCGCTGCGCTCAGCTCGCGTTTCATTTGAAAGGAGCCCTCCCTGCTCTGCGGAGGCTTCCATTCCAGCCACAGTGCCGGGATCCAGCGGAGCGCCCCGGCCTTCCCGGCGCGGATTTCCGCAAATCCCGGCCCCGTTAATCCGCCCCGACATCTGTGCATCCATCCTCCGGCGGGGCCGCTCCCGGCCGGGCACCGCCGCTGCTTGGGATGCGGCTCACAGCCCGCCCGGGCCGTGCCGTGCTGGGGCCGCAGGGCAGAGCCCCGGGCCGTGCCGTGCCGTGCCGTGCCGTGCCGTGCCGTGCTGGGGCCGCAGGGCAGAGCCCCGTGCCGTGCCGTGCCGTGCCCGTGCTATGCCGTGCCGTGCCGGGCAGAGCCGTGCCGGGCAAAGCCGTGCCGTGCCGTGCTGTGGCGGGCAGAGCCGTGCCGTGCCTGTGCCCATGCCATGCCGTGCCGTGCCGTGCCGGGAAGAGCCGTGCCGTGCCCGTGCCATGCCGTGCCCGTGCCTGTGCTGTGCCGTGCCGTGCCGTGCCGGGCCGTGCCGTGCCTTGCTGTGCCCGTGCCGTGCCGGGCAGAGCTGTGCCGTGCCGTGCCGGGCCGTGCCAGGTAGAGCCGTGCCTGTGCCCGTGCTGTGCCGTGCCGTGCCGGGCAGAGCCGTGCCGTGCCGAACCGTGCCGTGCCGTGCCATGCCATGCCGTGCCGAGCCGCTGTCCGCCCGTGCCCCGCCCGGCCCCGCGCTGTCCCCCCGCTGTCCCCCGCTGTCCCCCGCTGTCCCCCGCTGTCCCCGCGCTGTCCCCAGCTGTCCCCCCGCTGTCCCCCCGCTGTCCCCCCGCTGTCCCCCGCTGTCCCCGCGCTGTCCCCCGCTGTCCCCGCGCTGTCCCCAGCTGTCCCCCGCTGTCCCCCCGCTGTCCCCCGCTGTCCCCCGCTATCCCCCCGCTGTCCCCGCGCTGTCCCCCCGCTATCCCCCCGCTGTCCCCCCGCTGTCCCCCGCTGTCCCCCGCTGTCCCCCGGGCACAGCCGGCTCCAGCTCGCTCCTTGACGTCATGTCTGTGGCCAGGCGCAGTGGAGGCGGGCGGCGCGTTAAACTTTCAGCTCCAGCCCCGGCGGCTGCCGACGCCGTGCGCGGGGAGCCGCCTGCAGCCGCCGCAGCTGGAACATCTGGAAGCGTTCAGGGTGTCTGTCTGTCTGTCGGCGAGAGAGCGGGCAGCGAGCGCGCTGAGGGAGGGGAGGGAGTGAGGGGCTGGGACTGTGCTCTCTTCCTCTGCAGAAACAGCTCCCTGCCAGCACAACGCGCTCGGAATGGCTTTGAAGAGGAGGAGCAGCAGCGTTTGAACATCTCCCCGTATTTTTTTTTTTTTTCCCTCTTCCTCCTGTTGTTACTCTTGTAGTTGGTGGATTTTAAAAAGACGTTTAACCCTCAGAGGTTTATTACCCTGGATGCTTTTGCTTTTTTTTTCCTTTTTTCCTTTTTTTTTTTTTTTTTTTTCCACCCCCCTCTCTCGTTTCCCCCCCTTCCTGTTCTTTTTTATGGTTTAACAGCCAGAGGTGCTGTGCTAAATTCTTGGAAGGGGCCCGGATGTACTGAGGATGCATTGCAATTTCACTAAAGGAGGCAGTAGTGGAAAGGATCAGGTTTTGGTGTTTGATGCAATAATGGGAATCAGGTAATAATAAAAGGGGAAATTCTGCAGCTCCATTCTTCCTTGAATTTTTTACCAAGCCGATTTTCGGAGGGATTATTCTGGACTCGTTTTCAATGGTCAATGAAAACAAGAGGATGTACATTCCAGAAGAAAACCATCAAGGTAAGCCCGAGATTTACCTCCGAGAGGACCTAGCAACCATTCCCCTACCCTGCCCTTTGTCCCTCATCTCCCGGCTGGGCTCAGCCGCCGGCGGCGGAGGCGGGCGGGGGGCCGGGGCAGAGCACAGCCAGCCTTTGACACCGGCTGCCCCCCGGAGCACAGGGCCGGGGACATCCCCAGCCCCTGGCAGGAGGGCTGATCCCGCAGGAGAGCGGGGAAAAGTTGCTTTGAGTCGCCTTCTGGGGCGGAGGGGCCAGCGGGGCGCGGGGGCCGGGGGCCGGGGGCAGCCGCTGCTCCCGGTGTCACACCGGGGTTGTGAACGGGCAGGGTGATGCCGCCGGAATTTGGGGGGGATCTCACCCGATTCACGCCGTCCCGCTGCCCCCAGCCTCCATCTGGGCACGGCTTCCCGAGGCACCGGGAGAGAGAGGAGCCCTTCCCTTCTCTTACGCTGTTCCCAATCCCTGGCACGGGAGGGGAGGGGAGGGGAAGGCAGAATTTGCTGTTTACACACATGTGCACCATCCGTGCGCCCGTGCCCAGGGAGCGAGGGGCACCGGGGCTGCCGCTGTGCCGGTGAAAGTTGGCTGGGACTCGGGGCAGGGATTTCTGGCCGGCTCGCCCGCATCATGGACACCGAGCCGGCGGCAGCAAATGTCCCCCCCCCCCCGCTATTCCCTGTAGTAAAACTTTGTTTGTCCGAACTCCAGGAGCCTTCCCCCGCCCCCGTCCTCCCCCGCCCAGCCCCGACCTGCCCTTCCCGGAGTTATTTTTATCCCGTTACCTGCGTGGTGTCACCCCCTCCCCTCCAGCCCTGCACACACACACACACACGGCGGTGTTGCAGAGCAGGCAGAGCCATTTCCTCCCCTCTGCCGAGGGAAGAGCAGCGCTCTGCCGGGGTGTTTCTCTCCCCCCATCCCCGGCCCAGTTCTCCCTCCTCGCCCCCCGCCTGCTCCTCAGGGCAGCCCCTCCCTCCCTGTCTCCCTCCCTCCCTCTCCACAACTTCCCCGCTGGCAAAGGTGCCCCCGCCCGCTGGCATCCAGCACCTGCTCCGGTGAGCCCCCGGTGAGCCCCCGGTGAGCCCCCCGGTGCCTTGGGGGGGCGGCTGGAGGTGCAGCTGGGGAGGGGCAGCAGCCCCCGATGCTGGAAGGGCAGTGGGGTTCAGAGATGACACCCCCCCCGCCCCTCTCCTCCCGATTAAATGCAGATTAAAAGGAATAAACCCACCCCAGCACCCCCCCCACCCTCAGGCACTCCGCCGAAATGAGGTGGGAGGGGAGAGGAAGCAGCCCCTGCTCCAGAGCGCTGCTTCCAAGGGGGAGCCAGGCTGCAGCACATGCATTCGGCAGCCCTAATTGGGCTGCTCTTCCTGGGCCAGAGCTGATAAAGTGGATGAAGAGCTCAGCCTCCATAGCAATATGCCAACGCTATGGCAACCCAAATCCAGCTCCCTCCTTATCAGCTGCAGTGATTATATAATTGGAGGAGCAGTTTTGCATCTGTCTCTCGGCGCGGGCTGCCCTTACCCCCAGGTGAAAGAGCACCTTCCAAAGCAAACAGAAAATCGGGCAAGTGGAAGGGAGGCCTGCTCCCTGGCAGTGTGCTCGGGGTGCCCTTTATTTGCAGTCTGTTTTTATTGTGTGCAAACAGCACCTGAAAGGTTAAACTGATCAGCAGCCGAGAAAACCTGGTGGTGAGGAGACGGGAGCAAACCAATCGCGAGGTGGAATGGAGCCACTGAAGCCAGCAGAGCTTGCCGGTGGCCAGGCAGTGACAGGAGGGGGTAGAGGATGAGGGCAGCTCTGGGATCCTGCTCTGCCCCTCGTTTCTGACACGGGAGGCTGGCTTGGGTCAGTCCTTCCTCTTGCAGCCTGCACAGCTGCTGGCAGCAAGGTGGATGCTCCAGGTGCTGGAGGTGCAGGACAAGTGTTGGTGTCTGCTCTGGAGGTGTGGCTGATGCCAGCAGGCCCGGGCAGCACAGGCCTGGCCCAGCAGCACCAGGGGAGCTGCTCCTGCAGGGCTGCTCCAACACAGAAAGGAGTAAAGCACCGAGAGGCCAGCAGTGTCATGGTGAGGAACAGCAGTTGTGTTTGAAAGGGCTTGGTTGGCTTCCTAAGTGCCGCTTTGGGTAGGTCTGTAATGTGCTTGGTTTACACTTCTGAGCGTGGTGACGTGTCCTGAAAATCATTGACCCCAAAGTAAGGATTTCCTCATTTTTTGGGGATGCTAAGCCTGCTGTGCTTTCATTAGTCTCCTACTGCAGAAAGGCAAGTAGATAGTATTTGTTGATGCTGAGACACAATGCTCGTTTTTTGCTACGCAATGGAGGATTTTTAAAAATAATAATAATTATTCATCGATACATCTTATGCTTGTCTAGAAAATGACACAACCCCACCCAAAAGCGCCAGCAAAAGCTTCCAAAACTAACTCCATCACATCCACTGCCCGTGTGGGACCGGGTGGAACCCTAGATGGGCATCTTTAATGCCTTCCCTCAGAACACTTTGGAAAACTTGCTCTCTGGGAATAAGATGGGGAATCGGTTTGCAAAGGCACGTGTTGCACCCCTGTAGGGAGGGAGGGAGCAGAACAGGCCCGCCTGGCCCCGGGGTGGCCCAGAGCTGCTGGGACACACACACAGCCCCGGTTCTGTGAGCTCGGACACACACACAGCCCCGGTTCCTGAGCTGCTGGGACACACACACAGCCCCGGTTCCTGAGCTGCTGCTCGGACACACACACAGCCCCGGTTCCTGAGCTGCTCGGACACACACACAGCCCCGGTTCTGTGAGCTCGGACACACACACAGCCCCGGTTCCTGAGCTGCTGGGACACACACACAGCCCCGGTTCCTGAGCTGCTGCTCGGACACACACACAGCCCCGGTTCTGTGAGCTCGGACACACACACAGCCCCGGTTCCTGAGCTGCTGGGACACACACACAGCCCCGGTTCCTGAGCTGCTCGGACACACACACAGCCCCGGTTCTGTGAGCTCGGACACACACACAGCCCCGGTTCCTGAGCTGCTGGGACACACACACAGCCCCGGTTCCTGAGCTGCTCGGACACACACACAGCCCCGGTTCCTGAGCTGCTGCTCGGACACACACACAGCCCCGGTTCCTGAGCTGCTGGGACACACACACAGCCCCGGTTCCTGAGCTGCTGCTCGGACACACACACAGCCCCGGTTCCTGAGCTGCTCAGACACACACACAGCCCCGGTTCCTGAGCTGCTGGGACACACACACAGCCCCGGTTCCTGAGCTGCTGCTGGGACACACACACAGCCCCGGTTCCTGAGCTGCTCGGACACACAGCCCCGGTTCCTGAGCTGCTCGGACACACACACAGCCCCGGTTCCTGAGCTGCTCGGACACACACACAGCCCCGGTTCCTGAGCTGCTCGGAGCGATCCGCGCCGGGCAGGCCCGGCAGGAGAGCAGCCGAAGGCAGCGCTTTGGCTCTGTGTTCAGCCCCGGCTGGGGAGGGGAGCGGGTCCCGGGGGCCTCTCCCGGAAGGTGGCACTGCAGGGCCGCGGAGCCCGGCCGGCCTGCCGGGGCTGGGCGGGCGGCACTGCCCGGGTGTGCCCGGGGTGTGCCCGGGGTGTGCTCGGGGTGTGCCCGGGGTGTGCCCGGGGTGTGCCCGGGATGTGCCCGGGGTGTGCTCGGGGTGTGCTCGGGGTGTGCCCGGGGTGTGCCCGGGGTGTGCCCGGGATGTGCCCGGGGTGTGCTCGGGGTGTGCTCGGGGTGTGCCCGGGGTGTGCCCGGGGTGTGCCCGGGATGTGCCCGGGGTGTGCTCGGGGTGTGCTCGGGGTGTGCCCGGGGTGTGCTCGGGATGTGCCCGGGGTGTGCTCGGGGTGTGCCCGGGGTGTGCTCGGGGTGTGCCCGGGGTGTGCCCGGGGTGTGCTCGGGGTGTGCCCGGGGTGTGCTCGGGATGTGTCCGGGGTGTGCCCGGGGTGTGTCCGGGGTGTGCTCGGGATGTGCAGGCACTGCCCGAGATGCGCCCGGGATGCTGTGGCCAGCCCGAGATGCTGTGGCCAGCCTGGAATGTGCCTGGGATGCTGTGGCCAGCTCGGGATGCTGTGGCCAGCCCGGGATGTGCCCGGGATGCTGTGACCAGCCCGGGATGCTGTGGCCAGCCCGAGATGCTGTGGCCAGCCTGGAATGTGCCTGGGATGCTGTGGCCAGCTCGGGATGCTGTGGCCAGCCCGGGCTGTGCCCGGGATGTGCCCTGGATGTTGTGGCTAACCAGGGATGCTGTGGCCAGCCCGAGATGTGCCCGGGATGTGCCCGGGATGCCGTGGCCAGCTCGGGTTGTGCGGGCACTGCCCGGGCTGTGCCCGAGATGCTGTGGCCAGCCCAAGATGCCGTGGCCAGCCCGGGATGCTGTGGCCAGCCCGGGATGTGCGGGCATTGCCCGGGATGCTGTGGCCAGCCCGGGATGCTGTGGCCTGCCCGGGATGCCGTGGCCAGCCCGGGCTGTGCGGGCACTGCCCTGCATGTGCGGCCAGCCCGGCTCTCCGGACGCAGAGCCGAGCCCCCGCCGTCTATCCCGGAATACAATTCATTAGGATTGAGGAGCTCCTGGTAGGTCATTTGTTCCGTACAGCAATGATCCTCTGAGCGAAAAGCCATTTCTGATACCGTGGCTGAACTCCCCTGCCTTCAATTTCAGATCGTGCCTTTGGGCTTTGTCCTTATTGCGTATTTTGAACAGATTTCTACCTGCTGCTTGTAGGAAAAGAACCCCCTCGGGTATTTGTCAACCATAATTAGGTCTGCTTGCAACCTCCTTTCCTAACCTGCACATACCCTGTTCTTGAAATGTTTCCCTGTAAGACACTCTTCCCATAGTCCTTGTGTCTCCTGTATCTGTTAAATTAAGAACTAATTAGTATAGCCTGTATTCCTCAGAAGCCTATTGATAGCCAGAGGGTCAAGTCACAAGCACAGTCCCTCACGCATTTTCTGACCTGAAATGAGAGTCAAACCCACAAAAATCCCCCTTAACTTTGCAGGTATAAATAGAGATGACTGTGTACACTTCACAGCTGATTTCAGCTGAAGAGTTGAGATCTGTCTCATGCTGTGCTACAGAACAAAACCATTGGCCATGGGCACCAGAATTTATTGGCTGTTTGCTTTAATTTTCTGCTCTATTTTCAGAATACCGATTTTATTTCCTGTTTGTTTTGGGGCAATGTTTTCATGTGTAGGAGAAGCCACGCTCTTTCCGTGGTGACAAAGTGACCAGATTGGCAAACTTTGTCGTCATTTTGAGTACTTGTTCTTGTGCTCTTGTTTTGCTGTAAAGGTTGGTCAGGGTAGGCATTAGTCATGGGGCATAAAGAATATCTCCACGTGGTCTGAAACAGCTTATCTTCAGGATTTTTTTGGAGAAAAAGCCTGAATCACCGTTTAAAGATGCAGCACTAGAATTCCAACCTCCCCTGATTTAACAATAAACACTTGCATTGATGAAGTGTTATCTTCAAAGTACTTGGAACTTTTGGTTGGTGCAAAGCATTTAATTCAATAGTATATGGAATAGCAGTGTAATATGAAAATAATTAATATAATGTTAAGTAACAGTGCCTGAACGTTCTGCTTAATGGAGTGCACTGCATTTGTTTATGAAAGTTGCCAGCAGAGCCTTCAGAAAGGCATTTAAGTGCTTTCAAGCATTGTCCTTAAAAGGGGTATGTAAGTGTCCTTAGCAAAAGGCACGGAGTTTAAAATGTACACTTTGGAGAGGTTTGCTTTGAAATGATCTCCAGCCACAGAGACCAGTGCTGGTTAGCTCATCACCAGTGTTGCTGCTGGCTGGTGCTTGCTGAAGTTTGCCCTGCTGCCACGAGCACCTCCCTGCTGTGCTGCCTGCAGCCAAGGCACCTTTCTGAGCCCCCTCTTGCTTGCATCTCCAATTTTTTGGGGGGGTTACACCTGAGTAATTCACTACAGCAGACATGTTTTTGTGTGTTTTTGGGGTGACACCTGAGTAATTCACTACAGCAGAGGTGTTTTGTGTGTTTCTGGGGTCACACCTGAGTAATTCACTACAGCAGAGGTGTTTTGTGTGTTTTTGGGGTTACACCTGAGTAATTCACTACAGCAGACGTGTTTTGTGGTGTTTTTGGGGTGACACCTGAGTAATTCACTACAGCAGATGTTTTTTGTGTTTTTGGGGTGACACCTGAGTAATTCACTACAGCAGACATGTTTTTGTGTGTTTTTGGGGTGACACCTGAGTAATTCACTATAGCAGAGGTGTTTTTTGTGTTTTTGGGGTGACACCTGAGTAATTCACTACAGCAGACGTGTTTTGTGTGTTTTTGGGGTTACACCTGAGTAATTCACTACAGCAGAGGTGTTTTGTGTGTTTTTGGGGTTACACCTGAGTAATTCACTACAGCAGAGGTGTTTTGTGTGTTTTTGGGGTTACACCTGAGTAATTCACTACAGCAGAGGTGTTTTGTGTGTTTTGAGGGTGACACCTGAGTAATTCACTACAGCAGACATGTTTTTGTGTGTTTTTGGGGTGACACCTGAGTAATTCACTACAGCAGAGGTGTTTTGTGTGTTTCTGGGGTCACACCTGAGTAATTCACTACAGCAGAGGTGTTTTTTGTGTTTCTGGGGTCACACCTGAGTAATTCACTACAGCAGAGGTGTTTTGTGTGTTTTTGGGGTGACACCTGAGTAATTCACTACAGCAGACGTGACACGGCCTTGCCACGTGGAATTCATTTATCCTACTGAGATAATTCACTTTGAGGTCTTTGTCCTCATCTTTTTGTTTTGTTTCCTCAAAACCCTTCAGAGAGTATGTTCTGTAGCTGCAGTGGTGCCATATGTGCTTAGTTATGGCTTTGCTTTCTTTCAGTTTTGTGGAAAATGGTTCTGCATCCCTGCTTAAAACAGAGTTTAGCTGAATGGCAGTGGCTCTTAAATTTATTTCTTGTGAGTGTGTGTCAGTTGTGGCCATTGACTTGCTGGGGAGTGTCTTGTTTAACCCCTTCTGGGAAATAATGAGAGAAACAGAGTGATTCAAGTTCAGGAACAGCAAATAAAAGAGCTCTTCTGAGCAAGTGTTCTCTAAATTTATTGACTATCAACCAGCATAACAGATGTGACTGCGTGCAGTAAAATCTCTCTTAAATATTGAACACAACAAATCAGATCAACACCAAAGAAAGCTTTTACCAGTGGCAGAAATGTGCTTTACAAAACATAATGTTATTAAATGGTTCAACTGCCTTTTTTTAAAAAGACTGTATACAAACCCAGTATATCTTTTGTCAATCATTTATCTGAAATGCTGGTTTTATTGAGGTAGTGGGGATGATGTGAACTTGAGAGCAAGTGTATTCATTAAAATGTTTATTACTGGATTTCAGCACCATTCATTTTAAAAAGAGAAAATGCCATTAAGGGTTCAGACACGTTGGTGGCCACTGAACACTTTTCCTTTTTCTGGTAGTTCCTCTATTACCTACCATAAAATGGGCATTCCTTCTTTGTAATATTACCAATGGAAGTTAAAAAATAAAAGGAGATTACCATTTTTAGAAAATTTCTGTTTTGTTGGAGTAAATGTTTCACTGTGCATTTAAGCTATGTCAAGCTTTATTTTTTTTCTCAGTCTTCCTTTTTTTTTTTAATTTTTTTTCTAATGAGAGAGGAAGTGCCAGTCAGTCTTCAGTGCAGAGAGGGCAGTGATGCTGGTGCTCCTGCCAGAGAGCAGGTGTGGGTTCAGGTGCTGCAGTGGTCCTGTTGTGCAGGAGAAGGGAGCACAGGTGACCTGGCCCCTGATTAGTAACAGCTGTGTTAATTACCAGTACAGCCTGGCCCCTAACGAGTCACAGCTGCAGCCAATAAAGGTCAGTGGGATAAAAGGGAGTGGGTGAGCTGGGCAGGGCAGTCATGGAGGAGGAACCTGGAATGAGAAGGTCATGGAGAAGAAGGATCCTGAGGAGAGAGAGAAAATCCCTGCTGAGAGGTCAGTCTGGGTCTGGTTGTTGGAGCTGTGGTTGGAACCTGCAACTGGGTAAGGGCTGCAGTCAGAGGCTGCCAGGGAAGCCCCCAGCAGGAGCTGCTGCAGCCAGAGTCAGGGAATGGTTGGGGTCAGGATGGCTGGGCTGTAAAGAGGAATGAACCAGGGCCCTTCTCATCCTCTGATCAACAAGAACTCTGTGTCTTGGCTCATTTCTACCCTCCAACCAGAGGGCTGCTGCAGCACTGTTGGGATCTCTGATATTTGCTGGTGGGGTTTTATGATCACAGAGAGAACTGTTGCTCTTGCAAGGTTGTTGTGAAATACATCAGGGTGCAGTTGATAGTAAATATAAATCCTTTTCTGGAAGAGTCCCTGGAGGAGTTTCTGTCAGGTTCTATGGATGAGACATAATCACGAGAGTGGAATTGACTCCTTTAAGAACTTGGGATGGTTTCAGGATAGGTCTGCTCCAGCTGGAAGAGTCACAGGTGTCTCAGTACTGTGTCTAGAGATTCCCAGAACAAAAGCCCTGGCTGGATTTCCCCCAGAAACCCAATACAACATTAAAGATTGTATGGTTTGGATTGCTGCCTTTGCTGGTCCACGAGAGGTGAGGGTGGGCAAAAAAGAAAGAAAAAAGGAGAAAAGATTAATGTATGTGCTGTAGAAGGTGACAGAAGATTTGATGGAATCCCATTTTGTCTTTATTTTGTCAGCCTGGCAGTTGTCCAGGTAGCAAGGTTGAGTTATTGCAGTCTGGAGCTGAGGGATGATTAGCACAGCTCCTCCTCAGGAGGAGATTAGAGTGAGGAGAACCCACTGCTGATGGCTTTGAGGGTGGGCTGCCTCCTCTAAAAGACCCTTCTGGGAGGTGCTGCTATCCCTGGCTCAGGTTTCCCTGCAGGAATTGCGTTTCTGGGCAGTGAGGATTAAATGGAATGGCTCTGTGTGATGGGAGGGAGCTGCTGAGGCTGAGCAGCTCCTCCTGCTCCAACCAGGGCTGCTTAAAAGGGGCTGCCCAGGCAAACCCTGAATGTCTCTGAGGATGGAGCTTCCCCAAGCTCACTGGGCAGCCTGCTGCAGAATTTAACAACAAACAAACAAACTCAGCACCTCGTTCCTGCTCTGTGTATTTCAATCTGCGTCTGTGAGGATGGAGAGCTCATTTCCCAGTGTCACCCCAGAGCTGAGCTGCTGCCACTTCTCTGTGTTTAATCAGACACAGAGGATGTTTGAGGGGCTTTGGCCTCAGTGCATCACAGCAGTTCTGGAGCACTTTGCTTTTTTGGATGTTAGAGGCTTACACAGGAATGCTAAAACTGAGTTTGTAGAGGGCTTGTGCAATTTTCATCGAAGATTCTAAATTTCAGTGGCTTTCTCTGCAGGCAAAACATTCAGGAACCATGAAAAAACACCAGCAAGTTGAATGTCCTTCAACAGCTGGGAGAAATTAGGAGAGTAGCAGTTAAAGCCTTGTTTGTGGGGGGGGGAAAAAGAGTTATTTATTCTGATATCTGTCAAGAAATAAAAGAAATCCACAAGTCTTACCTGGGCACCAAGAAACTCAACGAATTTAGGAGGGAGGGAAATTTTGCTTCTTTAATAAAAGAAGATTAAAATAAAATAATCATGAAGGGTGACTGGAAGCTTTGTGGTTTTCAAGCCAGATGCACTAATAGCAAAAACCCTGATTGCACAGGAACTCTCCTGGGATTTTGTATATAAACCTTAAAGAGTTAATTGTTGCAAGGAAAATATTGTCTGAGAACCACTTAACCTTAAAGATTGTTCTATGATATATTTAAAATGTCCTTCTCTAAATGGTGTTGTTATTTATCTGAAATATTCAGGTTTTTAACCCGCTGTGTGTATGGTTGCCTTCGGGTATTTTGGAAAAAACAATTAAATATGACTGAACATGACATTATAATTACAAAGTAAATATGCTCTAATTGAGTAATTAACTCAACATTTCTTCCTAAAGGCATTGTAGGAACAAAGTCCTGTTACTGATCAGATTGCAGATCCTTTATTCCAAAGGAGGAAAAAAAGGCTCCCATTCTCCAGTATGGCTGGCTAGATGTGAGACTTTTTAAGGTGGCTCAATTTTTGAATTTAATATGTGACTTTTTGGAATTTAGTATAGATTATTGGTGCATCAGATAGTCCTCTAATGCTTTTTGTCAGATGAAAAAATCTTTTATACAGACAAAAAGACTACTTGTGTCTCTTTGCTTGTCAGCTTGACCCTTTTGGGGCTGTATTCAGCTTTGTGTATTATTGGCAAAAAATAATAATTCTGAAGCTGCCCCTTGTGTGATACAGCTGTCAGTGGCAGAGTTCCTGGATTTCAGCTCCAGGGATGCACCAATGTGAGTGTGAGAGGCAAATGTCCCCTGTGTGAACAGAGGAGTTAAAATTGCTGTGTGTTTAGGACAGGGGAAAGTGAATTATTGCACCTCCATACACTGCACAGGGGGTTTATGTTGCACCTCACTGCTGATACAGATTGGCAGATATCAGAAGTTCAGACTGGGCTGTAATGCCAAACTTTGCTGGGTTTTCCACCTGTGGCCTCCACTCAGTTCACAAAAGAACATTTTCCACGCAGACCCCACCTGGAAATACCAGACATCTGAATTAGGCACCAAGGGGTTCTGATTTCCTTGGGGTGGATTTGACATATTGACAGCCAAGTCAGCAAATGAAGTCACACCGACCCAAGGGTCATTAAGAAAACCGAGGAAATCCACAGTATTCATTGCTCTCTGGAGCTGTGAGCATGACATGGCTCGTGCAGGGAGGAAAGCTTCACCTGTGTGCTGGAAGTCACACAGGATAATTAAATTGCCCATTATTGCCGTTATAAATTGTATACTGCCTGTTATTATTGCCCATTATAAATTGTATAGATGCACGGAGTGTTTTCAGGTGTAATTTGAATTCAAATTGGTGTCTTTAGAGAGAAGTAAAAGGCATTTATGGGGTGAAAATTGAAAGTGATCAGGTTTAATTGTGGGTTTAATGGAACTTCAGTGTGACTGTGTTCAGGAGCAATAGCTGGGAGTGGATTACATGAAATTTTTACATCACTTTCACCTAAGTGAAAATTTTAAGTGAAAAGCCTGAGATTTGCAGCCATCAGTTGTGTTTAGTGCCAGCAGCATCAGAAGTTGAATTCATAATTCCAATATCTTCTCACTGGCTTTGGCTCAGTTGCACCAATCCTGTGAGTGTGAAATGTTTGTGTGAGGTGTTTGGGATATGCTGGTCCTGCATGCAGCAGCACACACTGCTGAGTTCCCAAAAAAATGCCTACAGTTTTCTTTGAGAATTGTTTGCTGTTTGTTCAGTGTAAGAAAGTTTATTGCTTAAATCAGAAATGAGCACGTTCATGGGGGGCTATGCTGGAAAAACAAATCCTTAATTTAGTTTTGATGACCAAAGTAGTTAACAGTTTCATTTAAATATTGGATTGGAAATGGATTGCAGTGAATTAACAGTTTCATTTAAATACTGGATTTGAAGTGGATTGCAATGAATTAACAGTTTCATTTCAACGTTGCATTGGAAATGGATTGCAGTGAGTTAACAGTTTCATTTCAGTATTGGATTGGAAATGGATTGCAGTGAGTTAACAGTTTCATTTCAGTATTGGATTGGAAATGGATTGCAGTGAGTTAACAGTTTCATTTCAGTATTGGATTGGAAATGGATTGCAGTGAGTTAACAGTTTCATTTCACTGTTGGATTGGAAATGGATTGCAATGAGTTAACAGTTTCATTTCAGTGTTGGATTGGAAATGGATTGCAATGAGTTAACAGTTTCATTTCACTGTTGGATTGGAAATGGAGTGCAGTGAGTTAACAGTTTCATTTCAATATTGAATTTGAAATGGATTGCAATGAGTTAACAGTTTCATTTCAGTGTTGGATTGGAAATGGATTGCAATGAGTTAACAGTTTCATTTCAGTGTTGGATTGGAAATGGAGTGCAATGAATTGGATTTGCAGTGGCACAGATGTCTGGAACAGAGCAACTCTGAGCATCTCTTGTCTTTTCAGCCATTATGGCAAAAATCAGAAATAAAAGCAGAGAGTGAAAGACAAAGATGAACGTGACTTGAAGGCTTTTCTCTGCTTTAAGGCAAAGGGTGTCAAGCAGGATCATAAGAGGTGAAAAATTGTGTCCCACCTTGCATGCAGTGACAAAAGCTGTTGTGCACACCAGGAAATCAGTCAAAAAATGACAAGAGGGACTTGCTGCTGGCAGCTCTTAAAGACAACCAAAGCATTTCAAAATAAAAATTTTAAAAAGTTGAGGATTCAAACTTTGGAGAAATTGAGCATGGAGCTTTCCAGGTGCCTGGCAGCATCCCTGGGAGTGTGTCATGGCACACGGTCAAATGTGGAGTGCTCAAAAAAGGATCACATCTCCCAGTATGAATAATTCAACAAAACACTGCAGGAAGTTTTTAATGCTGAGAATGCAACTTCTGCTACTTTCTATGAAACGTTGTGCTTAGACATCTCCTGAAGTGCTTTTAATTTGCAGCGTGGCTTCCACAGCTTGGAGTGTTTCTGTGGAGAGACCTGCATTTGACTGGAACACACATCCTGCTGTTCCAAGGCAGAGCTTGTATCTCAATAAGTGCCTGTGGGTCAGCAGTTCTTGATCTGTTTTCCCAGTACTTTGCACTCTTACTGAGAGCTCTGCTGGCATCTTGCTTGGCCTTGAATTTGCTCTTATTTCTCCAGAAAGCTTTTTTTTTTTTACTTTTGTTTTGGGGTGTGCATCCTGGGGATTTTGCCTGTTGTGGGTTCTGATGGAGAGCAACAGCAGTGCCCAGAGTACACTGAGGGCTCCTGAGGATTTTGGCATGCATGCTGCAGGGCCAGAAATCATTCCCCATTATTGGTGAGAAATAGGGGTGTGGAGTCACCTCCAGAAATATCAGAGGGAAGGGAATTTATTCTTTTAGCATGTATCAGGGGTGTTTGATGCTTCAAAAGGGATGTGCTGTGAGCTCAGGCAGATGGTTTAATGCATTGCTGGGTTTTATTGCTCCTCTCCCTGTGTCGTGCTGGAGACTATTTTAGAACACTGTTTCAAGACAGAATTACTGCAGGAGATGGAAAGCCCTGCTTGTCATCTGAGGATTTAAACCTCTAGTTCATGTAGCTAGTTGTTCTGAGAGCAGCAGTAGGAAGGATCTAAACCTGATTCTGCAGCTACAACACACTGAACACAGGTCTGACAGGCTGTCAGGTGCTGCTTGGGAGATGGATGTAAAGACTGGAGTAGGGACATTTAGAGGATCCAACTGTATTCTAATTTATTTTTGTGTTAGGATGGAGATTTTCAGAAAGTCTCATATCTCCACAAAAGCTGTGCTCCTTTCATTTTGGAAGTGATGTTCTCTGAAGTTATTTACTTCTCCTCTTATATATTTACGTGGTCATGATCCCTGTAATAAGAACATCTTCCAGTACTAAAAACTCTCTTCATCTTCCCAATGTGCCAGGTCAATAGGCTTGGAAAATTAATTTTCTCTTTCCTCATCAGCTATGTTGTGTGTGCTTATGTGAAGATATCACCCCAGGAGGTGCATGCAAAGAAATTAATAAGGCATTTAATTTTAGTGAGACCCACGTTATGAAATGGTGCTTAGTTACTGATGTCATCAAGCCTGGAACAGAGAAGCAATTCTGGGATGTTTCATGCCTGTGTCTGGGTGTAAATCAGGGAGAACAAGCCCTGCCCAGCTCCTCCTGAGAGCCCAGGCAGGTTTGGTACAATTAGAACCCTGGGTTGGTTATTTTGTCCTGGTCCAGCTGTGGTGCTCAAGGAGCAGAGCTCCTGATGGCTGCCCCCACCCAACTGCTGTGCCATGAATTATCTCTTTCCAGTTCTGCTGGCTTGCTTTTGCTCTGCCTTTGTGTCCCTTGTCATCCCAGTCCTCTCCAGAAAAAACAACCCAACCCTAGTTTGGTTTGTTTTTTTGTTGTTTTTTTTTTCAACTGCCCCAGCTTTTCTACCTCCATCCCCAAACTTGGTGTTTCTGGTGCTGGTTTTCAGTAATGCTGGCTTTGTTTGACATTCCTCACACAGTTACCTGGGCACTGCTGTCTCTGGGATACCCCTCTGTAGGGCTCCAGTGCTTTCCTCAACCAAGTGTGGAGTTTATCCCTCTCTGGCAGCTCCCTCTACACCCTGTGTGGAATCTGGCCACTTCCCCCAGCCCCACCTGCAGCTCCTGTCAGCTCCTCACTCTGTTATCCCTCATCTCATGGCCAGTAGTTTTCCATGTCCTGTCAGGCTGGCCAGGCTGAGTCATCTGCCCACAGCCCTGACACCAATGATTCTGAGCAGCTTTGACTCCAGTAATGAGTGCTGGGTAAGTGAAGAGGATTCTCCTCTTTGCCAGTGCAATCTTTCCCTGGGGATGATCAGTTTTATGCTCATGGAAGGGGGCTGATGCCTTGGTAACTGGAAACAAATGACCAGACAGGCTTATGACGAGTCAGTGCACAGACTTGTGAATTTTATGATCAGGATGTGCGTGGCTTCCCTTTTCCTAATCCAAATTGCATCTCTTGGGTGCAAATTGCACAGCAAAGTGTGTATCTCTTGAATGCAGATACTGAATATTCTCTTGAATGCCATGATCCAATGGGAATCTGATAGGAAAGGGGGCTGTTGTCTGGTCTCTCTCTGGGGGCTGCACACCATTCTTGGAAAGGAGGAATTAAACCTCTCCCTTCCTCCCAAACATACACATCACTAGGCACCTCCAGGGCTTGAATAGCAGCTTAGAAATACAGATATTTCTCATTTTTATCTGCCACCTTTCCAGTGTGTATATCATGAGTTATTTTTTTGTTTCCAAATAGCTGGGAAAAAAATGATTTACTCTTGGGAAGCATTAGAATGTCTTTGAGATGTCTGCAGTTGCACTGTGCCCACACAGTTGTGTGTGCCTATAGGCAGAAGTCTCATTTGCTTACTGGACCAGGATGAATAAGTGAGTGTGATTGGAAGGATCTGGCTGTGTTATAGGAGATTTTGGAAGAAATAGAATAGTATGAAATCAGAGAGAAATGCTCTAAGTTTCCATTGTAAGAATTGTAATTGTTTCATGTAGTGAAACTGATCACTTGGCGTAGATTTGATTTTATCTCACTGTAGGTGTTTAAATTGTCTGGTTAGAGCTAATCCTTCAGAGCTGGTGTGCAGTCAGTGGAGAGGAAGGCAGCCATGGCCAAGGAATATTACAGACACATGAAACAGGTGGGGCAGGCTGCTTTTTTGGGAGCTGCTTAACTCTGCCTTGACTACAGAGCTAAAGCCTTGGTGAGTAAGTTAGACCAAATGCCAAATCTCAGATTGCTGGAGCTACTGGACTGAGTTCTACCTTCTGCATGTGTGTTGAGTTCTAATTTTGGTTGTCAACAGCAGAAGCATGATGTGAAGAGAGGAGTTCCATGCCTGTTTTGGTTTGAAGTCACCTGTCTTTCAGGTGCACTCAATGTGTTCTTCCTGCCTGGATGCAGGCTGTTTAAATTGGCAAAGCAAGCATGATAAAGAAAATAACCACTTGGGAAAAATCCCAGCTGGAAATTCATGGAAGCTGCTTCTTGAGGAATATCCCTGTGTTGTGAGAACAATTCATTTTCCCTAAGATTATGTTTAGGGGTGGGAGGCTTTGTGAATGCAGAACAGGCAGCTTCAGGAGGGAGATGGGCTTTCCAGTGCCAGAGAGGGATGTTTGGGGAGTGCCAGAGAGGGATGGGGAGTGTGGCACAAGACACAGCATCAGAGGAATTATGCTGTCACCAGTTCAGCCTTTACTTCCTGCCTGTGAGCTGGCTGGGATGTACCAAACTCACCAGGAGAGGTTCCTGGCTGGGTGGCAGCAGTGGGGCTCTCTGCAGTGACCCTCTGGTTTGTGTGGGCTGTGCTTTGGGGTGAACCAAGGCAGCATGCCTGCTTTGGAGAGTGCCACTGCTGGGTTGTGGAGAGCTCCTCCTACAGCAGGGTCTCAGAGAGAAGATAAACTGAGGTGTGAAGTTCATTTGATGAACTTGGTGACTTTGCTGAGCCTTGGGTATGCTGGCAAATGGGATTCTGGATTTCCAGGTGGGGTGTGCTGGATCTGTGATTCCAGGGGGAGAGCCCTTGTCCCCCAGGGTGCAGCCAGGGGAGAAATGTTCTGGTGACACCAGAAGAAAAGGTGAACCTGTCTTGGCAGAGAAAGATTTATCATCACAAATAAAGGCTGGCACACTCTTTCTTTATATCTGTGCTACTCTATCACCTCAAAGAACTTGCATCTTTTCAAATTGCTCCCTCTCACTGCCACAAGCAGGGACATGAAGTCTTTCTGTATCAGCCCATTATCTCCTCAGGGCCTCTCTGCCCAGCATTTCCAGCTCTGGCTCTGTCATGCTGCCCTTTGCAGAAGCTCTGTGGTGCCCAAATCCTGCTGTGCCCTGGGGAAAGGCTGTGCCCCAGCACCTGTGCTTTGTGAAGCAGCAATTTCAGCTTCCTGGAGAGCACCAGCCAGAGCCTCTCCTCACAGAAAGTGGCATCTGCAGTGGGATGGACCAGCTCAAAGCAATGCTTTGAGCTATTTCATGAAATGCAGGTGAAATAATTGAATTTTGTGAACTCAGTTGTGAAATCTGAATTTTGAAAATAGGAAGTGAGGGGATTTTTTAAATTAAATAACAACCTTTAAATGTAGTGTTTACCATTGGTGGCTTCCAGTTCAGTCTTTCTGAAGAAGTCACAAACATATGTTTTGCCTCCCTGAAAAGCTATTCTGTAATTTTGCATAGGGTTGCCTCTGATGTTTTCTGTCATCCTTTCACCATTTGCTTTTGAATGCTCATTTGCTGTCTGTGCCTGGTAATGATACAATGACTCAAGACAAGAGAATGTTTCAGGAAATGTATGGATTTAAGTGGGAGTAATTTACTTAAAATAACCTAACTGGTTTTTGTAGCACTGCTTTTCCTGATTGAGCCATTGTACTGCAAATAACTTGAAAAAGGGACAATGGGGATCCCCAGTCTACATGTGAAAATGTTGCATTTGTCCCACTGCAAGAGATCCATTTTCACAGAGCCATTTCCAATTGGTGCACTTTAAAGATCATCCTGGCAGCTTGGAGTTTCCTGCTGTCCTCGGCCTGTCTGTGGGTAGCAGATTTTTGAGGACATCTGCCAGGCTGAGGAAACTCTCCCAGCAGTTTCTGGATCCTGCTGTTTGATCACCAAAGGGGTTGTTAGAAAATGAAGCAGACCTGGGGAGATCAAGTGGGAGTGACCCCTGACATTTCACAGTTAAATTTCCACTGGTTGCTGCTCCTCACTGCTGCCAGTGTTACCTTATCAGACACCTGAATTTGCTGAGTTACAGCCACCAAATATTGAATATAATAAGGGTTGGTCCATTAAGTTGAAAGGGTCATGAGGTGTGTCAAAAGCCTTTCATGTGCTCGTGCTCATTAATTCTGATCAATTTTTTAAAACTCTCTCTTACGTAAGAATAAATGCTTCAGCTATTTTCAGCCTTTCATTGAAGGAGTTATCCTGCTCTGCAGTTCTTATACCTCTTGTTTTTAGTTCCCTGGACTTTCAGGCTTGCATGTAGGTTGGAAATCATTGAGGGCTGTGTTTCTGTGTGTTGGTTCATCCTTGTAGGAGAAGGGAACACAGGTGACCTGGCCCCTGATTAGTAACAGCTGTGTTAATTACCAGTACAGCCTGGCCCCTGATGAGCCACAGCTGCAGCCAATAAAGATCAGTGTGAGAAAAGGGAGTGGGTGAGGCGGGCAGGGGAGTCGTGGAGGAGGAACCTGGAGGAACAGGGAAGGAGAGGATCATGAAGGAGGAGGAGGAGTAGGATCTTGGGGAGAGAGAATCCCTGCTGCGAGGTCAGTCTGGGTCTGGTTGTTGGAGTTGTTGTTGGAACCTGCAGTCACACCCTGCACACCAATCTCTGCACTCAGAGTTCAGCAGGCAATATTCAGCAGTCAGAGGCTGCCAGGGAAACCCCCAGCAGGAGCTGCTGCAGCCAGAGGCAGGGAATGGTTGGGGTCAGGATGGCTGAGCTGTAAAGAGGAATGAACCAGGGCCCTTCTCATCCTCTGATCAACAAGAACTCTGTGTCTTGGCTCATTTCTACCCTCTAACAAGAAGGCTGCTGCAGCACACTCTGTCCAGTGGTTAGACCAGCAAGGACAAGGCAGCTCAGTCAGGGAAGATGAGTTAACCTGCTCACACCTCCTTCCTCCAAGCACAATACCTTTGGCAATTTTTAAAAAGCTGGATGTTTTGAGGCCTTCTGTTATGTGTTTGTTGGTTTGGGGTTTTGTGTTTTCCTTTCTTTTTTTTTTTTGTTCTCTAATGAGCAGTAGGAACTCAGAATCTCTTGATCAGCATTCAGATGCTCCCAGATGAATGGCTCATAGGAAATTTCTTGCTTCTCTTGTGATGCTGATCTTGCAGAGTGTGGAGCATCCTGAGGAAGGAACACAAAAGCCTCAGCTTTCACCATCTTTGGTGAGATCTGCAAATTCCAAAGCCAGAGCTGGAGCAGCAGCCAGAGCCCTCTCCCAATGGCAGTGCTGACACAGCTCTAATCAAGTAAACCTGGTGTGGCTCTGCTCCTGCCACCTCTGCTCTGTGGAAATTCTGGATGATCAATGATTTGCTTTTATAAAAAACTTTTATTTTTAAAAGCTTTTATTTTTATACTTTTATAATGAGCTTTTATTTTTTATAAAGACCCTACCAAGACTGCCTCAAACATTTGTGTGCACCCACTGCAGAAGAGGTCCCAGAGAAGCAGCTTAACAATCTCTGTGCAGCCACCCAGTGACACAGGAACTGTTTTGGGGTTATTGTGTGGCAGTGTTCAGCCTGAGATGTGAGGCAGGTGCTGGTTTTCCTCACACAGGTGCTTGCAAACATTCTCTCCTGCTCATTTTCCCTTATTATGTCTCCTGTTTACTTCAGTTCAAGCCTTATTCAGGTTGGGAATGCTCATCACTAGCAGAGCAAGCCTGGAGTGCTGATTTTTGCATCTGTGTATTACACATGCTTAATATTTAGACTTGGAACATTCAGCATGAAGATGCTAGCAGATAAAAAAATATTAGAGAGAAGTCTGCATGCTGGAGATAGAACATGCAACTTTAGCTACCAAACAGCCCAGGAAAATCATCTTCCTCTATGCAAAGTGCTATAAAATTGAGTCTAAATCTGTTAATGCCTCCAGATCACAAAGGTCTAGACTGAGAAAATAAATGGGTTTGGGTTTGGTTGTGGGTTTTTTTATAGTTATCTTTTAATATCACCCTGACTATTAACCAAGCCACTGTTTTCCTTTGCTGTACAGCATGGTTTGCATTCATGTGGTTAGTCATTTTCTGGGGCTTTGTTTGAGGGGAGGTTCACAGGGGCTTCCTTTCCCCTGCTTTGCAGAGCCTGTTGTAGGTGCAGCAACCTCCTGAGGGTTTGGGGGATGAAAGGAAACAGAGAGAGAATGGAAGAAGCTTTTATTCTTCTCTCAATTCAGATTTTTGTCTTTTTTTTTTTTGCATGATCTCATTCAAACACCTTAATGATGCCCAGTTACAAAGAGCCCTCTTGTTTGAATATTTTTATTTAAAGTTATTAAAAAATGACATTAATCAGATGACTGAACTTAGGAGAAACGCCAAACTTCTATTTTTATTTACTTCATTCTTAGGATTTGATTGAACTTTTTGTATAATTTGTTTCAAAACTGTCCCCTTCAGTTGGTTTTGATGATGTTTTGTTGGTATAATACCAAGCAGCAAAGGAAGAAAAAAAAAAAACAACTATGTTTTAAAAATAGAAAAATGTGATTTTTTTTGAACTCTAAGAATAATAGCTGAAATAAAAATAAGTTTTGACACTGAAGCATCTTATAATACCTTTCCCTTTGAAACTGCCTGCATTTCAAGGAGGGAGTGCATCTTTAATTTATTAGGCCATTGCACGCATCATCTGAAATCAGGTAAATGCAGCTCAAAATAAATTTTTGCCTTTCTGGAAAGCAACAGCTGGGTTTTGAATGACTGCCTTGCACATGTGTGTGCTGATGTCTGCTTTTCACTGAGGATGGTGTGGTGGGTACCTCTGGAAATTAGAGTCTATATTGAGATGTATTTTATATGTGTATTTTTTCTTAAATTGTATGGCTAATAGCTGAATGAATCTTTGATTTGGGTGGGTTCTCACAGACTCAGAGATGACAGTGATGCTGCAGAGTGTGGGGCTGCAGAGGAAAGAGGTGGATGAAATTGGACCCCCTGGAAGGAGGGGGCTGAAGAGGGAGGAGGAGGAGCAGATGGGCTCCAGAGGTCCCTTCTAATCAGAGTTTTTGTGTCATAATGCAGATTAATCACTCCCCTGGGTGGCTGTGGCCCTGCCAGGGAGGGCTGGCAGCCAGTGCTTCTGGCTCCTGCAGGAAGCTGGGATTTCCACTCTCCTCCTCTGCCCTGAGCCTTTCCCCACAACCTCTGGTGCAGCTGCACTCTGACCCCATGGGCAGCCAGAGGAAGCAGGAACCCTCAGCCTGTCAGGACTGCCACTCTCTATTGCTTGTCAGGGCTGATCCCCATGTAGATCTGGGTGCAGAAGTTTGATTTCTGGTTTGTGTGTGCCTTTATTGAAATGTCTGTAGCTCAGGCACAGACCTACATAGAGATCCCTTTGTGCTCTTTAGCCATCAGCTGCTGTAAATGGGAACAGGCTGCTATTTCTGGACTGAGAATACTATGAGTTGTGGGAGAAGTGTGATTGATTTTTCTGGGATGAAGGCTATTGGAATTGCAGGCTTTGAATTATTTAGGTGTCATGCTCTTGTACATATTTTCCAGGTTGTGTCACGTGCTTAGGGCCAAAGGCAGCTCCAGAACTGGGCTAAAAGCAGCTGCAGGGTTGCTCTCTACCTTGGGCACAGGCACATGTGCATGCATGTGCTCCCCACAAATAAATGGGAGCCATTTAATCTCATTTAATCCACTGAAATTTGTCGTGCAATTAAACTTTAGCTTTTGGATTACTTCTGTACAGTCAGAGAGATTGGCACTTGGAGCAGCTGCTCTCACTTGTGTGTCAGAAATCTGTCCTGGGGATGGAAGGAGTGATCCTCTGCACTGACTGTGGAGGGGCTTGAGACAAGATCCCTCTTTTTAAAATGCTTTGGGTAGGGTGAGGCAGTCAAATTCCCAGGTGTGTTCATTGCTTTCTATCCCACTCTGCATTTTCACACAAGGAATCTGGATTATTTTAGAAGTGTAAGAGCTTAATCTCTGTGAAGAAGTTTGATTTAGGTTACTCACTCAGCGAAGAGCAATCATTCACCAATAAGAAAATGACAAGCAGTGAAGATGACAGGTTTGGCACAAGAATCCAATTTATTGAGTTCATCTCCAGAGAAATTTTACTGAAGTCTAGGAGATCTTACCAAGGATGTGCTTGCACTCAGGATCTGTAATGGCAGCAGTGATAATTTAGAAAAAAGGAGGAAAAAAAATTGCATTTAAACAAGGACTCTCCCTCTTGGTGTCTCTGTTTGAGGATCTGTGCCTGGGGTGTGCCCAGGAAGCCTGGTGCTCCCCCAAGCAGCTCCCCAGGATGTGTGTGCACCTTCCTGCAAAGCTTTTGTGCCAACAGGTGCCCCAAAAACAGGTGCCCTACTTCAAAATGCTGTCCCAAAGCAACAATACACCATGAGCCATGCACCCACAGCTGGTGAGGAACCTGGGGGTTTGATTTGCTTGCCCATGGCCCCTGTGCTCTGCTGGAGGTGAGAGCTGTGGCTTCCTGTAAAAAATTCCCTCCCTATCTGCTCCTTCAAACATTGGGATGACTGGGTTCCCTCAGACAAACACAAACTCTCTCAGCAGCAAAATGATGTTTGTCACTGCTCCTCTGTTGCTGCTTTTGAGGTTTGTGAAGGTTTCACTGAGCTGTGGGTGAAGGAAATGAGGAATCAACCTGGCTTGATGTCTGGTGCCACCAGCAGCTCATCTCAAGAAGCCAAAAAGGGTTCTTTGTGAGTTTTTTGGGGCTTTTTTTGTAGCTTCAAAGTCACAAAAGAAAATAAAATGCAAGTGTTTTGAAGGAAATTTCCCTCTTAACACCTCCTCACCCTAATAAATTTATCTCCTGGTAGAATTTGTGATTCAGCTGAGTTGACCTCTCATAAATTATGAAAATTTTCACATCACACACTCACCTCAGGTGCTATTATTTAGTAGGGTTCATGCTTTTTCCCCCTCTTCCTCCTCTCTAAAAACCCCCAAACCTTACCTCCCAGTGTTTCTTTTGAATCCATAGAAGAGAAATACCCATGCAGGATGGATTTTTGTGTCTGCTGAGAGTTTTCAAGCTTTGACCTTTCTGCATTCTCCTGGGCAAGGTTTGAGCTGCCTCTGGGTGAAGGAGGCAGAACAGGGAGTTGCTTAAAACTCCAAATTTATCAGTAAATAGGAATAGAATTTGGTTTTGCTACAAGTAAAAGATGGTGTCTTTTATTAGAAGAGCCACGAGGCAAAACAAATAATTAATAATTCCCCTTCCCTTCTCCCCACCCTCCAAAAAAATAAAAAAACAACCTAAAAAACCCACCAAAAACCAAAACAAACAACAACAAAAAACAAACAAACAAAAATAAAAACAAACAAACAACAAAAAAAAAAAACAAACCACAAAAAAACCAACCCCAAACTCCCCCAAAAAAGGCAACAAAGCAAAAAACCCCAAACCCCCAAACCACCCTCAAAGCCTCTGAACCCTGTTCTTTGAAAACCACAGCATTTTCAAACAAAAAAAGTGAGAGAAATCCCAGAGATTTGCATCTCACACTCTGGATCCCTTGTACATCCCAGGCCTGTGCATGTAGAAGAATGAAAAATTTGCAGCATACTCTAAAATACAGAACTTTTGCCTGTTGAGAGCTCTTTGGGTGGTGATTTTAAGGAGGAGCTGTGCCATGGTTTGTTCCAGCAGGGAATAGATTGTCTGGGGAGCTGTTATTGCTTGGAGCCTTGTGCCTCCTTTGTGCTGCCTGTCCTGGCAGTGTGGAACCTTCCTCAGGAAATGCAGCCTCCAAGCAGTGCTGGCAGAGTCACAATCATTTGCCAGGCAGTGTCAGGAGTTAATTTTCAAGCGTAAATATTTAACTTGGAGGCATTTGATAGTGGAAGTGAGAGCAGCTTGTGCACTTGCACTCTTCATTGAAATGGACTTTTTTTCTTTTTTTTTTCACATTGCTAGGAGCTCGTTGCATCTTCTGTGAATGGCATGCAGAAAAAGAGATCCTTGCTTTTGAGGAGGGAAATAAGATCTTTGTTTTCCTTTATTTCAAGTGAAGCACAGTTCTTGAAAACAATATTTTTGTTTAGTTTTTTTTAAAGTTTAGTCTCAACTATGGCAAATAAACTGTCTTAAGTCATATATTTTCTGTGTGTGTGTATATGTTCTGAAACCTCCCAAACAATTTACAGGAGAAATTCTTAACTCTTATCTGGGCTCAAAACCACACTGAGTCTTAGCCTGGTGTGATATTTAGAAATGTCTATTACAGATTTTGTTATAGAAAAAAAAATCCTAGTTCAAGTTGCAATCCAGCTTTCATTAGAATTCCTACCTCTTCTTTCAGAATGCTTTCAGAAAAACCTTTTATTTGGGGGGGAAAAAAACCCCTAGCATCACTATAGCTGTTAGATATCAGAATTAATGTCCTGTCAGCATTTTTAAAAAAGACTAATAAGGAAAAATACCCAAATCACACTTCAAGGAAAGAGTTTTGGGTGTGTGCAGCCTTGCAGTCACTGCAGGGAATTGCAGGTGTGGCAAGTGAAAAGTTACAGAAGATTTCTAGAAAAAATCCTACAAATAAGTGGGTTTATTTCATGTCAAGATTTTACATTTTGTGTGTGGTTGGTCTTTGTCTGGAGATGCTGAAAGTCTGTGGGGCTTTTAGGGTTTGCAAAGTGAGGTTTCAAAACCAGAGAGTTCCAGGTGGATGGTGCTGAGCATCCCCACGCTGGAGTGCTGGGCACACTCCTGGGGAGAGGAACCTTCCAGGTGCTGGGGTGGGGCAGGGTTTGCTCAGAGGGCTCCCTTTGGATGGAATAAACATTATCTCTCTGGCACAGCCTTTTCTTCTTGTCAAACTTGCTGTAAACAAACAAAAGAAACTGCTAATCACTAGAAATATCACCAGGTGTGTGACTGCAAATTGAGATTTTTGGTTTTTCTGGCCTGGTCTAACAGATTTGAGAGTGTGGAAGGTACAGCCTGAGTTTGTCCTACTGCAAAAGCCATTGTTTCTTACCTGTGCATTTGGTGATAGATAGGACCTTTTGTGTTCTTTGAAGTATATACATTTTATTTTTTATTAAATAAAATTTTATAAAATTGTATTATTTAATAGATATAAAATATAAAATAATATGTATTTTATATAAATATAAAATATTTCTATTTTATATTATATATTTTATATATTATAACTATAAATTTATAGAATTTTAAATATTTATATTTTATATATTTTATAAATATTTAACAATAAAATATATACCGTTATAATATAAATATATAATATATAGTAAATATCTATAATAATATATATTTATTATATATAACAATCATACAGAATAATATATAATATACTATTATATTTGTTTATTATATATTATAATACATAGTAAATGTGTATAATGAGACATTGTTATATCTAATAATATATATACTCTATAATGTCTAAAATATTCTATATGATTAGCTATATTCTATATATATATACATCCTGCATGGATTTTATCCCTGCTGATGCCCTCCATGCTGCATTTCAATGGGGGGAAGGCAGTCTGACAATATCAGCTCCTGTTCTGTGGGGGATCCAACACAAACCCCCAAGGCTGTTCTGAGAAGAATTTGGGCAGATGATTCATTTTGCACTTGTCCCTGCCAAGCTCCATCCTGGTTTAAAGACTTTTCCTTCCATTCATGGAGTTAATTTTCCGTTCAGCTCCTGCCCTTCAGTGTATTCACTTTACCTCCCAGCCCCACAGTTACCTGCTTGTTTGATAACACCATTCACTGTTTGATCACCCAGATCATTAACTGAGCAGAATCAGACCCAGGGCAGCCCCTGGGTACCTCCCAGTGCCACATCCTCCAGTCTGGGTGTGGAGCTGCTCTCAGGCATCCACTGGTTTCACACTCATGATAAACCAAGGTTTTTCTTGCTTGTATGTCCCTAGGATTCTTATGAAGCTATCAAGAGTTCATAAAACTATTAATAAACCCAGGAGACATGGAGCCTACTGCTTCCACCTTGCCTGTGAATTCTGTTAGTCAGTTTGAGAAGAAACTGGTTTTCTTTGATGCTGTGTATTCATGCCAGGCCCATGCCTCTTGCTCTTTTTCTGCTTGTCCTGCAAGTACTTGCTGATGCTCATTTATTTTACTTATTCCATTTTTTTTTCTTTTTCTCTTTTACATCCAGCTGAACTTCAGTTTAAAAAAAAAAAAAAAATTGCTCTTTTTCACCTTTTTTTTTTTTTCTGAAATTGGGGATTGCACTTAGCATTTCTGAGTCCTCTGAATCTCTCCTGTCTTCCCTGAGTTCAAGCCAGCAGCCAACAGCTTTGAGGTTACTTCAGAAAGTGCTTGAAATATTCTAGGGAGCAGCACCAAAGCAGCTGAGAGCATGGACATTATCCATTTACTTGTTCCCCTTTTACAGTTGGAAGGGATGCCTGATCTTGGTTGGGGTTTATTTGTGCTAGCCATCAGCTCTTGATGGGTTTTTCTTTTTTTATTAGTAAAAAATTGATGCAAAAATATCATGTAATACTTAATCCTCCTTGGAAGCATATGTCAAATGCTCTCCTTTTTCCATTGGTTAATGGATCAATGTTTTCCACATTCTTCCTCATTAACAGATGATCTCACTCACTGACTGGGTTTGGGTTTTGTGTTGTTCTTTGTGCTTCTGGTTTTGACCCCTCTCACTTCAATATTTTAGAACATTTTCCCCTTGTGCTTGAGCTGGTCTCACACATGACCTCAGCAGTGTGACCAATTCCCTGCTTCCTGTTTGCTTTTATTCTGAGAGCAGTTGAGACACTGAATGAACCAATCTCATCTTTTACTCCTCTGCTCTGGGGCAAAACACAGCCCCAAGGTCTGCAAGTTTAGGTTTTTGCTGCTTTTAAAGTGGTGGGGAAAAAGAAAATAATGACACTCTGCATCAGGATTGGTCTATTTTTTATTTAAATAATTCATGTGAGGAGGAATTTCTCTAAAATAAGTGTGTGGCTCACCAGCTGAAGTCAAACCCCTCAGAAGCTGTGGTTGTGTCATTAACTTGTCCATGTTTTGTACCAAATGGTCACTGCAGAGTTGGGGCTTTTCTGGGATAGTTAATAGGTGGCATGACAGATGGTATTAGAATTCAAATAGCACTTAAAATGGTCAAAATGTCTATTTTCATAGTGCTTTTGGTAATGGCAGTTGTGGTGACTTAATTGTCAGCTTTCAGCACCAGGTACTTTGTGCAACGTGGTTCATTTCCTTACCTCTTGTGACTTAACTCTGATTTTTGAGACCTGTCTTTCTGTCCTTTCTGCATCTGTGTGAGTTCTGCAGAGCTGCATGTTTCTCAGAAGGGAAAGTCTTTCCCAAGGACTCTGTAATCAAACTCACTCACGTGTGTGGACTTTTCTGCTTAATTATATTCAGATGCTTAAATTCATGATCCCTAGCACAGAAGGGCTTGAGAGAGCAGAATTTTGTGCACCAGCTGGACACAGTCAACAGTTCAAATTCTTGCTGGAGGGTGGTGGGGATTAGCAGGGTGATGATGCTGTGGATCACAGTGCTTAGTGAGTTATTGCATTTGGGTGGGGGCTCAGCCTCCCTTTCCTGGTTCTGGTCAACATCCAGCTCAATAATGGTGTGTTTGGGAGTGTGGGACTGTATTTGTAGCAGGGGAAAAAAGAAAAAAAACCACCCAAATCCAGTAACTGCAGCTCCCAGTTTTGTGGTGGGGGAGGAATGAGTGCTGCAGGTGACGTTTCAGCGTGGTGCCTCACGAGTTCAGGAGGAGCTGTGCTCTCCTTGCTTCCCAGGAGTTAACCCTAAGCATTCAGATTATAGGGTGGAATTTCACTCTCCCTGAAGCTTTGGCTATGCTGTTTTTGGAAATATTTTGCTCAGTTCCTGAATGTAGCTGTGGGAGCTTCACTCTTTTATTCCAGAAGAATAAAGATCCTCCAGAAGAGGTCATTTGTCCCTGCCATTAGTCATTTACTACAGGTCCTGTCTGCAGCCTCTGAGCTTCATAAAACAGGCAGATCCTGGTCAGTAATCAATAGTTGTAATATTTGTCATTATAAATCTGCCATTACTGACTCATCCTTTGAAATTCATTTGAGACAAAGCACTTTGGTGTGGGACTGCTGATCACATTAGGAGCAGAACCAAGAAAACCACCAAGAGCTGGGTCCTTAACTTTGCTGGCACATCCATGGGCTCGGATCCTCATGTGGAACCTGACTAATAAGAAATAATAATGATGGAGCTTGACGCACTCCCAAAGTGCAGAAAAAGTCTTCATTAAGAAGCAGCAGCTGTTTATTTACAGGAGCACATGGTCTAGTCAGCATGATAAGAACACTGTGGAGAGGGATCAGCAAGTTTGCTTCTGCTGGAAAACACTCATCCTTCTTCTCCACTCTAATGGGTCAGTATTAAAGAAGGGCTGGAGAATAATAAGAGTAATTTTCCATTTATTTTTTTCCTTTCCAGCCTGCCTCAGGCTAGGGAGGTCAAAGAGATGCTAAGAGAAAAACTGCATCTGGAGCTAGTCTGAAAATAAATACGTATCCCATGAGTAGTGCTGTGTGCAATTTGCTTAGCCTTGGAAAACTAAGTTTGTCTGCCACTTGATTGCCTGCTTCATCGAGGAAATCTGCTTAGCCTGTAGGATTCTGAAAGCTCTTTTTCTTCATTTTCAAGATGTGGGGGATGTGAATTAACCATTTCCCATTCCTTGTTTCTTTCAGCTTTCCCTTTCACATACCAGAGTCACATTACTCATCAGCTCCCTTTGGCTGCTTTGCAGCTAGGAGGTTTTTCAGAGAGCTCTGAGGGGAGGTTTTTCAGACAAGCTCTGGATTTCCCTGCTCTCTGATGAGACTCTAACAGCCTGAAAAATCTCATGGCAATGCCTGACATGGAATAACATCTGACTCTGTCGTGTCCTTCCTTGCAATCCAGTGAGATGAATTCCCAAATCTTGAATGCTTTCTAGGTGGAGGCACATCCTGTTTCACTCTCTGTGTGGATGTAATTGTGTTTATTCCACCTGCTTTAATTCATTTGTAGTGCAGTCAGTGCTCTGATGCCTTGGCACTGCACATCCAGCTATGAAATATGCATCTTGAGCAATTATTTCCATTCAAGGAGAGCTTGCCAAGTGCCTGGCTTTAAATGTCTTTCACCTGATGCTGTAAGTGAAACAGTGTTCCAAGTGGTCTTCCCTCTGCTTTGCCTGACAGTCTACAGGAGCCCAAATGTCCTGTTTAGCAACACCCTGTTTCTACACTGATCTGAAGTGGAAGGTGGTCAGCAGGAGGCTTTGGCTTGCTTTGAGATAGGGGATCCAACTCCCTGACTGGGTTTGCACCCCCTGCCCCCTGTAAATAAACAGATTTAGTGTGTAGCCTGTGTGTGCACTCTCTATGAAGTGTTTTCTGCTGCTCAGATGGAAGTGGGAGCACCAGTCTCAGCAGGGCTTTGCAGCTGAACTCTGCAGGAATAAGATCTGTAGACCCCTCAGGCCTCCTCTTACCTGTACCTCAAATGATGGGCCACAGGCAAACTCCCAAGTCCACAACAAATGAAATAACCTCTTAAATATGACAGAGGACACAGCTAAACAAGGTGTTCTTCTTAATCCAAGTTTGCTGTTGTGATTTTGTGTGGATTCTGTGTTGCACCTTTTGCACAGGGCTTATATTTTCTTCTGTAAAATGCCTGGGCTAGAATTCAGTTAATCTTTCACAAGTTCTTGCAGAACTCAACTCAAGCACAGTCCAAAGAGTAAAGCAATCTGTTCCAAAATGTCACAATTCTCTCCTCTTGAAGTGACTGATGTTTTAATTTGGGTCACTGCAAAAGCCTCATTGAAGAGGCACAGGTGACTTAGCTGTCTTTACTGACTGGAACAACTGCACTAGCTTGCAAGAGTTCACTTTATTTTTTGTACTGCTAAGACCTTCTCAATATCAGCCACATCACCTGCTGTGCATATTCCATTATTATGATTGGGTAAATGCATATGCTTCCTCACTTTGGGCTAAAGAAGCTGCAAAACCTGGGACTGCTAAGCTTTAGCTTTCTTATTGATGTATGCTTTTAAAATGAATTTCTCCCTTGATTCAGTAGTTCATCCATCAGTTGATCAGGACATGGAAGTAGTTCCAATTCCTAAACATCTGGTTGGCCTAAACTCTCTGCACAGGAGCACGCAGAGCACAAAAGCCACAAGCTGTGCCTTTGTGTGCTGCTTTCTGCTCAGGCTGTTCTGAGACCTCTGCATGTGTGCTGTTTGCAGGGGGAATTAAGCTTTTGGTGAGATTTCACCTTCCCTTGAGGTAATCTCGAAGAAGCATGAAGACTTTTATGATAGTACCTGACAATATCATTTGTGTCCTTTGCCATTGTACCAGACAGCAGCACTGTGTGGCTGAGTGAGGTGGTGATGAGGACAAGCCTCACCTTCTGCGCTTTCAAACAGTCCAGCTTGCAAAATATGTGGTGAAAAAGAAAAGAGAGTTCCTTTTCTCTGGATCTCTGGAGACTGCTTTGATTGGAGGCACTTCCAACAGCTCAGCATCCATCAGTCCTGTTGGGAGTCTTGCAAGACAAGGGATAGTGTTACTTTACAGTGATGAATTTGCATTACCTACAATATCCTCCACTGAAGGGGTTTAAAAAACACTACTGCAGTTTAAAAAAAAAAATCTTCACAAGTTTCTCATTGCCCTGTTCTTCTAAAGTTTTTCTAAAGTTCTTTTCAGCCTTCTGATGCTTTACTTTTTGAGATGGAGTTTCTCACGCACCTTTCATGTAAACAATGATTGTTTTGCATTCCTTTCTGGAGGAGGAGAGAATTGATGGGCTCTGTTGGGTTGACCAGTGCGGTTGGAGAGGACAATTTTCTTCCTCCAATCCATGGTCACTGTTGGAATTTTAGAAATGTCAAGGTCTGAAAATAAACTGCCCCTTTTCTGCTTTGGCCATCTCAGTGTGTGTCGTTTCTTTGTGTCCTGTGCAACAACAACCTATTGTTGTTATAACTGTTCTTTTATGTTTAAATTCTTCTCATGAGGAGGAGAGAATTGATGGACTGTTGGGTTGACCAGTGTGGTTGGAGAGGAAGATTTTCTTCCTTCAATCCATGGTCACTGTTGGAATTCTACAAATGTCGAGGTCTGGAAATAAACTTCCCCCTTTTTCCCTTGGACATCTCAGTGTGTGAGTGTTGCTTCTTTGTGTCCTGTGCAACAACAACCTATTGTTGTCGGTAATTGTTCTTTTATGTTTAAATTCTTCTCATGAGGAGGAGAGAATTGATGGACTGTTGGGTTGCTCAGTGTGGTTGAAGAGGAAGATTTTCTTCCTCCAATCCATGATCACTGCTGGAATTCTATAAATGTCGAGATCTGGAAATAAACTGCCCCTTTTCTGCTTTGGGCATCTCAGTGTGTGAGTGTTGCTTCTTTGTGTCCTGTGCAACAACAACCTGTTGTTGTTATAACTGTTCTTTCATGTTTACATTCTTCTCATGAGGAGGAGGCTGTTGATGGACTGTTGGGTTGACCAGTGTGGTTGGAGAGGAAGATTTTCTTCCTCCAATCCATGGTCACTGCTGGAATTTTATAAATGTTGAGGTCTGGAAATAAACTGCCCCTTTTTTACCTTGGACATCCTAGCACGCGAGCGTCGTATTGCGCCAGTTTCTCTGGTTTATTCCATTTTTAATTACATTTTTTCCCCCCTCCCCACCCCTGCAGGTTCCAACTATGGCAGTCCCCGGCCGGCTCACGCCAACATGAACGCCAACGCGGCGGCGGGGCTGGCCCCGGAGCACATCCCCAGCCCGGGGGCAGCCCTGTCCTGGCAGGCCGCCATCGACGCCGCCCGCCAGGCCAAGCTGATGGGCAGCGCGGGCAACGCCACCATCTCCACGGCCAGCTCCACGCAGAGGAAGAGGCAGCAGTACGGCAAGCAGAAGAAGCAGGGCAGCACCACGGCCACGCGGCCCCCGCGCGCGCTGCTCTGCCTGACGCTGAAGAACCCCATCCGCAGGGCCTGCATCAGCATCGTCGAATGGAAATATCCTTTGGGGTGCTGCCGGGCAGCTCCTGGGGTGGGGGGGACAGCAGAGCCTCCAGGGTCGGGGTTCTGGCTGCTTTTCAGCCTCTGTCAGAGTCAGGATTCAATGCATCAGGTGATATTTTCGTGTTTGGACTCAGATGTTTATTAATTCTTTTCTATGTTGTGGTCTCGCTCACAGAACTACTGTGAGTTCTGCAGTACCCTAACCAACAAGGGGCAAAATGGATGCCTCTCTGTCTCTACCAGGTCAAATCACCCACAGCTACATTATTTTCGCTTTTAACCCAATAACCAACCACCCCCTGGTTCATTTCTAACCCATCCGCAATGCAGATCCTTCTACCCAATTACAAGAAACCACCCAAAACCATGAAGAAAAATGTGAAGAAGAAAGACTTAGCCTATGCCCTAAACCCTCCAAGTTGCTTTTTATAGATATTATTATACTCTAAAACCTTAAATCCTAAGTTTTGCACCCTGTGATATCACACACTTCTATTCAAACCACACACCCATAACCCCAGTCATCCAAATTTGGAAGCCTTTTCCAAGGCCTCAGGTCAAATGCGGTGTTTTTTTGGGGGCCAGTGCCTGTCAGAACAGAAATTCTGAAATTCTCAGCAGCCAGAGTTCCACCACCTCAGTTTGGAGTGCACCACAGGGAACTTGAAGTGCACAAATGATTTTTGATGTCACCACTGAGGTGGTTTATGCTGAAGGGGTAGGGGGTGTGTGTCAGGGAAGAGGATTAGAACTGAAACCTGAAACACCCCAGCTGAGGCAGAACTAGGAGCTTGAATGATAAAGCTTTGGGGTTGAATTCTGCTCTTTGGAAAAGGTATGGCCCAGGCTGAAGTGTGGGGGAGATATTCAAGGTGTCTGAGGTCAGAACTGAACTGACTCTGTGGGACTGACAGCAGATGCTGGCTTTTCCTTTTTTAATTTTTATAGGTTTTTTAGAGGGGTCACCAGTCCCAAGCTCTGGTATTTTGAATCATACACTTTTTTTGTTAAACATGTGACATCACACTTTCTACAGTATGGAGAAAAGAATGGGGCAAAAGGATGAGGCAAAAAACCCCAAAGGTATGCAGCAAGACCCTGAGACTGGGCTGAGAACTTTTCATTAGTCTGGAATTCTGGTTAAAATAATAAAGCTCAGTAAGGGACAATGGTTATCTAGAAGGGAAAAATAAATAGAGTTAAAGCAACATGTCCAAAAGCAGTGCAGAGCCAGATCCCAGAGCCTGAACAGGGGGCAGATGGTGCCACAGGTGAGGGGTGATCACCACTGACACAGAACTGCAGAGGGAAAGGGTCAGTGCTGCTTCCCTGGACAGTCAGGGACACTCTGAGCATTGCTTTCTTGTCTGCAAAGAGCAATTTTAGTCACCCAGGTCTGAGCAGTGCAAGCTGGAGTTGTAGCCTCTGGTGTGAAACTCAAACTGAAATGAAGCATTGCCTCCTTTGCATCCTCAGAGAGAAGCCAGGATTAACCCTGAGCAGGAAGCAGCAGCTAATGGGGTTCTTCAGGAAATACAAAAGAAAAGGAATATTTTTTGGGATAGAGAAGCATGCCAAGGAAAGGCAGTGCAGAACTTGGCAGTCGTTAATATGATAAAAAAAGTGAATTGAGGCATTTAAGACAATGTGATAATATTATTCCTTTGGGTGTCTGGTGGGATGTTGGGTGAAAACAGAAATTGAGTATATTAGGTATTGCTGACATGGACATGCTTTTCAGATGAAGAACTTGTTAAAAATGCTCCTGTCAATCCTTCCATGTCCTTAAACTACCTGCCTGCCTGTTCCTTTCTTCTTCTTCAGATGCTAATTTTTAATCCCCTGATTAAGTTTGCTACTTTTTATTGCTTCTGACATAAGTCTGATACTTTAAGCATAAGATGATGGGTGATGACTAACAGGATAAAACTGAATATTGGCTTGCTTGGCAGCACCCCAGTCACCACATGCCTTCAGAGGAAGCAGAGAGTGACATTTGATAAAGGAGATCAGCAATGAGAGATGGCAATGAGGTGGTGTAAAAAATTGCACTGCTGACATCCAGAGATGACCAAACAGTGCAATTAAAGCAATACAAAGCTGCTGAAGCTTGCAGTCTTGGGGCTTTGTTTGGGTTTAGGTGAGTTGATGGAAGTAGTTTTCCATCAGAACCTCTCATTGGACATCTAGAGTTTGTAAACACAAAGCTTTTCAATGACAACAAGCACTATCAAAGGGTTGTGACCAGGTTTAGTTTAATTCTATATTCTGACTTCTCCTGCTTGCTAAAATCTACTGAGACAGGCTTAGCCCAATTTGTTGTACCACTAAAGTTTAAGCATAATAGACATCAAACAAATATCAAATAGTACTTCAGTGGTGTTTCTTAGCCAAATGTTGCAGTGTTGAGAGCCTGAATGAGCAATTGCATTCAAGAAAAAGTGAAATGCAGTAATTACCTTATTTTTGCAAAGATTTAGCTGTGTATTTAATTTTCTGCCTTTTGTGCAGTGCGTTTGTAGGTTTTGTAGAATTTAATGTTCACAGTGCAGAAAGAGAATACAAATACAAGCAAATAGGTGTAAACAGTGATAAATTAATGGATAATAATCCTGCCAAGAAAAAAAAACAAAACAAAAACCACAAAAAACCCCCACAAAAAACCAAAACCAAAACAACCCCCTCCAAAAAACACCAAACAAAAAAAAAACCAAACAAAAACCAAAACAAAACAAAAAAACCAAACCCCCCCCAAAAAAACAAAACAAACAAAAAACAAAAAAAAACCCAAAAAACAAAACAAAAACAAAAAACCAAACCAAAACAAAAAAAACCCCATAACCAAAAACAAAACAAAACAAACTAACAAACAAACAAAAACAACAAATAACCCAAAACAATCCCACAAAAATTGAGCAGGAAAAAAGTGATTAAGAAAATGAAAACCTCTGGAACTCCACGTCTTTAGGCAGCAAGCATTACCCAAACAGCCTTGTACAAACCTGAGAAGCCTTGCTGATCTCTTGTGCAGTCTTTCCTGTCCTGATCTGCTCTTCTGCCTCATTCATCTCCTGTTATTGAGAGGCTCAAGCACAGCAGCCTGGTGAGCCTGGGAGCCTCTGAGTGTTCCCTGTGTGAAATGCAGGATGTGTGTGAGCACAAACAGCCCCCAGGTGCCTGGAATTCCTGTGTATCTCTGCAGCTCAGCTTGAACATGCAAAGCTCTCCTGTTCTCCCTGCTCCAGACTCTGCTGGCCAGAGCCAGACGTGCTGAGCTGACATTTGGCACTCCCAGGGGAGATAAAGCCAGGCTCAGATGCTCTCTGTGGCACAGGTGATGCTTGGCGTTCTCTCCCTGTTCTCTCCTGCTCCTCAGTGCTGCTGAGTTACCCCAGAAGGAGCCTCTGGGATGTTCCTGCAGGCCAGGAGATGTGGGCAGAGCCAGAAATCTGAGTTTGGAGACACTTCACAGCAACTGAGAGCACAGAGGCACATCAAGGGCAGTGCCAGGAGACTGGGCAGGAGAAAAATGCCCTTTGTCAGGGGGGCACTGAGCTCATGCAGGATTTCCTTGTTGAACATCCCAAACCTTTGGTTTCTCTCTTCTCCTACGAGGTTGGAACACCCTGAGCTGTTTCTCTGTCAGAGGGGACTCTCAGCTTCCTGCTGTCCCTAAAATACAGTGCAGGGAGGTTTGTGTTCCCTCTGAAAATGCAAATAAGAGAAAAAGAAATAGTCCCTCAAATGATTTTTAAGCAAAACAAGTGTACATGGCAATGAGGCGTGGAAGCACATTTTGGACAAAGACCTTTTTTTTCCTCAATGAAAATTATCCTTTATTAAACATCCTCTAACCATGTGTGCATGTGTTGCTTGAGCCCTCACATTTAACTCCAAGATATGAGAGAGAAACTGAGAAAGAGGGGGCAAAAACACAACAAAGACAGCAAAAGAAAAAAAAAAAATCCCCAAATGTTGGTTAAAATCATCTGAGAATTTATAAATGCAGATGAAAGCAGCCAAGAAAAAAAAGAAATCCTAAAAAGAACAAGGGCAGTCACTATAGAACAGGTTTCTCTGATTAAAACTAGTGCAGCCACACTCGAAGGAAAGTTGGGAAAATGCAATCTAAATAAGTAAAAGCAGAAAAAACTTTTCAGAAATCTGTGTTTACTCTGGCACGCGACTGGCCTCCACTGCTTTTGACATATTAGGAAGAATTTTGGCTGGGAGCTCCTAAGAGCACTTAAAAAGGCATATGTTTCTTTTCAGAGTATAAGGGGCTTGGAATGCTTTCTTTAAACAGAATTCTTATAAATTTTTTTATTATTATGATTATTTCTTTTCTTTTTTTTTTTTTTTTTTGTGTGTGTGCTCGTTTTGGAACGATTTCCTTAACTCCATTCCTCAGACCATTTGAAATAATTATTTTACTGACTATTTTTGCCAATTGTGTGGCCTTAGCTATCTATATCCCCTTTCCAGAAGATGATTCCAATGCCACCAATTCCAATCTGGTAAGTCCTTGCTGGTGTTTACTCTTGCTCTTTTGAAAAGTGATCCTGGAGACTTGTGAAGGTAGGGAATGGAAATATATGCAGCAGTGATTAGAATGTCATAAAAATTGGGTTTTGACTGATAATTAATTTTACTGCCTGTTTTAGAGGAGCTGGTTTTAGAGAAGAATATCCCACAAAGGTGCTGAATGTGATGTTTAGATTAATAAATTTCTGCATGCTGCAGAACTGGTTGGTAAATTTTAACCTGCAGGTGATTGTGGGAGTTATCTTTGAATCAGAGGTTGGATCTGGTGGTTTTTGTCTTACTGTGTGTGCCATTGTGGAGTTGGCACTGTCCTCCTCTCAAGTGATTGGTGACTAATTAATGCTTGCATTTCAGACACATGCATTGATTTTTGTTTGGTTTGGTGGTGTTTTTTTTTTAATTTTGGGTTTGTTTTTTTTTTTAAATTCCCTCTTGTTGGGGGAATGCAGCTTTTCTTCCGTCACCACTGATGCTGGTGTTGGTGCTTGGGGATTGAGCTGTCTGTAAGAAAAGGAAGAGTGTTTACTTTTGGCTTAGCATGGAGCCACAGCAAAGGATTCTGCTCAGGAAGGGCAGAGCACAAAGCAGCTCTGGAAGGCAGTGCTCTGAATTAGCAGAAAGCATTTTATTTCCCTCTCAAATACATGAATAAATCTCCTACTTGTCGGGTGGAATCAGGCTGAAAACTTACTCCCAGAGTTGAGGAGCAGGGATGCTATTTCCTGAATAAAATTTATTGGGACTTGGGGAATTTTAGGGCAAGAGTGGAGGAAAGCAAAAGCCATACTCCTAAAGTAGCAGCAACTGGGACGGCTGACAGACATTGAAATTAGAATTATTGAATTAAAAAAGATTTGTGCTGCTCTTGGAAGTCAGTCATCTGATTAAATCTCTCTTGAAGTTGTAGAAAACACATTGCAAATTTCAGGAATTGCTGAAGCAATGTTCCTATGCTTAAAAAAAAAAAAAGTAGTAAAAGCTCGTAGTGTGGTGGGTTTGCACTGTAACTCCTTAAAGAAATACAAAAAGAGAAGCAGGAGGTGGTAAGTGGTTGTTAACCACTCTCTACACCTACATGAGTACCCATGAGCTGGTCTGGTGTCTCTTTGGCTGTTCTGTGTCAGTGTGACTTAGTGTTTAACAATGGTGAGTTGTGGTGTGTGTATTCAAAAAATGTCAGTAGGGCACCTCACAAAAATTACTGTATTTTATTCAATGAAAACCAGATTGATCTTGTGGTGAGGAGAACAGGTATGCTCAGTGCATGTTCTGACTTGCAGGTTCAAAGAGGAAAATGGAGCAGATTTGAAGGGTAGAGGAGTCTGTTTGTTTTGAGTTGATTTGGGTTGTGGGTATTTGCCTGAATTCAGTGAGGAGACTGCTGGCTAAACCCAGGCTGGAGTATCTTTGTGACTGAGTGAGATGTATTGAAACTGTTCTGCTGTCAAACAGCACCATGTGATCTGGGTTTCCATTCTGCATCTGCTCTCCAAGACATCTTTTGCATCATTTAGGATGTCTGTAAAAACACTTATGTTATTTGTTGGGAGAATTTAAAAAAACCTAGCCAAGCAAGAGTTGTCATCTCAGGAAAGTTTGGAAAGGTCACAGCCTTGAGGATGAGGAGGAATTGTTAATTTACCTAAACAGCTGTTTGACAGAAGCAGGGGAAGAAGAAAGCTAAATGAGTAATCTGCTTGACTCTGCTTTGTTGTTCTTTGTGTCTTAATGGAGAAAATAATTAAAACTGGAAAATGGAATACTTTGTGTGGGCTGATGAAGTCAAGATTTTCTGCATTACAGATGCAACCCTGGAGCTCTGGCTGCTCAGCAGGCTGGGATCTCCTGTTGTTGGGTTTTGTGTGTTTTGTTGCTGCTTTCTCAGCTTTCAGCTTCCCCCTTGTCATGTACACCCTGCTCTCGAGGAGCACACATCTGAGTGCTCAGCACAGGCTGCCCTCTGTGAGTCAAGCCCTGAGCAAATGGGTGAGATAAAGGTGAAAAAAAATGTGTTAGCTGTGCTTTGGAATGGAATGAAAGAAGAGATGAGAGTTAAAGAAAAGTTGTTCCACCAGGCAGGAGTTGTACAAGAGTGGGACCTTACTGGGGAAGGGGCTGGGAAGAGGCTGGGGTTAATAATATATTCCTGTAAAAGCTCATGTACTCCCTTCATCTCTGATGTTTTTTCTACCTGTGAGCTTCTATTTCCCAATCAGATTTGTTTTGTAGCCATGAAGTTGAGGGCTGCAAAGGCTGTAAGGAGTTTTTGTGTGCATGTGGGCACTGTGCAGAAAGATGATTGAATGCAGACAGAACTTTTCTAGCTGCCCAGAACTCTTGATTCATTTTCATGTTGCAATTCAGCTGGTTTAGGGTTAAAGCTCCCCCAGAAACCCCCACATCCCTGGCTTCCCAAGACACCTCTAACTTCTTGAGACACAAGGAACTTTCTACAGAGAACACAATGGGCAGTAACTGGTTCAGAAGCTCTGAGAGTGCCACAACCCTTTTGCAGTGAGCTGCCAGATTTGCCTGAGGCTCTGAGAATTCCTTCTCCAAAGTTTCATCAGAACTTTGCAAATAACATTTTCCTTGGTGGCTGAGGTTAAAACTCAGTTAATTCCCTTCAACAAGCTGATGGAGTCGAGGGTGGTGGGGGAAGAGAAAGGAATCCTGGATGATGTGAGTGCCTTCTTTCCTTCTCTCTGTAAAAGCAGAAAAACGATGCCTGGATAAAGCTTTGAGAAATAATTGCTGTGTGATTTCAGCCAGTGGTCACACAGAGCTCCTGCAGTGCTCTGTGCCTTCCCCTGCACCTGAACAAACCCAGGAACCTCTCCCATGTCACACAGGGCTCCTGCAGGGCTCTGTGCCTTCCCCTGTCCCTGAACAAACCCAGGAACCTCTCCCATGTCACACAGGGCTCCTGCAGGGCTCTGTGCCTTCCCCTGCACCTGAACAAACCCAGGAACCTCTCCCATGTCACACAGAGCTCCTGCAGTGCTCTGTGCCTTCCCCTGTCCCTGAACAAACCCAGGAACCTCTCCCATGTCACACAGGGCTCCTGCAGGGCTCTGTGCCTTCCTCTGTCCCTGAACAAACCCAGGAACCTCTCCCATGTCACACAGAGCTCATCCAGTGCTCTGTGCCTTCCCCTGCACCTGAACAAACCCAGGAACCTCTCCCATGTCACACAGAGCCCATCCAGTGCTCTGTGCCTTCCCCTGTCCCTGAACAAACCCAGGAACCTCTCCCATGTCACACAGGGCTCCTGCAGGGCTCTGTGCCTTCCTCTGTCCCTGAACAAACCCAGGAACCTCTCCCATGTCACACAGAGCCCATCCAGTGCCCTGTGCCTTCCCCTGCACCTAAACAAACTCAGGAACCTCTCCCTTATCTCCCTTCAGCTGCAAGACCTGGTTGATGTGATGCCTCAGCCATGAGCATTGAAATCAGATACAGTAGAGTCCAGTGAATAATTCCTCATTCCTTCCCTTTGGCATCAGCCAGGAGTTGTGAACAGCTGCTGTGTAGTACAAGTTTAGGTTGCACACCACAAGGATATTCTGCCTGTTTCTCTGCAATCTGTCTTCCTATTTTAATAATTCCTACAAATCTTCAGGCCTTTTTGATCACGTCTAGGGATGGTGACTTGGACTGTGAAGCCCTTTCAGTTTTGAAATGAACATTTATCCTAAACCCCAAGTTTCCTGGTTTTATGCTCACTGCAGTGTCTTTGTCACTGGGTTTATGAAATAAACCCAGGCTTGTTTAATGAGCTCATTAAAAAATGCTTGAAATTGGTTTCAGCAGTTTTTAGGTGTTATTTTTGCAGCGTTACTGCAAAAGTAGCTGGGAAACTATTGTTATGGAAAATTATTGAACTGACACAAATGGAGGGCAGTTGTATTAGGTGCAATTTGTTTTTCTTTTTTTTTTTTTTTTTTTGTACTAATGAACTTGCTGAGACTTAATTTAAATTTACAACTAAAGTAAGCTCATGTGTAACCCTGCTCAAAGAAGAGCTGTGTGTTAATGCAATCAGAAAAATTGGAGCTGGTTTGAGTGGAATTAAAGTCAGCCTGCATCAGAGGCTGTGTGACTGATAGGAAGGCTTTCTGCTTGTTATCCCTGCAATTATGCATTAGGCCAGAGATAACACACATTTAGGAATAAAACTATAGGCTGCCTGAGATAGGAAGCTGAGAGGGAAATGCTGCTGTCACTTTGCTGGCAGCTGCAAATGGCACAAGGCTGGGCAGTGTCACAGCGTGGTGATAACATAATGAGGTGAAGAGCAAGGTCCACAGCACCTTCCAGGGAAGGCAGCTCCCTTGGTTGTGTGTGATTTGGGTGGGGAGCAGGGAAATCTTCCTTCTGTTGCTTTGATGGTTCTGCTTTCCCTTCCTTGTCCTCCTTACAGGATGAAAACCCTGTTGTGCTCTAGGTAAACGTGAGGAAAGGTCTCTTGTGTTTGTATGGGAGCTTATAAAGGGATGTCACCTTTGGGCTGGTTTGTTAAACCTCAAATAGCACCCTGTGAACAGAAGGATGGGATTTCTGTTTGCCTGTCAGCTCTTGTGCCAGCCAGTGTTTGTGTCTGCCTGTGCAAAGGGGGCTTGCCTTTCAGGAAGTGTGGCTGCTTTATTACCTGCTCATTGTGGGAGGATCCTGTATTCAAATAAGAGAAAGTTGCCTTCAGTGTTTTGTTGTTGTTTTGGGGGTTTTTTTGGTGTGTGGGTTGTTGTTTTTTTTTTGTGTGTTTGTTTTTTTGTTTGTTTGTGGGGGTTTTTTGTTGTTTTTGTTTTTGTTTTTTTTTTTTCCTGGCATTTTTAGGAGACTGACACAAAACTGTGTGACTGACACAGGCATGGCTGTGACTGTCTATTTTATTTCCATAAACCGACATAACAAACTTCAGCGATTTTTGTATCAGAGAATTCTGGAGTCACCACCCAGAGCAGGCTCACTTTTCCTTGTGTGAAATCAGAGAGTGCTGGGGAGCAAAGAAGGGGTGGGGAGAAGCAGGGCTGGCTGTTCTGGGTGAGGAAGAACAGTGCACAAAAGCTTTTTGCTGCTGTTGCATCACTGTGAGGCAGCTCCCAGGCAGTGAGGGAGCAGAGGGGTGGGAGATGCCAGCCCCAGGGGTGGGGGACACAGAGCACACCCAGCTGATAAATCCTGATGGGTTTATTACCCCGGGCCTGGTGCCAGCCCTGCTGCAGCTGGGGCAGTCACACAGCTCCAGGGTTTGAGGGATGACTGACAGAAGCTGGAGGAACAACACTGGGGTGGCTGCACAGGGACTGGAGTCAGGATGAGAGGCAAGGAAACTGTGCCAAAGAATCCTTGAGGGTTCCTTCCAGAAAGATTGTGAGTCACTGTGTGATTCTGAGGAAGCTGAATATGCTGGAATTTAGGCTCAATGTTTCCCAAAGTCCTCAGAAGCCCTGTTCCTGTGTTCAGCACCCCTGGCTGCACAGAGGCACGGGGTGGAAGAATAAGCATTGGCTTTGAGAGGGAGGCACTCAGCTTGTGTGCTGGTCCTGCTGTTGGCAAGCTGTGTGGCCTTGGAGAAATTGCCTTCTCAATTTTTCCATCACACCATGACAAGAAATGCTGTAGAAAAGACTGTAAGGAAAGAAGAAATTCCTTAGCAATCAATTCCAAGATAGCAGTCACTAACTGAAAAAGAAATGTGAAAAGTAGGCGGGGTTTTTTTGTTTGTTGGGTTTTTTTTGTGTAGTTTTTGTTGTTTTTTTTAACATAGTCGTGTCATTCCTAGGCTTTGTGAAGGTGAAACTGGTGAAGCAGAGGCTGACATGTGCATTATTAGCAGGAACAAAACTGCTGGGTTCAGAGTCCCAACCAAATCCCAGCTTCTCTTTGTACCCAGAGTGCTCATCCAGTGTGTGCTTGTTGCTGCTTGCCATCTCTTGATGGGATCTGAGATCTCTCATGGCTGTGTCCCCCCATTTTTAGCTGTTTAAATTCACAATCCTTGCCAGGTAATTCTCCTGTCCAGTACACATTCTAACAAGCCTGTCCCTTTTCCATTTTCCTCCTGAGTCTCCCTTCCATCGTGGCTTTGTGCTTCCCACCTATTTTCTCATTTGACCTCAGTGCTCTCCTTGCTCAGCTTCCTGACCACTTCTCTTGTTCATTTTACTCTTGAATTCCCTTTCTTTTGCTAAGCCTGGACTCTGTGACTGAGTAATTAATCCCAGAGCACATTCCATCTCCTTTTGTTTTAGCTTCATTCTCTGCTCCTAGTCTGAGCCTTTTGCTTTTGGAACCAATGTCCATCCCAATGATATCTAAACACCAGCAGCAGCCACGGACACTCGTGCACTTGTAGTGGGACTGTAAGTTGTGTAAAATGCAAACTCTTACACTAAATAATCCAGCTCCCTGAAAAGAGTAACTTGACATTTGTGGGTTGTATTTTCCTGCGTAAGTGATTTTGAAATTTTAGTGTTTTGGTTCTGATTGAAGGCAAATTTATCGAGTCAGTCCAAACATTAAACTGTTTATCCATTTCTGTAGACAGCTCTGATTACCGTTTTCCCTTTCTTTATGTGTAGGCTTTCTAAATCTTATCAAGTGTGTTAGTTGGGGTTGTTTTTCAGGTGGTAATTATTCTTGTTTATCAAACCTCAGGTTCAGTGTAGGATTTTTGTGTGTGTGTGTGTTTCGTTTGGATTTTTTACCACTTTTTATTTTTTTTACCTGTTTAGGAAAGATAAAAAAATGTGGAGGCAGGCCAAATAGGAGTATTTAAGTAGTGATGTTTTTACTGTAGTCAAATTCCTGTCATCAGAAAAGTAACAATCTTCTCAAAGCAGTGGAAATGTTCAAAAAGGCAGGTCATTTTGGTGTTGTCCTTTTCAATACAAGTATCCTTATTTTTCCATAAGTCTTTGGGATGTTTGACTTCTGTTCATGAGCTCTTCAGAATCTTTTATGACATTAGGAAGGAAATAAGCATCTAGAAAATCTAGAGATTTGATCAAGCATATTACATATCACCTTTAGATTCCTTTACGCACATTTTGTGCTGATGCTTTAAATTTGAGCTTTGCTGTATTTCAGGTTCTGTGCTGCCCAGGGGTGCAGCTCTGAGTTCAGGGTCACTCAGCTCTGCACAGAGCAGGGACACAAAACAAATCCTGTTCCTGCTGCACACCAAGGACAACTTTCAGCCCCAAAGCACAAACAAGGGTGGCTGGAGGGAGGGACAAGAAGGATGGGACCTCACAGCCTGGAGCTGGAATTGGACAATTAAACCCCAATGTGCAAATGGACCCAAACTGATCAAAGTGTGAGACCTGGTGACTGGGCATTTTGTGTCCATTTTGTGACCATTTTGTGTCCATTTTGTGACCATTTTGGGTCCCCCTTGGGTGTAGCCCTGGCCAGGTCCTGTCCTGCCCAAGGTGTACCCTGGAGGCCTTTCAATAAATCCCTGCTTTATTCTCTGGCTCTGCCCAGGGCATCACCACTGTAGCACATTTGTGGGTTTTCAGTGAGGCAAGCTGCCCATTGACTGCCCTGGAGTTTGGCTGTCACCAAACCCCACCCACCAACCCAGTGCATGCCATGGATGAACAATTGTTGGAATGTTGGGCTTTGCTGACGTGCCCAGGATCACTGACTCTAAAGGCAATGGAACTCCATGTAACTTGTTCAAACCAGAAAAAAACACCCCAAGAACTTTTCACAGCTCCCTTAGAAGTGGAATAATGGATGTGCTGCTTGCCAAGGGACAGAATTGCCAAAAGGGAGGGATGTTTTGTGTGTTGGTCAGGGTTTTGACTGGCTACTCCTCTCGAGGACAATTCCTATTTTCTCCTGTGCTTTCTAACTCCTAAAACATGAGGGTCTGTATGCCACAGCAGCTCCTCAGTGCTCCTGGCTAAATGACAGACAGCCTCAATGCAAGGTGAGCCCATTCTTGGATTTCACCTTTGAGAAATTCTGGACAATATATAATTTGTTTTGTCTGTAACCTCATGGAATGAAATTCCTTTTCTTGCTTGTACAATTCCCATGAGGAGCCTGTACTTAGCAAAAGTGCTTCTTGATCAGGAATATGATGTTGGGAGACCACTGGTTAGGGAAAGCCTTCCAGCAAGCAGCAGGAAACATTCATCAATGTCTTGGCAGCGTGTTGCATTTCTGGCAGATGCTGGAGGCTTGGCTCAGGTGATCTCCTGGAGACAAGTTCTGTCTCACCTCAGCCCAGGCAAGGGAGCTGGACCATCTTTGGACAGCAGTGTTTTCCTGACCTTTTGCTACCACCTCAGCAGCTCGTGGTGATCTCTGGGGCACCAAGGAATGCACATTTTGCTCAGTGAAGACACTTGAATGGTGTGTAGCTGTGAGGTTTGACAGACACACTGTGCAGGTTGATGTCTTGGTGCTCATAGTGAGCTCACCCATGCAGAGCTTGAATGCTGAGCAGGCAGAGGAGCACCTTTGAGTGCTGTCACCATCCTAAATTTGGCCATGGCACGTGTGAGATGCCCAGCTCCCCCAGCAGAAGCTTTCCAGAGTGGGATGGGGTGTGTGTGCTTCCCAGGCCAGCTCTGCTGGCAAGCCTGCAGCTGTTCCTCAGGCTGTCCTGACAAACTTGCACTGCTGGAGAGCCTGGGGTTTGGGAATTCATCACCTTCTGCTGCTTTGCCTTTGTCTGTTGCTTGTAAAATTTATATTTAGGTAGCTCCCATTAGGAACTGAGGCAAACGTCTTTTGCACATGGTTATCTTCATCTGGTATGTTGGAATGCTTTCCTACTTAGCAATAAATGTGCTTCATCTTTTGCTCTGCCTCTTTGATCTGAGGCATGGTGAATGCTTTTAATGTGGATGTTTTAAAATGTTTCAGTTCTGTTACATGCCCTCAAATACAAAACCTCACACAAAAGCGGAACTGGCACGTAATTTTATTATTATTATTATTATTATTTTTATCCATTAAAAACCACTTACAGTGCTGTTATCCTGGTGTGGCCTTATTGTCTGAGTCACTTTTAAACAAGAATCCCTGTTTAGATGAGATTATGCAGGCAAACGTGGTCACAATAGATTTATTATTTTTTTAAAGATCTGGTTGCATAATTGTTTCACCATCTAAACTTGTGTTTAAAAAACAAACAGAGAGAAAGCTTCTCCTCATTATGGTCATCAAGATAATGCCTGAATCTGTGCAAAAGGCACATCAGTGCCCTTCAGGAGCAGCTGGCTGAGATGAAAAATGTGAGTTGCAATAACATCAAAGGGATTTCACAGCTTCCACAGCAGTGGCTGAATCATGCCAATGACAAAGGAAGGTCTCACACACACACACAGGACTGGTGTCACTACAGCAGGTTTGGGGGCATTTAATTGTTAAGGATTGTTTTGCTGTGGAACAAGGAGATCTGCTGCTTCTGCTCTTTAAAAGCACTGCTGTGCTTGCAGCAAAGGGAAGGAAACAGAGGAATTCCAGCTTCCTGCTCCTGTTGAGTGCCTCAGGTGCCTCCTGAGCCCAAGAACTCAACTGGGCACTTGTGCAAATACTGAATAATCATGTCTGGCTATGTGGTGATGCTGGAGCTTCACCTGGGGCTCTCTGTAAAATCCAGGGCTGTGTGTCCAGGCAGGGAGAGCAGCAGGTAAAAGCTGGCATCTGCATGGAGATGTCTGGGCTGCATGTGCAGCTGTGGTTTGCAGCTTATGTTGCATTGATGAGGAGCAGCAAAAACCTGATAAATCTCCTTTCACCCAAACAGCTTGTATGCTGATGGTTGTAAGTAATTAATCATGATATATTCTTCCCTTATTCAACCTGAAGCAAGTTTTAGCTGTGAATCAAGTCACTGGCTTTTTTACACATAATCTTATTTAATGTTCTCATTGTATCCTACTCCTCATTTGACAATGACACCATTTTTATCCATCTCAGGGGTGCCATGCTTTCCTCCTGACATAAATAAATCCTTGTTTATAGCAGTTCATATCCCAGCATTGCCCTTTATGTACTCAAATTAAGTGTTTACTACATTTTATGTGCTTAAAATCACATTCCAATTTCAGCTTTTTTTTTAATGTTGGATATAAATATTAATGTCCAGATCAACTTGATCTCCAGTTTCATTGTCCCTGGGATAAAACCAGCACTGCTGCTCTTCCATTTTCCTTTTGACACACCAGGCTGTTGCATGCAAGCATTTGACAGCTCAAAGGGGGAAAAGGAAGAAGCAGCTGAAGCAAAGTTGAGTGTTTCAGCCTTTCAGAGGCCATGGATATGATCATGTTTGAGTGTTTTTGATGGTTTTTTTTCTGTACTGAAATCTTATGGAGTGAAAGAAAAAGAGGAGGAAAAAATAAACGTGGAATTGAGTTTGTAACTTTCAGGAGATTTAATTCTGCTAAATTCTGAGCTTGCACTTAGCAGTCCTTGTGCAGAGGATATGGCAATATGAGGGACAGAACAGTGCAAAGAGCAGGAGCTAATCTGGGGAAAATGCAGTGTGGAATTTGAGAGAAGTAACTGCTGATACAACACTGGGAATACTTTTGGTAAATAGCCCTGAAATAAATTCAGTCCTGGCTGAGAGTTCCCTTTGGGAATGGTTACCTTTGCTTTCACATTTCAATATGTATTGAAAAAGGAGGCTGAGGCAGATCACAGCTTGTGTTCAGGCTGCTGGTCATGGGTTTCCCTCAGTTCCTCCTGGTTACTCAAGTCATTTTCCAGGGTACTCAGCTAGCACTGTGAATTCAAGGAGTGTGTTTGAAGCAGAGTTTTCTGGGCTTCATTCCCTCCTTCCATCACCCAGACCTGAACCAGACATATCTGCCAGTTTGTGTCTCCACTGCTGCTCTTTATAATGCACAAAGAAACGTTTCACTGGATGCAAACAATTCTTAAATGAGTAGTAAATTCCCAGGTGGGATTTTTCATATAATTTGTTCTTCAGTACACCTTGCACTTTATTTATTTTTTTAATGCCTCTATTGATCCAATACATTGAAGCAGAACTGATGAAGAGCATGGTTCTACCTCTGCTGGGCTCCAGTGCTGAGCTCTTCCTGTGGGTGAGGGTGTTTCTGGGTGATGCTCATAGCAACTCTCACCACAAGGCTCAGGGAGAGGCTGTGTGATTGTCAGAGCTGGGAATTCTCCCTGTAATTCCCAGTCTTTTCCAAAAGCACCCAGTGGTGCTGACACAGAAGTTGAGGGGCCAGGCACCAGGCTGGAGCTGCTCCCTTGGCTGCAGACACAGCAGCAGCTCCATGTGCAGCAGGGGAGCCTCCACCTCTGCCCTGCCCTCCCTCCTGACTCACTGGGGTGGGCAGCAGCTCCTCTCTGCACTCTGTGCAGGAGAGAAAGCTGCTCTGCCTTTGGAGCAGAGCAGGTTCTGCTCTCCCTCGGGCACGTTTCAGGTCAGGAGAGTGCTCCAACCCTCCTCTAATCGATGCCTCTGCCTGTGTGGGCAGATCTGGGCAGGGCTCAGTTTGGTGACAGCCAGGCTGCTCTGCTGCCTCTGGCTACAGGGACTGATGTGCCTTTGCTGTTCCAGCCCAGGAGGCAAACTGGGCTCTGCAGAGCCTTTGACCTTTTGAAAGCATGAAAATCCATAGGGAGCTGAAAATTATTCCTTTTTCATTGAACTGCTTAAAATAAAGTGGCCTATGACCTCTCGAAAGTGTGTCTGACCCCGTGGGAGTAGGGAGGGACCAAATGAACTAGACCACAGCAGGAGCCAGAGGTGAGCACAAATTCCATGTTTTAGGCAAATTCCATCGATCAGACTGTATTTTAAAGTGAGAGGTGATGATTTCAGGCCTCTAGTGTTGCTTTCTGCTGGTCATATAAATTCATGCTCCAACTGCTTTATCAAGAAAAAGGAAGATGTTTGTAATGTACTGGTAAGAACAACCTCACTTGTAATTGAAAGCTGTTAAAGGATGATATAACCTGAAAAAACACAGAGGGCTTTTCCCTCCATACATTCCTCTACTGCTCTACAAATTTACACTGAGAAGGAAAATGTATTTCTTAACTCCCTGTAAATCCTGACAGGTTATGCTTGATTGCATTAAAAGGGCTGTGACTTTTCCTATGTTCTCACTATTGCCTGATGGTGATAATTGTTTTTGTTCTTTCTCTTGAAAACACTCATCAGCATCACGTCTGAAGGATGGCCATTGGAGGTAGATAAAACTTTTGATTTTGCTGTTGCTAGCACAGCAAAGAAGTTAATAACTCATTGGGCACCCTGGAACCTTGTTAGCCACCTTATCCAAAAGCTGTGCCCTGATTGTGCTCAGCTGGCCTTGGATGTGATCTGGAAGCCAGCCTGAGAAGCTGTGGCTCTGCAGTGTGTAATAACAGTTTGATAAGCTTGACCTGCATTCCCTGATCCCAAGCTCATGCCTTTGCTTTTGGCACTGTGAGACTGATTGTTCCACAGCCCCCAGTTCTGATGGATACACTGGAGCCTGCCATGCTTTAGCAAAATTTGGAAACGTGCAGGTTGATCTCTGTGGGGGAGCGAGTGTGGCTTGAGCAGCTTGCACACAGAATGTTGTGTTTCCTCCTGACATGTCCCTCCATCTCCTCTCCACGGTGCCTGCTGGAGCCCTGCACTGCACACACGTGATTTTGTGGTTATTCCCTTCTGCTATCAGTAAATACACTTTAATTGGGCTGGGGAGCAAGAGGCTGACTGTGAGCTTTGAGCCTGTTCTGTTTACTTGCCATGTTAAAAGCTGTTATTTCAGATCCCCTGGTCTGATTGAGAAAAGCAAGGTCTGAAAGCTTGTAAGCAAATGCAGGTCTTGCTTGCTAAGGCACAGATAAGAACATATTCTGCCACGTCAGACATGAGTGAGTAAAGAGCTGATGATTACAAAGCAAACACTGAGCAGAAAATGGCTCCTACAATAATACACAGAAAAAGCACTGAGTACATTTTAAGAAGCCCTCATGTTATGCCTGGCCATCAAGGATTGAACAACAGTTTGTTCAGACATTTAATGTAAGGAAAATAAATTGTTCCTCTTAGGGATATTTGCCATTTTCTTTACCATAGTGAAATACTGTATGCAGCCCTCAATGTTTTGGAATCTAATCTCATCATGCCCATCAGATGACCATGCTTGAGGTATTTATTGATGAGGCTGGATAAATCTGAGCTGGAGAGAACAGTGCTTGTCATGGAGTGAGTAAAACCCTGGGCATGCTGCCAGCCTCTCAGGGACAGTTCTGCCTTGATGGCACAGAGTGATTTATACTTGTCTTTGCTTCCATCACTGGCTGCTAGAACAGGGAGAGGAGAGGCAGGATGTATTCTCACATGGGTGTTATTTGCTTAGAAATTAAAATCTGCTCCTTGCCTCATTGTTTTCTGTAGAAAAAAATATACTCCTAGTTTTAGATTAGAGTCTGTGGTATTTTATAGATATGATGGTTGTTGAGTCTTTCTCAACCTAAATAATTTCTTTTTCTTTTTGTTGAAATACTCATAATCCCATGACAACAAAAGTAGTTTGTTGAATAATCTTACCCTGAACTGCTGATAAACAGGCTGAGTTCTGAGTAGGTTGTTTCTTGCTACTTGACTGAAAAAGTTCATTTTCCAGCCTGCTTTCAGTGAATGGGAGAAGCCTACAAGCTTTATGTGCTGGTCAGCTTCCATCTTTAAGCAGCCTTTCATGACTTTGAGTAAAACCTTTTGTTTTGATAGCTTATTGAAATGAAGTTTAGCACTGGGGAGCCAAATGACTGAGTCCTGATGCAAGGGGCAGTGGTCCCCCCCTGTTCCCTGCAGCCTCACAGGAAGATAGCATTCCCGGACTCCAGTTGAGTCAGGAGACAGGAATGACTCATCCCTGGGACTCTTCCCCTCTGACGTTACCTCAAGAGCAGGCAGGAGGCTTAGTCTGAAGTGTTGCTGTTGTATAAAAATGCAGAAAGTTTACATTAAGTAAAGGAGAGTGGAACGAGAATTTGGAAGACACTGGTCCATTGAGGATGAATAATTAGACAAACTGCATCCAGCTGAGGAAATCCCCTGAGCTGAAAATCATTGGGGACTGGGAGAAGGATGAAGGAGAGGTACAAGCCTGTCTTGTCGTTGGTCTCCCTTTGGTTTTTGGCTTTGGTTGCTCCTGGAGGCACAGTTCTGAGTTAGATTAAATCCCTTTTGGAGGGGTGGGGGAGCCTGAAAGCCAGGACTTTGGGGTTCAAAATACAGAAAGAATTCCATGCTTTTTGCTTTGTGGCTTCATGGCTTCAGCTGACATGGAGGGAAAGGAAAGGAACCGGTGTATTTTGAATATCTGTCTTTTAAGGTCAGCAGTCCTTGACTTTTCATAGAGGAAAAAATGGTTTGGGCTGGAAGGGACCTTAAAAATCCTCTAGTTCCACTGCCCCTGTGATGGACAGGGACACTTTCCAGCAGACCTGGTTGCTCAAAGGCCTGTCCAGCCTGGCCTTTTAGTTTGGTTTAGTAGAATGTAATTGCAAGGGAAGCTGAGGATTACTGGCTCGTTATTGTAATTAAATCTAAGGGAAGAGGAAGGTTCAAGGTTGCCAGCTGAGGTGTTCTCCCTGAGACAGTAATGTAAGAACCACCAAACTCAGACATCTGAAAATGCACTTTTTTCTCAATTTGCTGATTTTGTTGGTAAAAACTTCTGGCTTCATATGTATTGTGGACTTAGATCTGAATGAATTTGGGAAGCAAAATCTGATTGTGACTGCTAAAACACTTTACAGGGAAATTTCTACTTCTGCATCCCTTCACATGGGAGGATTCTTCCCAAGAACATGCCTTTAATTCCCTCCCTAAAGTAGGTTTTTCATTAGGCTGGTCATCAAAACCACATCCTGTAAATCAAACGCACAGAGATTCCTGCCAATCACATTAGTGCATTATCCATGTGATAATGCTGATCTTATGTACATTAACTTGGCATTTCCAAAAGCAAAACTAAATTCTGCTTTCCTGAATCTTTGAGGATGCTGCCATGTATTGTAAAAGTGGTTTCCTTGTTAAATAAAGAAGTATTTGTTTGGGAAGTTCAGTAATTGTGAAAGAATATTCAGCAAAAATTCTGCATCTGAGAAAGATACAAAGAATTAAAAGAGTGATTTTAAGCTGAGGTGGCAATCTCAGCCAGGAATTAAGGGGAAGGGAGGCAGATAATTTCAGTGTTGGTTTGTTCATTTGTGATACAGCCCTACATTCAAAACATGTATCTTGAAATCTAATTTTGTTTTCACACTGCAGTTAAGCAAGAGAAGCTGGAAATCTGTGAAGTGGCACTGTGAACCCTGCTTTAGTCTTGGCAATGAGGGCTCACAAAGAAGCTGACAATTCAGCATAGACTTGTGACAATTAGTTATACTCACAATGCCCTTTAGCTTCATTTCAAGGAGCTTTTGGTGGAGAGTCACACACAAGGACTATAAAGGAGATGGCAGGACCCAAGGCATTTCAGCCTCTCTCCAAGGAAAACAGACCTAGCAGCATGGTCTAGATACTGTCCCTATTTTCATCAATTCCCCAGCCACTTGGAATCCAGATATAAGTGTCCCAGATAGCTGAAAAAAATGGATCCCTCTAAGGCCTCAGAAACCTTGCTGGAACAGAATCCTCTCAGCCTTTCTAATAAAGTTCCTGGCTGGGGAACTTCCTCAGAAGACAGCTGAGGAGAACAAGTTGTGCTCAGTGCTCACAGGCAGCAGCAACAAGTGCCAGCTGTGGTCGCACAGGGCTGTCCTCCCCTGGCTGAACAAGGTGCCTGCTGCCCCTTCACTCCTGCCACCTCTGTGCACCAGCTGGACATTTTTGCAAGGTGGCCTAGCCAGCTTCCAGCTGTGCAGGAACCCGTTCTGTTGGTTTCTTATCTTCTTTTCTTGTGTTACAGCTGGATTAAAGCACGGGAGATGCAGTTTTCTCTCGTGTTTGGACTCAAGTTGTTTATTAATTCTTATCCACAGTACAGTCTCACAAGTTGTTCCAGACAACAGGGTAGAAAATGGCTCTCTAACTCTTCCCATGGTCTTTTAAGCACTAAATACCCAATAACGAGGTGACACCTCTATTATTTATTCTTTTGACCCAATAATGACCACACAAAGCCCACAATGCAGTCCTTTTCACCCAATTACAAAAAAACCACCCAAAACCACGAAGAAGGTGAAAGAAGAAGAACCTTGCCAACACCTCAAATCCTCCACATTGCCCCATACACATTACTATGTACTAAACCCTTAAATCTAAGTTTTGCACCCTGTGATATCACACAATTCCATTCAAACTCCACACCCACAACCCCAGTGCCATCACTCAATTTTGGGACCTGTTCCACAGCCTCAGGTGGAATGCAGGGTTTGCTTGGGGGTCAGTGCCTGGCAGCACAGAAAGCCTGGAATTCTCAGTGCCCAGGGTTCCAGCACACTCCAAGCTGGGTACAGCAGAACTCTGAGGGAACTGCATTCATTCTCTGTATTAGCAATGAAAGGGAACTTCTCTGGGCCCAGAAACTAGCCTGGGATGAGCTCTGTGGCATCTAAGCAGCCTCTAGTGTTGTCTGGGTGCTGACTCTTTCTGTTGGAAAATATCCTGCTGGTTTTGCATTAGGTTTTTGGCAATTCTCAGATTTTCTAGGAAGACAGTTCAGCACAACTAGCCTGAAAGCTGGGAAAAACAACCTGATTTTTTTTTTTTTTTTCTGGCTAATATATCACCAGGATGCCATTAGATCCAGACACTGATGCATTTGCAAATGGAGCTATTTTTCTCTGTACACGTGCTTCTGTAAGCTTTTGCTGTTAAATTTATCTTTTGTTGATAAGGTTTCTTTTATGGACTGCTGTCACTTGCTACTCATTTCCTGAGGATGTTAAAGTACCCTAAGTGCAACTTGGAATTGCAGTTGTGAATTTCTTAAGAGGGGAAAGCAAATCTGCTGTGTTACCTAACCTGTGATTGGATCCAGTTGGCCATTGTGCCCTCTGTGCCACAGATGTGGCAGATGATTGGCATAGGCCACGCTCTGGATCACTGAACTTCTGGGAAACCTCCCATTCAAAACAGGACAGCAGTACAGGAACATATCCCACAGGATTAAAAAGGTCCTAGAATGGTTCTTCAGGTCACCACATTCTCTTCTTGCACTTTACCTAAATTCAATCTCTGTGAAAATATTGATGGAACTGCTTTTTTATTTTCATTTTTTTTTTATGGCCTAGAAGTCTGACCAGAACCTTTCTTGTTATATCATTCCTATTTTCACAACTTGTCTATGACTAGACCTGTCATGTGAAAACAAACATCCAGTCACAGCTAATAAGGAAATGAGTGATGTCTTTGTTGTTTCTCTACGTTTCCTTTCACTCCAGAGTCAGGTACTTGCAGTTAGGACAGGTATCAGTTCCTGTCTGACACTTCTTAAAAAAAAAACAGTTTTAGCAATGTCAGGAGAAGGTCACAGAACCCACATAAGTATCATCTGCAAGGGGTTATAATATTCTGCACTTGTAAATTATAAGTGTATGTGTCTTGACAATGCCTTTGTCATTTTAGTAATGGTTAATATAGTGGTTCTATGAAAAGCAGTTCAGTTCTATTAGGAACACTAATTATACACTTTTGAAAAGACTCTGATAGTACATAGGACAAAGGAGTTATAAAATGGTTCTAAAAATCCTTGGGTTGAAACTTTCCGGTGAGTGACTCAGGCTGATAGGCCTAATTCATCCAGCACAAATAAATCCAGTAAAAATACATGTGACCTAAATTGTGTGAATAGCACTGTGGGCTCTGAGAAGGCTCTGTGTGTTATCACTGACAGACACTTTTTAAAAGACTCATTTAAAACTGGAGAAGTAAATATTTCTGTATTTCTCTCCTGTATTTCTATATTTCTCTCCAAATTAAACGATGTCATTATCAGATAAATAGTCATTGGCAGTAAAATTATGCACTTGTTTCTTGAAAGAGCTTTTTTGGAAAAGAGAAGGAAGCTGCAGTTATTAATATTTATCTGATTGTTTTTAAGGCAGCGTTGAACTATATCAAACAACACGAGCAAGGTAATGTGTAAATATGGAATTGTTAATTGTGTAAATTTTGGAATTGTTAACAATTGTGGATCTGTTCATTGTTTTTACATTATGTTGGTGCTCTTGGAGGTTCTACGTCCCTTCATTACTGATGGGGACATTTTGTGGTTGGCAAAATGTGAGTTCTGCCCGTGGATCAGCGTTTGCTGTTTTGGATGTGCCTGTGAGGGCACTGAAATTCTTTGAGAATTGAAGGAGCAGCTGGAATTTCAGTGGGCTGGAGCTGATCCTAGAAGCATTTAGTGCATCCTGCTGAGAATACCTTCAATACAGATTGAGGTGAGGCTTGTCACCTCAGCTTTGCTCTCCTGAGTGCAGGGGCAGCACAGAACATTTACCTCAGTGGCGTGGAGCGTGCACAGATTGATCTGTGTGTGCCATCCCTGCCAGCAGGCTGCACAGAAATTATGTATAAATAAGAGAAATTATTTAAAGGGCCAAAGCTCAGAGCCAGCCCAACCCCACTGTGCCCAGCAGAGAACCAAAGCTGGTCCCTGCCCCAAATCTCTCAGTGTGGTGCTTGGAAGAAGCAGTCCTGTGTGACTCCAGCAGGTTGCTCTGAGTGTTAGGTGCCTTTGCACAAGGGTGAGCAGAGAATTTATCTGCCCAGACAAGCTGTTATCTGGGTAGCAGGAGCTATCTTGAAGCCTGTATCAAAGCAAGTGGCAGATGTCACAGCAATTACTGCTCTACAAGCTTATTTTTAACAATGCCTGAGGTTGCAGAACATTTTCAGTTTCTTAAACTGGGTAAATTTACCAAAACAGAAGGGGAGGGTTTAGGATTACTCTGTCATAGCACTGTATCTGTCAGTGTAAAACTGAAGTTAATCTTTTTTTTTTAAGGTACATTTTCTGATAGGGTACAACTGGAAGAGGAGGTCTTGTTTCTTCTTGTATAGTAAGATTACTTGCATAAGTAATCTTGTCTAGAAGTACAATAAAGTACCACTGCCCCTAAAAGGCAAATAAAAATAAGTAAAAATAAAAATAAAAATAATAAAATAAAAAATAAAATAAGTAAAAATAAAAATACCACTGGTTTTGGTGGGGTTTTTTGTGCTGTCTGAAAGTAGCTCTGAGCTATGATAGCTATGTTTTCACCTCTATCTAATGAATATAAGGAAAAAAAAAAAAGAAAAAACAGAAGAGGACCAAGTAAATTTAAAACAAAGTAAACCAACCAAAACAATAATCCCATAAAGTGGGATTTTGCCATCCTTACAGACTTTTTCCCTCTGCCTGGAATAAATATCATGACTGTTACATTGCTGGCAAGTGTTCAGAACCTGGGTATTTTTTCTGGCTCACTGAGGATTAGAAGGGAAGAAAATGCCCCCTGTAATTAACCAGTCCTCTTTCTGTGACATTTCTGCTTACATTCTGTGTTTGGGTTCTCCTCGTGCCCAAATCTCCTTTAGTTGGTGTGATTTAATGTTTGAGAGCTGCCATAGCTTCAACTGTTTAAGCACCAAGGATCGTGGATGGAGCCAGAGTATTTTGAAATGAATTTTTGAGTGGTTGGTTTGAGACTGTGGCCAAAGGGTTATGTTTGTTAATTCACAAAAAGTTTCCAATTTTGTGGGGTGGGAATGAAAGGTAAATCAGGGAACTGGGCTAGGCTGAGAGAAGGAACAATTTTCTCTCATTGCCTTTAGGTACTCTACAGGTGGGTAACACTTCTAGGTTGAACAAAGCAGTTTTTAAAGAGCTATGGGTTATGATCACCTTGCTTAAAAAAAGGAAAGAAGCATTTTAACTAGCAATTTGGAATGGAATCATCATGATAAATTGCACCCTTATTTTGTGGCCTTTGCAGCTCTGCTTTCTCCTGCCTTCCTTGACCTCTTAAAGCAAGGTGAGACGGAGACACTAAATTTTTCATCCCATCCCTCAAGTCTAAATCTTGGAGGGAGCTTTGCTGTTCCAGATTTCCATGATACTTTAGGACCAGGGTGGAGAAAGGAGAGTTTTCTTCTAGATCCAGAGTGATTCAACTCGAGGAGTGTAATAATTCAGCCTCAGTCACTGCAGTGAGTCACTGTCCTGAAGGCTCTGTGGATTAAGACAGACTCTTGCACCTTTTCTTTGTGCATGACAAGTGATTTGGAAGAGCTGTGCAGCTGGCAGAGGAGAGGTGTGACCACGTCCATCTCCTTGGCAGGCCTGACACCCTTCCAGCTACATTAGGCAAAATTAACTTATTGACTGGGGGCACCTTCCACTTTGTGCCAGGACAGGGAAGAGGACCTTGAACATGATTTACCTTTATTCTGGTTTTCATAAACTTTATACTGTTTGAGTGTATCAAGGGTAAACGTATTTGCTAGTAACACGAGTGGTTTTGTTTTATTCACACAGAACTTTGTGAAATGCCTATAAAGGTGTTAATCTGTAGGATTTCTGATAAAACAGTGTGGTAGCTGGACTCCAGTGAAGGAAATTAATGATTATCATAGTTTAATTATGAGATAGACTGACATAGGATGTCCCACTGCCTGTGGGAGTCAGTGAAGCTTCTCACATCTCTCTGCTTTCCACGTGGTCACAAATTTCTAACTTTGCCCAAAGCTATCATGGAGGCTTTGTGCTTTTCTGTGAAATGTTAAAAACTGGCCACTACCCAGCAGAGCTTAACTGACCAGATCAGGGATCTGGCTGCATTGGATATGAGTTTGTAGGATAATTTTGATCATTCTCCTTTCTGATTTTTTTTCTTTTTTTTTTTTTTTTTTTTTTTTCTTTTATTTTTGTGTAGCAGGGTGGCAAAACTTTGATTCTGTGGTTGTGTTTGAAATTCAGTAGGCTGGATATTGCTGTCTTTGAATTCTATTGTCTGGAATGTCAAAATTTGTATTCTTGATGAACCCTTGGCAATGCACTGGTATTAAGACCAAAAAGGGAGACCAAAGTTGTTTTTGTGTCCATGTATGGAGAATGTGGCAATGAATTCCAGTATTGATATCAAAGCTTTATTTATTTAGTTGGGCTTTTCTGCTTCACCTGTTGAATTTTCTAGCTGTATCATCAAAAAGAAAAGCAAGCATGTCAAATAAACTTTGAGAACCACACTTTCTTAAGGGAAAAAAATAAGAATTTCGGTGGCTTTGATTGTTTGTTCTGAAAATTCAAGCAGAAGCAGTAGGCTCAGCACTTTTGAGCATTAAACCAAATGCTTTAAATGCTGAGGAACAGGCACAGAATGCCAGCTTCAAGCAGTTGCTTGACAAACTCTTGCCTTTATCACGTATTACAGGTAACACCAGCAGCAGTGTGGCACAACAAGCCAGAAGCTGAAAAATAAAAACTCCTGTATGATAATAGATTAAAATCTGTTTAAATTTCTGTTCCTGGGCTGATTCTGCTGTGGTCTGGATCAAAGAACTGGCTGGAGATAGGAGGGAGATAACTATTTCATAGAATCATGGTGTTTTTTACCAGTTTATAGTGGCTGAAATTCATAGCCCAATCCTCTCCATAGAAGGCTAGAAGCAATTCAGTTTTTAAATTTTAAATTTAACCAATTTCCATGGTTTTTACAGTGTGGTAGCTGGACTCCAATGAAGGAAATTAATGATTGTCTCAAACTTGTTTTGAGACCAATTTACATGGTTTCATTTATGAGGCTTGAAGAAAAATTGTTCAAATATGGTTGAAAGTTAGATGGAAAAACAAGAGAAAACTTAAACTATAAAGTGATACTGGAGAAGGGAACTTATGTGCATTTTGCTACAAGAGTAAATTGAATAACGAAATAAAGGTATTAAGTTTGACACAATAAATCATGAAAAAGAACTAATTCATTAGAGCCTAACAAAACTTTTAACAAATGGAAATTCTGTCCAAACAGCATTAGCAGATTGGAGCACAATTTACGACCCAATCTCAAAATAATATTTTTTAGAAGATGGTAAGATAAGTACAAAAAAATAAAATGCTCTGAAGACGTGATGTCAGATAACTGAATATTTAAGCAGAGCCTTCTGCTTCTAATATCAGATGACCTAAGGAAATTTTTTTTTTCAGAAAATATTGAGGAAATTGTTCATTAAAACCATTTTTTAATAGAGAAATTTAGTATGGCCTCATGAAAATGAAACTTTGGGAATAGAGTTGTATGTGTTTGTAGTTTGATGTAGTTTCATGTTCTCCTTGACTTGCACAGGATTGTTTGGAGTTTTTTGGATTGGAGTGGTGGCAATTTGCAAACTTTTTTTTTTTATTTTATTGCTTTTATCTAAGTACCTGTAGTAACAATCAGAATATAAGGAGAAAATGAGAGCAGCAGACTCAGCTATGTCCAATCTAAGCATTTTGAACAGATAGGACAAAAACTGAGGATATCTATGTTTCAAAATCTGGGATGACTTAAGGATATTATTTTATTCCCAGTCAGTTTCTAGATCTAAAGCATGAGAGAAATGGCAGATGAGGGTGAGGAAACATCATGTATCCACAAAACCACCTTTGATCAAAGGCTTGAACTTGCAAAAAAAGGGGAAAAAAAAAATCCCCAAACTGTGAAGACTCAGAAACTGAATCCATTTAAGGACAGAATTGTTTAAAGACCTGCAGTCTGCTTTGTCTGCATTGAGCCCAGAGCCTGGATTGGGTTGGATAGAGTGATAAAGTTTGGAATGGCCTGCCCAGGGAGGTGGTGGAGTCACCATCCCTGGATGTGTTTAAGAATAAACCCTGGATGTGGCACTGGGTGCCAGGGTCTAGTTGAGGTGTTAGAGCTGGGCTGGACTTGAGATCTTGATGATCTTGATGATCTTGAAGGTCTCTTCCAACCTAGAAATCCTGTGATTCTGTGATTACCCCCAGAGGTCCCTTCCAAGCTAGATTATTTTCCAGTTCCTTGTCTCTCTCTGTTCTGTTTAATAGTGGGCACAGAGAGGTCCATGTTACCCTGGGGCCTGTGCCAGATGAACCCAGAGGGGCTGCAGCTCCCTGTGCCTCGTGCTGGGGTACAGCTTGGACACAGAAATGTCCCTTTTGGGGCCCTGCTGACTGGCAAGGATGAGTTAGGATTTGGATTCTCACCCTGCCACAGGTGCTCTGCAGGGGAACCACTGAATTTGAGCTCAGGAGAAGCCTTGAATGCAATTTAATCTTTCTTTCCTTGGGAATTCAGTATGAGGAGTTGTGTTTCAGCTCTGGCTGAGTTCACCTACCAGTACTGCATCTGGTTTTGAAGATGTGGCTAAGATGAAATTATTTCCCTTTTTCAGTCTTCTGGTCAAAATTATTTAAACCAGACCTTGATTTTTAATGACACTCTATTTTCATTAGAGCAATATCAAAAATCTGCATGAAGCTTGGCCAGTAGTAGTCCTCTCTGCATTGCTTGGTGCCTAGCAACCATCATCAGGGCCAGTATTTTCATCCACTTTCCCTCTGAAGTGTTTTCCAGCTCCTTGTAGCTAGGGTATGAAATAAAAACAGCCTGAGAGACACTTACCTCTGTGTGTAATGGCAATAGCTGATTTTATGTACTTCAGGGCAAGCTTCCTGTGGCAGGCAGCCCTCCAGATCATTCTTTATTATTCTAATATTATGATTTGGACTCCTTGAGTTTAATGGCTTGGAAAGCCTTCCCATGCATGTGGTGGGAAGATGCAAGAATTTGTGTGCTCTCTGTCATTTGAAAAAAAATAAAAAATAAAAATCACAGGTCATCTACAGGGAGGAAAAGAAATGAAAAAAACTGCTCCAAAAGAATCTCTGTCCCAAAGTTGCTCTTCATGTGTGTTATCAAGAGGAAATGAATGCTCCCTAAATAAGCAGGCAGCTTGCAGATACAAATAGTTTTTCATCTTTGTGCTGTGCAGACAATAATCCTATTTTCTCAATATTAATAACTACAGTGGCTTTGGGGGGAAAGCTACTCCTGAAGCAGATGTTGAACCCAAACTGCACAGCCTGGGCCTTATGTGCAGACTGCTTGCTTTCTTTGCCAGGTTGCAGTGGGAAGGTACCTTGTTCTGGTGCCATCCTTTTTGTGTGTGTGTGTTTTACTCTGTAAGGAAGGATGGATCCTGTGCCTGCATCACTTGAACAGCATCATGAGACTCATAAACGTTTTTTGCAAGTGCCATTTGTCTGTTGCATAAGGCTGCTTTCCCTTCTCTGGCTTAGCATGATTATTTCTCTTGGCAGCAAAGTAAAAGAAAAGGGAATAAGGATGTTGCTTTCTTTTAAATCAAGTAGCCCTAAAGAGGCCTGTGTGTGTTGTGATGCCTTAGATTTTAGCTTTAGCATAAGGATGGAGTTTTGAGCCTCATATTAAGTGTCAGTCAGCTCTCTTCGCAGAACAAGTAGACAAAACAAACCTTTTCCTGCTGAAGACCAAGGAAAACTTTCAGCCCAAAAAGCATAAAAAACAGTGGACTGAAGGGAGGAACAAGAAGGATGGGACCTCACAACCTGCAGCTGGAATTGGACAATTAAACCCAAATATGCAAATGGACCAAAACTGATCAAAGTGTAAAATCTCATGATTGGGCAGCCATTGTGTGTGGCCATTGCCAAACCACCCTGGTGCAGCCTTGGTCAGGCTCCTGTAATGCCCAGGGTGGGTCCTGGAAGCCTTTTAATAAATCTCTACTTTATTCTCTGGCTCTGCCCAGCCTCTGTTTCAGATCAGCCTTCCTAAGGCATCAGTTGTGAGCTGCAGCATTTCGTTTCTTTACGTTTCTGACAGCCCAGCCAGAGCTTGTAGTTCACAGAGGTTCTGCAGAGGCAGCTCAGGCCACGCTGCAGAACTCACAGCTCACTTGCACAATAGCAATACTTGCTCTAATGAAAACACAATTAAAAGCAGGCAGGAGCCTCAGGACTCCTACTATAAGTTATTTAATTACAGCTCATGGATGGCCAGTGAGATGAGATCATTTCTGCCCATATGAGGCTCCTATGGTGATGAGTTATTTGTGAAGATGAGACAGTTTACAATAAAATATCCCAAACAAACAGAGCTAGATCCTCAGACTGTGTAAACTGGTGTAACCACACAGATTTCAATGAGCCTGGCTTTTAACTGCTTGCAAACAGAATTTTTCATGTTCAAAACAAGCTTAACTGTGGTGAGGGTGGGGAAGAACCAACTCTTCCTCCCTGGGCATTTCCTTATTTTACTGCTCTCCTGCAGTCTTTCCACCTACGTGGTCGTCTTTCTTCTTTAACTGTCACACCAAGGAACAAAATCTATTTGTGCAGTTACAATACATTCTGGGAGCCTGTCCTCAGGCACTGGTTGCTGTAGCACAAACATGAGCTAAGGGTGTGTTGCTGGAGTCACACAAAGTTGGCTCTTTGAGTGAGAAAAGATGACCTGCAAATATTCCTGCAGATGGTGGCTGACCTTTGCCTAATGGAGGTTTGGGTTTTCTTATCTGGTTACCTCACTTTGCTGAAACATTGCACTCCAAAACTGGGGTCCAGGGTTTCTTTTAAGCAAATTTAATGCTTGCAGCTGTGAAATCAAATGTTCTGGATTAAAGTCTGGCTGTCTTATCCAATGAGAAATACATGTCTCATCTCTTGCTGAGCCAAGGGTTGTCCTGTCTCTGATGCACAGACACTGTACTGCCAGGATGTATTTGTAACTCATCTTCTCACGTTCACAGTCACGTTCCAGGTGAAAATTTAAAATATCAGGTTTTTCGTGTTTGTTTATTTCCTTTGAAGTAGCAGTTCTGTTTCAGGAGCACCTTCAGATATTAAAAAAACCATGGCCATGGATTGCATGTTATATAACAGAGCTAGTGATGTTCCTTTATTTGGTTGTAAGCATTAGTTTTGGAATGTCCTACTGTCCTGGATTTGGCTGGAGGGGAGAAAGAATTTAACAATAGAGGGATTGGTTATTTCTTTGGTTCTGTCTTCTTGGGGCTCCTCAGTGCATGAGGAGAAAGAAGTTAAGGAAATGATCACCAGAGTGTGCTTGTTAAAATGTGTGGAAGGAAGGTGGTTAAATTCCTCCAGGATGGCATTATCATATTTACCATCATGTTGCTCATTTATGCCAGATCTTCACTTGAGTCATCCAGATTCCTGTGGTAGCCTGTTTACACAGAGATGGAGGAAGCAAGGCGGTGGGTGATATTTTTTTTTGATGGAAGCCTCATTTTTAAAGACAGAGAAGCCAACAATTATGTCTTCTAATCCATTTCCAGTCATGTAATTGCATAAATCAGAGTGGAACGTGTGTGTGTGTGTCACAATAGCCACTTTTTATAGCAGTGTACACTACCAGCTCCTGCAGGAAAAGCTAGTTATCCTTAGAGAGGAATTTATAGCCAAGATGAGAAAACACAGGACCTGAAACAGCCCCTGGCAGCTCCGTGTCCAGGGCCCTGACTCGATGCAGTGATTCAGATCCAAGACTTCAAACACCTCAGCAGCTTTAAGTAGTTAGTGCCTTCTCTACCCAGCAAATGCCCTGACCACCAGGCTACAGAACCATTCCTGGCTTTTCTCCTGCCAGAAATATTCTTGGTGAGCTTAATTCCAGTGTGGAACAAGTGGAATTGAATTCCAGCTCAGGGGAGCTGAATCCATGTGCACAGTTAGGACAATCACTAGAGGTGTACAGGAGAGATTCAAGCCTGGTCTGCAGTGAGTCAATCATCTATAGATGATGAGATCTCTCCAAGAGGAAGCTTTAGGAGGCAATAATTCTCTGTCTATTTGCTAAGATATTCTTTAAAAAAATTAAACTTCACCTCCTTAAATTTAAGTGGAGTAAAGATCTCTATTGGAATTTCCCAAAACCCCAAGATGGATGCCATACTCAGCTGCAGAGATGCTACTTAGTGCAGTGGGTAAGGGCTCTGTTTTTCCTTCTAGGCTCCAGAATACCCTCATCTGTAAGAAAAATTACTTTCCAGCTCTTGCAATAGGAACCTAGGGACTTGTTTCATGCCTAGGTTCAGTTGTCTGGGTCTCAGTGTTGAGTATGACAGGTGGCTTCCATTTTCTGTGTGCATTCTTCTGCTGCTGTTTCATTAGGGCTCTCTGTGGACAGAGCATGCCCATCTATGTACCAAATTACTTGTAGCTGACTTCTTTGCAATTCCCCATATAAATGGTCAGAAAGAATTATGAAAGCCAGTAATAAAGCAATACCATTTGTGTTATTAAACTGCCTTTGTTGTTTTGCAATGCCTCAAGAACAACAGGAAGAAATTTGGAAAAGGGCCTGAGCATGTTTCACCGTGATGTTTCAGTTACTTTAACCCTTATCCAGTGAACTATACTAAACAAAGTGCTTAAAAGCCTTATAAATTGTCACAAAGTCTGTAAGCAGCCTTTTTGAACCCAAAGCAGGCTAATGAGAAACACTGATTTAAAGGAACCAAATAGCTTTGGCTCGAATTAGAAATGAGACAAGAGAACATTTTGCTTGCTTCAGTAGCTTGTGTGAAATGAATTGGTGGCCCCAGTCCAGTTTCTAGTAAATGTTTCTCTGCTACAGTAATAGTCTCTCTATAAATCATCAGTAGTGGCCACATCAGAAAATTCACCACTGGTATTTGACCATAATTGGCTGAGTGATCATCCCCATGCAGGATCGTCCTCAATGCCTTTCAAAGGAGTTCTGCTTTGGCAATGCTGAAAAGCACTGGCAGGGGATATGGAGGGTGGGGAGGGAGAGGGGAGAGAAAGTTTGGTGATGTTGGTGCAGATGTTCTTTGGGTAAGCCCCCTCGATTTCCAATTCTGTAAAAGTTTCCTTTTTGTCCAAACTAAAATTCAATGAAAATAAAAAGGAGGGACACAAAGAAGGGTGTTGAACTGTACAGTCCTGACTTTCTTCTGTTCTTATGACTGACATTCCAGTTATTCTTATGCTGCTGCCTTTCCAGTGGCATGGACAATAGCATCAGTAGTAATTCTATTTTTGGGGGGCTCACAGAAAACGTATTCTGCAATTCTTTACTTTGTTCTAACACTCACTGTTGTTGTTTTTTTTACCTTTAATACAGTAAAGCTGTTTTATACTGTAAGATTTGTTCTGAGCTGGCTGCTAATTCATTTTCCTTATGGGCCATACTGTCTTGCCTGCTGTCCCATTGTTTGTCCTAGGGAGTCTCCACAGTATGTGCCCCTTAATGGGAGCCAGTGGGATATTCTTGGTCAAGCTGCCACTTTGTCAGCATAAAAACCTCTTCAGAGTCTTAAAAACCTGAAGCCTATGTCACAGCACTGGTTTAAGATCCACAGGACTGTGTTATTAGAGCACATAGGACAGCCATTACAAATAGGTGAATCAGCTCAGATAAAATTAGAACTGGCTCTGTCTTTACCAAGTCCTTGAACTAAACCTAGATCAGATTAGTTTTGAAGTAACTGTGAAGTCACTCACACATTTTTAATTGAAATCACTCAGTCAGGACACTAATATTTCCATTTTATTAAAGTTAGGCCACTTTTGTTCACTTTTATGAGCTCTACACTTCCTTATTCTAGTGAAGGCTTTTTGTTCATGATCTGCACTCTGGAAGGGCAACTGTTCCAGCCAGGCCAGGCTTGGGAGGAACCAGAAGCTTCCCATGGAAAAATAATATTGAATCAACCAAATACAGCAAAGCAAGAAACACAAATTCCCACACCTGTTCTTGCCAGACTTCTGTGTTACAAGACCAAAGAGGTTTGGTAAAGGTTTGGGAAATCAGCCATTTGGTGTGCTTAGCAGAACCTCAAGTCTCCAATGGTTTGCCTGTCACTGCTCAGAGTTAAAAATGCCTTGATTGAGAATACACTGCATATCTAACAGCCAGTCTCTTTCATGGTGTGCTCCAGACACAGCAGCATGCTATTAGCATTAGCAGGCAGTTCTCTGAAAGGTCAGATGGAGTCAGAGAAGCATATTCCTCAGTGATAATAAAATGAAGCCCAAGCTGACACTTGGGTAGCGACAAGGAAAATGCAGACTGGGTTTGTGTGCATGCAGGCACAGGCACCTGAACCAGAGAGCCAGTTCCTGCATTCTTTCACACCACCACAATAACTTAATAAGGAGTAGGCTCCACAGGGAAACATTATATTGGCTCTTGTAATGAGAATTTTTTTTGTTTTCTTGAAACACTAATTAATAAGCATCAGTGAGCCACATGCTGTGGCCCATTCCCATTGAATTTGTATCTTTTTTGCTTGTGACAGATTAAAATAATAGAATCATTGGAGAGATATCTGAAGACTTAATTCATTAGGAAGGATAAAATCATGGTACTTTTTGTTTTACCTCATCCTACTTTATTTCCATGTGCTACTCAAGGTGATCAGTAAGACTTTGGAGTGGAGTGACAGATGATGCTGGGAATGTTACTTTGATTAGGTTATTTCAGTATTTACTCTACAAACATATTTAGTCTAATTGGAATTAGTTATCTGTGTGTTTAACTTTGTTATGTAGGCAGTGAAGAACTAGAACTCCAGTTTTCAAGTTTTTATTTCAGATTATATCTATTTATAGATATTATCTATATCTATAAATCTATATCTATATCTGTTTATGGGTTTATACTGAAGCTATGAGAGGAATGTGTAATTTTCAGTTGCAATCACATATAGGTAAAAGAAATGTTATAAATTGGTGCTTCTTTTTTTTTTGCTGGTCTTCTAACAACATAGCATGGTGTCTGCCATTTTTTTATGGTGTAAATATCATTACATATATCTAGATATTTCTTTTGTAATTTTGCTTGCTTCAATGAGACTCTTCCAAGCAAACACCTTTCTTTCCATCTTTCACACAGCTCCTTGATTTGACCTTGGTTCACCTGTACTGCTCCCTAACCTTAATTTTGCCAAGATGTACCTGCACACTTTGCCCTTCCATTAGGGAAATAAGTACTCACTTCTTGTTAGTTTTATTTTAATTCAGACCCACCACTGTTCTTGGATGGTGTCCACATCCAGACCATGCTGGTCTCCTTTCCAAACCTTCTGTGTAGCAACAGTTTTTGTTTCCTTGGGATGGAACTGATGCTTGTTGTTCAAGTAATCCTGAAAGGGAGAACATTATGAGGCTAAGTATCATTGCTTCAGGAATGAAGATGGAGCAAACAGTGTGAAATAGAGTATCTGAGATGATGGCATTTCAGTCATGTGAGGAAAGCTATTTCATAGCTAGGAACTGGCTCATAATCTTCAGCATAAATACATTCACAGCTTGAATATTCCTAGATCTTCCATCATTTCTGTCAGCTTCTTAAATCTCATTAGATGCTGGTATAAATGTCCTGGAAAATCAGGGAGTGTGTATACCATATCTAGATATGATGAAATAGGAATCATAATTAGAATATTTTAACATGTTTGTAGTTGCCAGTACATCATCAATCAGATTTAGCAGGAGTCTGTGGCCAGTAGAGATGGATGTGTGAAAGAGACCCAACAAAGTCTCTTTTATTGTTTTTTGTCTTTTAAGGGGTTTTTTTTTTGGTGGGTTTTTGTGTTTTTTGTTTGTTTGGGTTGTTTTTTTGGGTTTTTTTTGAGTAGACAATGAAGAGAACATGAAGAGATTTCAAAAATCTGATTTAGAAATTTTATCTTTCTTTGAATCCTATTCTGGTGTAACTAGATGAGGATTTGGGGTTTTTTTGCTTCCCATGATGGAAATTCTCTGAATACTAACATGTTTTGTTAAATGTATTATTTATTGTTATTGACTTTGAATAAAAGCATTAATACTGTGTTGATGGAAGTTGTTGGCCACTCAAGTCATGAGGCATTATACTGCTAAAGAAGATTTGGTACATGAGATCAACTTGATGACCAGATCAAAGTAAAAATCAAATGTAGTCTTGTAGCACAAAAGGCATTCAGGAATTAACAAGAAGAAATGTTGGTATCACCTGGAAGAGCATTTTGGAAAAAGCTGAGGTGATTATAGTTTGGCTAGAGGGTGAGTGTGAATTTCCAGTGTACCTTAGCTGAGAAGGAGGTTAATGTGTTCCTTGTGTCCAGAGAAGTCCAACAGATTGAAAGAGGCAATAACCCTGCTGTACATGGCACTCCATGTGATCTTTAATGTTAGGTGTGAACAAACCCAAAGGGTGGGGAAAGTCATAACAGAAGGAGGAAGAGAATGAAAGCCATTATCTATCAAGTTGATTGCAGTAGTTTCACTAGTCCTGCTTAGAAAACAAAGCTGAAGAGGTTGGTACAGTTCCTGCCTACAAGTTCTCAGGGAGTAAGTATTACATAGAAAAATACCATGTTTAAAGGATAATTTAGTGGTTTATAGCATTGCTGGGGAAACAGTTTAGCTTAATTTTAAATTTGCATTGATTTCATATAGAAAAAAATGGAACTTTTTTTCATTCCTTACTACAACCCAAACAACCCCTGCATATTTTGAGGTGGAGAAGGTAATAACCACTCAGAGCCATGAATAACATTGTCCACAGATGCCAGTTCAAGTTCCTTGCTGTAAGGTTTGGTGCTAAGGGAAGGGTGGAGGTTGAGCTGAGTAAAGTTTGAGCGTACCAGTGAAAAGGAGTTCAGTTATGAGTACTGAGGAATGTTGTGTACAATCAAATGTTATTTACATTATCTCCACAGCCTATCCATGTTAAATCAATGTCCATGTTTCTCTTCAGAGCAGCAGAAAGACTGATAGTGTAACATTGTACACCTGGAGTGTCCCATTCAAATATTGTAGACAGCACCACTGCTTTGGTTTTTTACCCTGACAGAGTCCAAAATCCATTGCATCTGCAGCTGTGGCTTAAGTAGGGTTGGCTGGTTTCTTAGGGATTGGAATAAGTGGAATATTGGTCACAACTGAAATCAGCTCATCATCTAATAGATGCTGGAGATTTATGTGTTTCCACAAAACCAGTTTGAATATATCCTCTGGTGCCTCCTTCCTTGTGGGCAATGAAAGCATTCCTGAGGTGCTAATACCCCAAGGCCACTCTGAAAGTTTGAGGCTTTCCTGGTCCTTTCTTGTTCACATTTTTTTGTGGACAAACATGGCCAGAGTATAAAACCAGGAACAACAAAGAAAATCTGAACTGAACAAAATACTGACAAACGTTTGCTTTTGGGAGTCTGTTTTTGCATAAGGGTCTGCAAATCCCTTAGAAATGGTTGCATAACAACTGTGAATAGGGCTGGTAAGGACTTCTCTTTTTTTCATCTAAATGATTCCATCTGAAAGTGAGTTCACTGAAAAGAGCTTTTGTAGGAATCCAGTGTTTTTGACAGAACTTAAATCAGAGGGGGTTCTGAAATCTTGGATGGGATTCCTGGCTAGCAGCACTTCTAGCATGGCCAGTGTCGTGGCTGATGGAGCACTGATTTGGGACACAGGAAACAGGGGTTGGAGTTCTCTTCTGGTTCCTTCTGGGAATCTGGGACTGCACTTCAGGTGGAATGGTGTGACTGTTGGAAAAGTGTAGCTTTGTTCATTGCAGTGAGCAGGTGAGAGTTGGTTTTCCTCATCCCACAAGAGACTGTTAAACAGCGAGGGCTACGCTTTTCTGTCCCTGTTACAGTTTATTCATACAAAACAGGATTTTTACATCAGGAGGAAGTGGAAGAGAACAGCTGTGGCTGAGTCTTCAGCTGAGTTTAGGCTGTCTAGGATTAAAAGCTTTGTGATCCTGGCTGTGGGAAAGGGGTTTTTAAGATTCCATGTTCTACATGTCAGAGGCGTTCTCTGCCATGTACCTAGATGGATCTTTACAGTACAGCACTAGGATTCCTTTTAAATTAAAAAAATATGAGGTATTTTTCGTTTTTGAGGCAAACAGTTTTCCAAATCTTAAAAAACCTTCTGTGGGAGGAAAGAGATTTTATAAAATTTCTGTCGTTCTTTACAGATGAAGTGTTGCTTCCTGAGGAGGGAATATTTCCCTCTTGAGTCAGGAACTGCTCTGCATGGAGCCTGGAGGGACAATAAGTGGTCCACAGGCCAGAGTTTGCAAGTCACAGGTTTCAGTACTGGTCATTGTAGACCTCTTACAGCTGGAGAATGTAACAAGGGTGGAGAGCAGAACTAGCCAGAAAGCAGTTATGTACGTGAAATAACAGAAATTAAAGCGTGTAACACTGTGTCAGGGGCTGTAAAAATAACACATTTCTCAGAAACCACGTACCTATTTAGACTAATAACTATTTCCCACAGAAAAAAAATCTCTGGAATGATGAAAATAGAAGACTATTTTCATCTGTTGCAATTCATCTCTTTTGCATTTGACGTATATACAACAGAAACTTAAGAATGAGGTTGTGGGCTGTTTTGCAAGAAAGGGCATAAAATGTTATGACCTTCCTGTGTGGTCAAGAAATGGTGGTGCACTGTATTCAATCAAAAGGGTCAGTGCTGCATGCTCCATCTGTTGAAATAGGAGTCACTTATTTGGAAGAGGGAGCATTGTATTTATTTTTAACATTTTGCAGGAGGTTTTGATAGAAAACTGATGGAATTCTTGATGATTTGTTAATTTTATAGTGAATTATTAATTACTGTGTTTAGAGGCGAAATCTCATAGAAACAAAATGTTGGAAAAGAACTTTAAGATAAATAAGTCTGACCACTAATGCAGCTCTGGCAAGGCCATCACTAAACCAAGTCCCCAAGTGCCACCTCTACAAACCTTTAAAATGCTTCCAGGGATGGTGACTCAAACACTGCCCTGGGCAGCCTCTTCCAGGGCTTGGCAACACTTTGGGGGAAGAAACATTTCCTAATATCCAAGCTAAACCTCTCGTGGCAGAACTTCAGGCCATTCTGTCACTTGTTACCTGGGAGAAGAGACTGACCCCCACCTCACCACCACCTCCTTTCAGGTCTTTCTAGAGAGCAGAGAGGTCTCCCCTCAGCTCTTTTCTTGAGGTTTAATAACCTGGAGTGGGAGTGACAGATTGTATGACTTCGTGCAAAACAACTTGCAATTTCTCCTGACTCTGTATGAAGCTCTAGCTGAGCTGGCCAAGGAAAAAAGTGTAATATAACAAGAAAAGTTATACTGAGATCACCTTAGTTATTGCAACCTGAGCTGAGTTTTGTGACAAAAGAAAGAATAACACCACAAATGACAGCTCTTTGAACTGTGCTTTTGCACGGGTTCTTCGAGAAAAAGGTATGTGATAGCACTTTCTGTCAGTCTCCTGCTAATAAGTCTTGAGCTTGTTGGCAAACTTGAATCAAAATTAGCATGTAGACAGATAACTCGGAGGTGTTGAGTTCCTAAAACAATTATCAAAAAGCACAGCTAATTAAGGCAGGGGAATCCTGTTACTGGCCCCACTGACAGAATGGCAGGGAAAACCTGGATGGCAGGGAAAACCTGACCATTATTGTGGAGTTTGGCAGGAGCTGCTCGGGCAGGCAGCACAAGGGTGCAAGTCAAGCAAGCAGCACGTGAGGAGACACATCACATCAGCACAGCTCTGGGCAAACTCATCCTCTGCCTTGTTTGGACAAGACAGGTCAGTGGGTTTTGGGGAAAATGAGGAATATTGATGGGGTAAAGGAACACAGAGAACAATACATGCAAATTTGGGGATAAGCAGAAAATCTTTTGCAGGGAGCTGTTATTGCAGGTATCTGGGGAAGCCTGGAAATCTAAAGGAAGTACAACAGGAAACACGGGGTGAGCTGAGCTTCTCATCTTGAAAATCCAGGAGGGAGAAGATGTGGTGTCAATCTGCTGGAACAGCCTAAGGAGCCATTTTTTCCCTTTTGTTTTGCATGTGTGTGTTAGTGCACAGTTCTTCCTTTGGGTATAGCAAATCTGGTTGAGCTTTAGTGCTTGCATCTCTGCCTAAGGAACCTCACCCCAAAGACAGATTGGAGTTGTGAAAATCTTACTTTCAATATTGTGTCTATTTGAAGACTCCATTATTGAGAGAGGATAATTGTTAGGTTTAATTTGACTCTATCTTGGTTGTCACATTCAAGTTTTCTTTGAAAACTGTAAATTAGAGATTTGTGCTATGTCAGAGACCTTTCAAAAGAGTCAGAAATATCCATATTCAAGAACCTCATGTTCTTTGGATGCTGATCAACATCTCTGTTTTTCCTTTTGTGTCTCTTACTAGTTGAAGCAAAAAGGATGTGTCATGCTACCTTTCTTCTCTTTTTTCTAGTCATTGGGGCTGTGTTTAGAAGTCAGTGTTTAATTTATCATTTCATGTTGGTTTGTTCCCCACTTAAAGTCATACCTAAAGCTGATTAAATCATTCCTTTTCTTCCCAAGAAGTAAGATGCTTCAGTTTTGATGGCAATTACATAAAATCTCGGTCAGAATTTCAGCAAAACAGGTATGGAGTAGTGTAAATTAGAGCATGCACAAGGAATGGGAGATAAGTGATCAAATCCTTCATTTCATCAAAAAACAAAAGAGATCAAAACTTCAAAAGCACTCACTATGTAAATTTGTTGTTTTCCTGCCAGTCTTACCAATATTCCATATGGATAAGTTTATTGTTTGAAGGTGATGAGCCTGTTTCGATGAGATGGGCTAGAATAATTAAAAAGTAATAAACTGTAGAAAACATGGATCACTTTCTGATCTGAGCCTTTCAGATGGTGCATCTGGTTTTCAAAATGCATTCATCCCTCTCTGAGCTGTTTTGAGGAAAAAAACCCATCGGTGGTGGATTGCTGTGGGTGTTGTGAGGGAATCAGGGTGGAGAGACAGGGTTGAGGCTGGCTGGAGGCTGACAGGTCTCCTGGCCTCTCTTGGGAAGCAAATCTCAGGAAAGTGGTGCAGAACCACTGCAACAGAGCACAGGATGATCCCTAGCCTGCATTCCAGAGCTTCCCAGGAGATGGGATGTGGTGATCACTCCTGAAGGACAAAGCTCTGCTCCGTTCTCCTGGGCACCTCTGAGGGCAAGCCACCCTTCCAAGGGGCATGTGGAATGATTGATGTGGATCTAAAGGGACCTGCTGGAGCTTTGCATGTTCGTTATGCCCACCTGCAGCTTTCATAACTGACTCAGACCTCAAAACTTGAAAGACTCCTGAAATTGCAGTTCTTCTCAAAATGTGACTTTGTTTAAAAAGAAAAAAAAGGTGTGATAGGTTGTCATGTTTCTTTCTCTATAACTTCAGATCAAATATATTTAGATTACAGATATTTTTGCTGTCAGCCTTGCAGACTTAGCAAAGAAAGACAAGCCTGATTCCTTCCTACTTTGTGCATCATCACCGATAATATTCTGCAGCATAACTTGACTCTCAATGGAACTTATGCAAGCCCATGGTTTTACAGGTGCCATAAACTTCCAAATCTGGCTCTTCAATGGAAACTTATAAACTGATATATAAGTCAAAAATGAGCCTGTCTGACTTTGATCAACGTGTTTTTTCCTCGTTGATAGGAAGAAGAAAAGGAACTTAAAGCATCTCCTAAGGAAATTAGGTATAAAAAAGTTGTGTTGCTCCTGTTCATGTTGATAGAATTATTTTTATGGGTTGCTTTGTAGAAGAGAAACCATAAAGAGATTTGTGACTCTTTCAAGTATATTTGAGTCAGTTCTAAGTTCTTAGTGCAAATTAGCTGCAACTCAATGATTTTAGGGAAAATTTTGCTCTGCATTTTAGGTTTAAGTGGAGTTAAACTGGCAAAAAAAAAAATACAGTTCCCACAAAATTGATACAAAATGGATATAAGTTCATTTTAGGTGTATATTTTGGGCCAGAGATTTTGCAATTCTTACCCAGTTAAGGAACAAAAGTGAGAATCCTGTAACTACAGAATTAACTACAACTAAGCAAAACCACAGAAGAGTCTAGTGAAAGAAAAGGATAAATATCTTTTTTTGCTGCTATACATTTGGAAGAAAAAAATACATTCCCAGGTGACAAACCACTTTTCCAGGGATATATATATGCTTTTACCTTGCAATTAGGGTGACATTTTCTCAAAATGAGCAATGGCCTAGTGGAATTGGGGAGATGAGATCTAGTGCTGCACTAGAATGAGATCCATGTTCTTTTTGGCTACAGGTCTTATCAGCAGTTTTTTCCTCCACTGTGCAATCTCTACATTTCAGATTAATGGAGAGGTTTGTTGTGTCTCACAAGCTTCCTGCTGTGGGGCTCCAACCAGATGCATTTCCCCACTCCCCTCATTTGTTATTTGAACACAAAGCTTTTATTTGCATGCTGCAAGGAAATGAATGAATGTTGTGAGAGCTTTTTCATTGTATTTCATGGGATAACTGTTGTTCTAACTATAAAACATAATGTGGATATGAAAGATAAATAAAAAAAAAGGAAAAAGAGAATAAGTATAAAATTATTCTGGAAGCTAAAGGAAGAAACATCTATGAATTTTTTTGAATTTAAATTCTGTGTTAATGCTAATATCCTGGAGATAAATTAATAATCACTTTTTCTCTAGTGTGTTCTGTTTAGCTGATGTTCCTGGGCTTTAACTCTCTTCCCCAGAAGATTCACATGAATGTATGACAGTTATTTGTGTCTAAAATATCAATTTTCCTCTTCTATGGGAGATTTCAAATTCAAGCTGAAAATAATTTCAAGTTGAAATATTTCAACATTTTGGGATTAAAATTCAAAATCACTTATAGCAATCACTTCAGTAGTATCAAAACATTTTGATTAATTTTACTTCCACTTTTTTATTGTACTACCTCACTAAGAATAGTATACATTATTTTTACATTTACAATCACAATTAATAGTTTAATGTGAGAGTAGATTAATTGCTGTGTTCAACACCTGAAGTGGAAAGCTTTGACAATGTTCTGTCAAAAAACTTAGTTGTCATCAACATGCTGCAAAATCCCTGCAATTTTGTAAAAGTTATTTTTGTGCAAATTCTCTGCCATCGTGTGGGGGCTTTTTTGGGGGAGTGGGGAAAGGAGGGGGGGTGGTGTTTTTTTTTTTTAAGCATTAAAAATGCCAAAAAAAAGACTTAGTACAGGTAAAAGAAAGGCTCCTGGGGGCAGCACTGTGTCCCTGGCTTAGCAATCAGTGTGGAGACAAAGGGAGTTTGGAGCATGGGACAGGGAACAAAATGTCTTTATAAAGTCATCCCCCTCAGTGCCCTTCTTCAGGGGAGCTGGGAAAGGGCACCTCCATATATGCCAGAACTTGGCTTGGGCTGAGCAATCTCTAATTGTGCTTTAGAAACAAAGCTCAGAAAGCTCCAAATAAACTCCTTTGAACTTCTGAGAACATTGGGTCTCTGGAAACCATCCCTGGGATGGGTATTTGTCTTTCCCCAAGGGATGGAACAAGAGGGAATAATCAAGACGGATTTTTTTTTTTTTTGGTATTCAAGCTTGTGGCTTCCTTAACATGATCACCACACTTGCAACTGCTTAGTGTTTTGGGGGGAGCTGAAGCCCATCTGGACTAAAATCAAATTCTGGCAGTTCTGAAATCAGCAGAGTTAACACACAGTTCCATTAAGAGTTCTGTGTGTCTGCCTATGTTTGTATAAATTGATCTCATGTGATACTCAGCAGGTCAAAATGTATAAAACTCAGTCATGGATGCCAGAACAAAAGGAACAGGATAAGAATGAATCTTATAACTTGAAGAGGCATTTTAATTATCAGTCTGTTCTTAAAACAAACAGTCACTAGTAAGAAACACAGCTCTCATTGTTTCAGCTTCCTTTGTATTGTTCTTGTTCATTTTTGGGAGTAATTTTCCACTCAAATTTGGCCCTTTTTTTATTTGGTGCCTTTGTATGGTGTCTAAAAATATGTTTGTAGGATAGCCTCAATAAATCCACTGCTTCTTTATTATAATTTATTATTTCAAAGGTCTTTGTGCACAGGGATGTTATTCTGGTTTCTAAAATACATTGTCCTGCTGTTAAGTGTTTATTGGGACATTTTCTCCTCCCCATTGATTCCTCATATGCACTGAAGAATATCCATTATTCATTAAAACATGGAAAAGAAAAAAGTAAAAGTGAGGGAATCATTGTCCTTATAGTGCAACTTAGTGCTCTGTCTTTCTAAACATAGGGTCACATACAGCACAGAATTCAGGGGGGAAATATTTTTCTGGGCTGGGTGCTTGAGATAGAAGAAGACAGAACATTTCATGAGATTATACTGCTACTGAAACACAGATTTTGCAACATCCAAGATGTTTAAGAAATGGCTTTTTTGCTTTTTTGTTGTTGTTGTTGCCAAGTTACTCATTTGAAGCAACAATGTTCAAAAACTACCAAATGTTTCATTTTAACATCTTAAGCATTGAAAGTTTACACTGTTCAAATCTGAACTTACTACCAACTTCGTAATTCCTTTTATGGTTTACGTCATTTAATTATGTTTTCAGTTTACAAAAAAAAAAAAAAAAAAAAAAAAAAAAAAAAAAAAAAAGAAGAAGAAGAAAACAGTGTTTCCTAATAGAAAGAATTAGTGTTCCATCAGATTTTCCTTACTTTAAATGAAGGTGGGGAAAAGTAAAATTCCCTTTTTTTTTTTTTTTTTTTTTTTTGTTAATCCAAAGGAATTGTTTATTTTGTACATTGAGATGGATTCAGACTCAATATTTCATTCATTGTCTAATTTTTCCTGTGAAAGGAATCAGCCTGACAAGCAGTTTGGCCCAACCCTGCAGTATTTCTGCCATGGGCTTATCCCTGGAAACCTCTAAGGAATGGTTCCGGGGAATCCAGTAGCACAAACACACGCAGATCTTGGAGTCAATAACTGTAAAACACAAGTGGTTACAATTAGACTTGATTTCTGATCCTTTAGTTTTATTTTAGGCTTTTACAGCTTTCTCTCCTTTAAAATACTTGCTCCTGGGAAGAGAGATGGTGCAGATCTGTCTTTCCACGTGTCTTTCCTGGGGTGACCTGTGGTTAGATTTGGGGTTGTTTTCTTTCTGTTTGTTTGTTTGCTTGACTGGGAGGGTTTTGTTTGATTTTTGTGGTTTTTTGATTGTTTGTTTTGTAATGTATCCATGCAGTGACTAGGAAGAAGCAGGAAAGGCCCACCTTTTCTCTTCTGAAACTTCTGCTGAAAAATTTTTCACTGCCACAGCCTTTCCTTGCTTGGGGATGAGCCTTTGCAACATTTGCTTTCACAAACCCTGTTGCAGTGAGACACAGCACATCCTGTATTCCCATCATCTCTTCAGTCTGAGGATGCCAAAGCCCTTGATGTCCTCGGTTGCATAATCTCCTAAAATCTCGGTTGCATTTTCTCCTATTTTATAGAGTCCATACGCATATGGAATGTTTAGGGATGAAAATTAAATCCATTTTCCCCCTGTCCCTTAAGTACAGCACAGTTCCTGCACGGGTGATGTAAACCAGCAGAGCTGCCACGCTTCCTGACTCTGCTGATGCAGAGATTTAGAAAGGATTTAGTCTTTTATCTGTCAGTTTCTTTGAATATTCAAAGCAGTTTATCTCCTTTCCTGCTTTTTAGTCTCATGTTTTCATTGATTTGGAATATCTTCCCACTGTCATGTTCTGGTTGTTTTCGTTGCTTAGAAAAATGTACTAATTTTAAAAGGTGATCAAAGCCTGTGGAATAGAAACACCCCGTAACTGCTGAGATCTTGAGGGAGTTTTATTATTATTTTGCCTGTTACATATGAGCATCTAGGGAAAAAAAAAAACAAAAACCAAAAAAAAAAAAAAGAACCCGACACCTTTATTTTTAGGCCTTGCTAATTCTTAGTCTTCTCTTGGTTGCCGGCTACCTGGCAACAGCTGATTGCCATGGCAACGGCGATGGCTGCTGCTCCAGGCGCGGCCGGGCCAGGCCTGCAGGCCTCTGATGGCCACTGAGGGCCACGGCTCTGAGGGCCATGGCCCTGAGCCTGTGATGGCCACCGAGGGCCACGGCCCTGAGCCTGTGATGGTCACTGAGGGCCATGGCCCTGAGCCTGTGATGGCCACCGAGGGCCATGGCCCTGAGCCTGTGGTGGCCACTGAGGGCCATGGCCCTGAGCCTGTCATGGCCAGTGAGGGACATGGCTCTGAGCCTGTGATGGCCACCGAGGGCCACGGCCCTGAGCCTGTGCTGGCCACCGAGGGCCACGGCCCTGAGCCTGTGATGGCCAGTGAGGGACATGGCTCTGAGCCTGTGATGGCCACCGAGGGACATGGCCCTGAGCCTGTGATGGCCACCGAGGGCCATGGCCCTGAGACTGTGATGGCCACTGAGGGACGTGGCCCTGAGCCTGTGATGGCCACTGAGGGCCACGGCCCTGAGCCTGTGATGGCCACCGAGGGCCATGGCCCTGAGCCTGTGATGGCCACTGAGGGACATGGCCCTGAGCCTGTGCTGGCCACCGAGGGCCACGGCCCTGAGCCTGTGATGGCCACCGAGGGCCACGGCCCTGGGCCTGTGATGGCCACTGAGAACCATGGCCCTGAGCCTGTGATGGCCACTGAGGGACATGGCCCTCAGCCTATGATGGCTACTGAGGGCCACAGCCCTGAGCCTGTGCTGGCCACCAAGGGCCACGGCCCCAAGCCTGTGATGACCACCAAGGCCCGTGGCCCCAGACCATTGGTGGCCACCAAGGCCCACAGTCCCAGGCCATTGGTGGCCACGAAGAACCATGGCCCCAGGTCTGTGATGACCACCAAGGCCCACGGCCCCAGGCCATTGGTGGCCACCAAGGCCCACGGCCCCCTGGCTCCTGGCTCACTCCTGGTGCTCCCCTGTGCCAGGGCCTCCTGTGGGCTGGAAGAGAGGGAAGGAAGGAACTCGTTGCTCGGGGTTCAGATTTTTGCCAGGAGATCTGCTCCTGTTGAATTCATCTCATCTTTTGAGTCATCACCCAGACTCTTGATGCACTCATTGTCTTTGTTCAGATCACTGCTGCAGTTGCATTGGTACCTGGTTTTGTTCCTTTGCTTGCTGACAAAGCTTTTCCTTTAACACTCTGTGAATTTTGCTCTCAGCCAGAGGCACCCAGCCTGTGCTGATGGAACATTTCTTGATTACATTCAGGTGGCTCATGCCTGGAATTGCACCTTCTGCAAGACTACCAGGGGTAGTTTCGTTGCTGATGCTAATTTTACCTGGAACCTCAGGGCTGAAGTTGTAAAACAGAGCAGAATTTTGACCATTTAATGCACTGAGGTGAAACTAGTACTACAGGAAAAAGCTATATGTCCTTTCGTAAATTAATGCAATATGTAATACTAGTTCAGATCTAAGGGATTTTTTTTTAAGGTTTTTTGCTTATTCTACTTTCACTCAAGAAAATTTAGTGTTTTTGAGTATTCTGGAATCTTGGCACAGAAGTTTGCTAGAGAAGGTTGTTGCACAAAAACCATTCTCTCCCCTGGATGCTGGGACACATTGCATGATTTGCTAGCAGCTTTGGTTTGCATTACAGGGAAAGCTTTCATGCCTTTTTTGCGAAGTGAACATGACCAGGTAATGAAGGGTCTGTCTGCTCATACATGTGGTGTAGGGAAAAAAAGCAGGAGGAGTTTGGGTCTGTGTGCACTTTCAGAGCTACAGAATCATCTGAATTGCAGACGTGGTGGGATAGCTCGCACAAGAGCAGCACAGTAATGGGTTTGCACAAGCTCGTCAGAAAGTGTGGGCCAGGACAGGATAGGGAGAGTTAATTTTCATGTGAGTGAGGTGAGGGAGTGCATGGAGCTCTCCTGCTGATGAGCCAAATGAGACCTTATAGGGTAGGGCTATAGGGTAGGGAGCATTCAAACAAAGTGGATGTACACAAGTCCATGGGACCCGATGGAGTGAACTCCTGAGAGCTCAGAGAGCTGTCCCAGCCATCATGAGACCACTTCTGATTATTTTCCTAATTAGTTTTGACAGAAAGCATCAGTGTGGTTTCAACATAATTCTGTACCTGAAACCACAACACTGTACCAGCTACTAAGAAAAAATGAGCCCTACTCCAGCCAAAACCAGGACAGAGGTATGGCAATAGAGGGTTTCCTGCAGCCTGGAGCATGCTGTGTTTTTTTCCTTTGTAGTGTGAAAATGAACTGATGCAATAATCATAATGTGGAAGAAAAAGTAAATTCAAGAATGCCCTCCTGTAAACAGAAAGTGAATTTTGCTTGGTTTTCAAAAAAAATCAGAACCTAATAAACATTGCATGTTAAAACTAAATCAGTGTTATCTACAGAAAAGCAGGCTTCTTTTTCCTGGAAGGTTTGCTAGTTTTAAAATCTGGCTTTGCTCACAGAGGTTTCTGTGGGGATAAAAAGGCTGCTCTGAATCATTCTTGTTTGGACACGATACCTGCTGGTTTGCCATTCTTCTTGGGTTGATGTCAATGTAATGAAAGTGGTCAATAAACAGCGTGTCATGAAGGTCTTTGATGTTGTCACTGCCTTTTGAAATGTGGAAAGCAGCTCTGAACAAGATGCCTTAGAGCAAAGGAGCAGCCTTGGCGTGTGTGCTGATGGTCAAACACAGAAAGGATGAAGTGGAAGAGAGCAGATCCAGCAAAAACTGGGATCTGGGACATCAGGCTCCCTCAAAAACCTTTGCAAGGACAAATTCCTCTCAGGGCCTGCTTTCAGAACTGAGTGGGAATCTGCCTTGTACTCATGAAGTAACTGGCACCAGCATCTCTTGGGTCCTGGGAAACAAGCACAAGATTTGATACACTGTACTTGGCAGGTAGATCACAGACATTTGTCTTGGAATTTCTCATCTTGAAGGTGAATTGGTAGGTTTGGGACTTTTTAAAAAATTGCTTGCATTTTAATATCTTAGATTTTCTACATGTTACTATATATTGGTAAAGGTTTGAGGGTTTTGGTAAAGTAGAAGCAAAATGTTTTTCATTTTTACCCTACAATACTCAAATATACACTCTTAAACCCCAGGTATGATTCCCTTTGGGGGCCTGTATTGCCCATAAAAGCTCTAATTTGATATACTCATTTCCCTTATCTTTCAGAGGAATAGAATACTCTGGGACTGGTCTGATGTTTTGGTAGCTATCATCTCATGATCTCTGTTAGCAGTAGTAAAACACCAAATGCTAATGCTCAGTTCTATACTTTTAAACTTGACTGAAATTCCTGTGTTACTGCAAATTGCAAGAGTAATGAATTTTTTAGAATACACATCTTGATTTAGAAGATATTAGGGGGGAACTTGAACGTGCAGATATATATTACAAAAAATGGTGACATCTAGTATTTTTACCATTTGCTTTTCCTTCTACACCATTCGTCATTCATGGTTAAAATGCTGAATTATGTGGCATGTGAAATTATGTTGAGTTCAAGCAGCTGCACTAAGTAATTTGGACTGAGTTTAAAAAAAAAATTGCTGTAAAGCTACAAGACAAAATTCTGATTGATACTTGCTGATTGAGAGTATTCTGTTTAGTATCATTGGGACTTACACCAGTTTCTTGGTCTAGGACTCAGCAGTGTTGAACCACATGACATAAATGATTTTGTTGTCGGGATGGTGACCTACTTAGGGGAGATTACTTTTAAATTTTGTAGAGGCATGGAGTTACTGTCAATTCCTAAGCTATGTGAGATGACAGTCACTACATTCTCATTCCATCAGTAATTGATCTTTACTCTGAGTCTAGATATCACTCTTTGATTGCTGAGGTTCTCACGCAAAGAATGGTGGAAATCTTAACAAATATGAATTTTTTAAGAATTTAATTAGTACCAAATACTTTAAAGGGTTCAATCTAATACTTATAAAAGATTCTTTTTCATTTTCATCCAAAATCTACAGTATGATTTGGAGCTTTGAAATCTTTGGTAATAATTTTACAGCTTGTCAATCCTATTCAGGCCTCTGGAAAAGCTAAGTGTATCTTAGGTTAAAGACTTATTTTACTCAGGACCTCCAAGAGTCTTATTTTAGCACTTTAAAGCTGAGGTTATGATCTTTGTTGCTTCTACTTCAGGTTTGGGGCTTTGTAATTCACCCTAAGCTCTTAACACAAGGCTTGGGAACATTCTGAGTCCTTTTGGTATCTGTAGAAGCTGTTAGTGGAAACCTTAGACAAACTGTCGTGGGCAAAAATATTTCTCTTTTACTATTAAGAGTGAGGGAGCTATTGGAAAGAATACACAAACAAAAGAGAAACCTCCAACCACTCAACTGCCCTTCCAGGATAAGGAGCCAGCAGAGCTGGGCTGCACTGTGCTCACAGTGATAAGATAGAAGATGACTGACACCTTTGGAAGATAGGGAGGAAAGGATGGGATGCTGTGAGCTTTGCAAGAGAAAATTCTTCTAAGGTTGAGAATATTCGTACAGACATCATTATTTTAGCACGTAGTTCTGGTTTGGGGAGAGACTCTAAGCATTCATGTGGGGTTTTTTTCCCTGATATAATTACCCTGCTGACACAGTAAACACTTTATTCTCTCAATAACATAATCTGTCCAACAAGCTGTTGGCAGGATGGGAGATGCTGTCGAGTACATCCGAGCTACATCTCTTTTTGCAGTTATTGCATTGTTGCAGGTGGTTGCTTGTAGTTCATCATTCCTTTGGAAATAAAAGCCTTAAAAGTTTATAGAAAAATCCAGCTTTTACAAAAAGGAGTATTGTTGAGGAGAAGAACTCTGTTTTCTCTTGGTAGGCCTTTAGAAATATATTCAGGATTGTAATTGTTAGTTGAGCCACAGTTGGTTGTCTCTTGGCACCTCAGCTGCTCAAACTGGATGATTAAAAAATAAAAATGTTGCTTCTCTCTCCTTTCTGTAGGTCTGGCAGCACCTGTGTGTCAGGTGTTTCCCCTGCCAGCCACATGCAGTTCCCACCAGTTCTTCCCAAATTCCTCTTTTTCCTACCCTGCCTCTCTTACTCTGAAGTTCTTTGCCCCAGCTTGCAAATATGCAGCACTTAGGAGAGGAGAAGGGTATGGGAGAGTTTTGGGGAGAAACAAAACCTGAGGTGCCTTCTAACAGCAGCTCTGAGGGGTGTGCTGATAGTTTGCTTTAACTTTCTGTCAATTGCCTGCAAGCAACAAAATTAGAACAACAAGGACACTTTGGAGCTGATCTTTTTTGTTGCTAATCCAATAAAGTTACTGTGTGTGTGTGTAACTTGCCTGAAGAGAGAAGTGGGATGATTCACAGTGCTAAAAAGAGGAATAAATACTGAAATTCTTTTTGGAGAATACGTCTATGCGAGTCTTCATTGTAAATTACAATTATGGAGCAGAGTCTGAATGCTTTTATTTTTAACCGTGAAGGGTTGACAGTGTGTTATGTAACTTCAAAATATTGCCCTCACGCTTTCCTCGAACATCTTACTTAAAACCCAGGAACAAAAGCATTTAAAAAAAGAAAGTGCTTTGTGTTGTGTGCTCTGTAAGCATCAGCAGCCTGGGCTGAATATGCAACCCTGTGGAGTGTTGCTATCACAGATGCATTTCTGCAATCCAAATTTTTCCCTTTCACAAGATGAAAAGATATTTTCTTAATGTTCATTACAGTGTATTAAGACATTAGTGCTCAGATCCTTTCAGTGCATTAGAGGGAGCGTTGTCATTCTATTTTCTCATCAGATGAAATAATCGTTTATCCGAAATTGCATTACCTTCAGAGAAAACAGGGAAGGATATGGGCTCAAGCTTTGACAATCAAAGCTTACTTTAGATAATGCAGTTAACCACTTGAAATAGCAGAGTGAGACATCTGAGCCATTGCCATGTAGCAAAACAGCAGAAGATGGGCAAGGCTTTTGACTTGTTCCACAACACTGCGTGTCTATTTTAAGACAAAACCTAAAGCAAAGGTCAGTCTACTTGTGATAAACTTCCAGGCTGACTTTGCATTAATAGGTGAGAGAGACAAGAAACTGTTAAGGAAAAATAAGAACATGGTATTTTCATGACTTTTTATTTTATTTTATTTTTTACAGAGCCACAGATGTTTGTGGCACTCTACAGACAAATAAAAGAACAGGTCCTGACACTGAGGAATTAATACTACAGTGAAATGTTACACAAAGGGATAACACTATTCACAGGGATATTGGAGGGAAATGTTTTCACTGCGGTGAAGTATCTTGAAATGTGTTTATTGCACACATTTTGATGTCTGTCTAATGGAATGTCAAAGCAAAAATATGCTTAATATTGTAACTGGTGTCTCAGAATGAGGGTTGAGTTGAAGGTCACTGATGGAAAGATGCCTGAAAAATTTAGAGCCATCAGGTGTCTGAAGATGGAGAGATGAAAGACAGAATCTGGGAGAAAATTACAAGCAGCAGGCAGGGCATGGTAGGAAAAAACCACGGATTCTGCAAATCCCCAGCAAGTGATACTCAAATTATAGGTCCCTGAAGTTTCCATGTGGTTGCCAACCTGTGGAAATAGATCTGTGCAAGACGAATCAAAGACCCCATTCACTTCCAGGCTCCTATGAAAATGTGTGTTTCCTCTCCCAGTTTCCTGTGAGTGAAGGGATAGTCTGCTAAAGGTGCTGGAAGTGGCTGAGCAGTGAGTGCAGGGAAGCAAAGAGCAGGAGACAGCAATGACCTGGGTTCAACCAATCGATGGAGGGAGCATTTAGACCATCTAGCCTCTGTGGAAATGAGAAACTTAAGCAAAGAAGGGGAATTTTATAGAACAGCTGAGCACATCACACAAACTTCAGAGCACTCTGGAGTGGGGAAAATGTGTTTTCTTCCAGACAGTTTGTAACGGGGCTGCTCTCTGGCTGTTTTGGTGGTAAACGTGGAAAGTTTAGTTGGAGGTGTTCTGCTGAGCCCCCTGTGAGTTTCATGACTAGAAAGTTCTTGCTACTTTTCCCTGTGAAACAAAACAACTGGGAATGTTTTCGAGGAAAGTTTGATTTTTACCTGTTCTCCAGGAACTGAAATAAACTCTGTTCATAGAAAAGAAAATCTTCTTCAGAGACCTTCTGCTGTTTCTTGGAAAGACCATTTCCAGTTTGATAGCTGTGGCGTTGAGTGTCTTAAAAGAGACTGCATGGTGAAGTGTAGTTTGCTTCTTTTCTTTGGAATCCAAATGCATGAAGATCAAAGATTGGATTCCATTTCTGAACGACTTCTAGAGTATTTGAACCTGGACAGAAAGAGAGAAGCATTATCAATTGGCAGAATTTTATGTACCATGAAATTGTTAGTGTTTTTCATCTGCTTAGCAGTACCTCTGTATTGAAGGGGAGTAATGATTGTATATCAAAAATAAGACTCTGAATTTAAGTGGACTATGAAAGGCTTTGGGAACTGTCTGCCAGATGTAGTTCAGTCAAAATAAAGACATTCATCAGCTTTAGGGGGCTATTGTTCAGATACGTGATTTTTCAGAGAGGAGTGCTGAAAAATTGAAAATAAAAACATTGTTATGGAGGTGCTTTTTCCAAGTGTATTTTGAACTCAGACTCAGGAGTCTTTTAATCATGTGTTTTGTTTTTTGGGGGTTTTTTTGGGGTTTTTTTTTTGTTTGGTTTTGGTGGGTTTTTTTTTTTGTTTTTGGTGGGTTTTTTGTGTTTTTTGGGGGGGGGGTTGTTGTTTTTTTTGGTGTTGTTTTTTTGGGGTTTTTTTTGGTTTTGGTTTTGGTTTTTTTTAATCAATCTGCCTAGAGATGCTCCTGGAGATTTTGGGAATAAAACAATGCGCTTTGCTTCTTTGATAAGCTTAAGTTGTTTTTTTTGAATAAATAATTTTAGCTATTTTAAAACTTATCTGAAAAAATTTAGCATGACAAATGAGAGCTGGAATGCACATTGTGTGGTGCTGAGGGGTGTTTTTCTTAACTAAGAATAGTAACAATGTACCAAATCTATTTCACTGTATTATAACAAAGATAATGTCTAGGAAGGTCAATTGCTTCCTCCTCCACATGCATGGGAGAATGATACTTTCCTGACTCAATCCTGAATTCCTTAATCGGTTTTCACTCGGTCATTATTTAAACAGACTCTTTACTAACTTCACATCCACTGAAGAAAGAATGAATGAGAACGTGGGAACTTGTCCCTCGAGGCTTTTTCGTGGTAATTTAATACAATGAAAGAATATTTTGGGATTAGGGGAGAATTCCATTGGAAGAGATGATGTGTTTTAGAAGTGAAGAAAGTACAGTTGGCTGCCAGAGTCATTCTCAACAATAATTTGCATAATAATAAACAGTTTACACTTCTATACATCCTTTCAGCCAAGAATCATGAAACGTTTTAAGAAAAAGCCAGATATTATTATCCTCACCTTGCAGATGAAAAATTGAATTAAAGAGTATTTGAAGTGCAGGTTGAAGGTCTCAAATGAAGCAGGCACGTCCAAGTTCATAAATAAACTTCCTTTTTAAACCACGAGGCCATACTGCCAATCCTGGTGACACTTCTTTTTAGCACACAAACTTCAGCAGATTGCAGTGAGATTTTTCCAAACTGACAACCATTTGGGCTTTATGGGTGGCTGGTCTTAATTAAGCAAATTTGCAATCCTTGCACAAACTGAGATTTAGGCCTAGTTGGTAATTATATCTTTTCATTGATGACAGGGCAATCATCAATGCTTTCGGCTGACTGAACAGATTCACACTTGGCTGTTAGCTTGACCTCTCCATGTGAGCTGGGTTTTTTTCCTCTTTTTTTTTTTTTTTTTAGGTTTACTCACGAGTCTTTCAATACATATTTTACGAGTTTCATCTCTTCACACACAATTTAATTTAGTTAAATATTTCGGTTGCTAATTTCCACGCAAGAAAAATTGCATAAATTGCACTTAAGAGTAGCTCAATCTGATTCCATCAGAAAAGTTAAATTCTTGTTGCACACTTCCACTCTCCTTCTAAGCTATTGCACAGCACTGGATTTGAATGGACATTTTGACATTCAAGCTTGTGCTTCAATATTAAAGACAGGTACTCCAACTTCCCAAGCCAGCAAAAATTAGGAGCCAAAATTTAAGTCTAAACTGGACAATACTGTGTATTTGAAGTCTATGGGAATGCATGAGAACAGATTTGCCTTCCCACTATCAGCATCCTTTAGCTCCACTCTTCCTTCTGAAAAGCATTTTATGTATCTTGGGTTCATGTTCTCCCAGCTCTCATTTTTTGTGGTTACTTGCTGTTACTCTTTTATTGCCCCCAGTTCTCTCACATTTGTCTTCCTTGTCCGTGTAACATCACAATATCTTTGAGATATGGACTGTCTCACCTGATGTAGAAATATGATTCTCAAAGTGATGGGAATTGAACTTCCATAAGCGCTCTCAGTAGCAAAAAGATAAAGCTTCAGGGAAAATAATAGTTCCTGCATCTTGAGTGGTATGGAAATATATTGCAGACCAAAACTTCTGCAAAACCTATTCAGGAAAGTACTTAAGGATTTGTAAGGCTGCTGGATAGGTCTAAAGTTAATAATTTTCTTAAGCACTTTTCTGTATCCAGGCCCTGAATAACATTCTGTTGCTGTGTGTTTATTTTTTCAAACAAAAGCTGCATTAAAATGCAAGTTTTCATTCCTGTTACTCGTTGTTATTTGGCAGGCTGCACAGAGAAGTCACTGGAGAAATAAAAGCCAAAGGGACAGGTAAAATGGCATAATTGACAAAGACGAGAGCCCCGCTGAGACCAAACCTCATTAACATTGTTGTAGGACTGGACTGGGTAATCTCTTCCCTGATTTCCATCTAGCATGGAGAGATAGTTGTCATGTACATTAGCAGCAGGGAAGAATCCCAGCTATGCAGTTAAGTATTTTCTTTATTAACCTTTGAGGAGGTCTGTTTGTGCTCTCTATTGTTTGCTTGTACCCAACAAAGTAACAGCGAGGAAATCCCTTCTTAAAACAATAAACTTCAAGCAAGAATCCTTCTTCATCCCTGTGGAGGTTTTTGAAGCTGGGGACAAACTTTGTTCTGCAGCCAAACTGAGCTGTGTTGGACCTACACACCAGTAACAGCTCTTTGGTGTTACTTTTGCTATCAGTTTTATCAACTTTGAAAATTAATTGTGTTGGCTGTAGGCAGGCTGCAGGATCCAGCATCTCGATGTGACCACGGTTAACTAAAGTGGTTTAGCTTTCAGAATTCACATGATAGAATAATTCTGCCATTCAGCCATGTAAATAAGGACCCAGTGGTTTGAAATGTTAAAACAAAATAGATCAGCATGTAAGAGATCAGTGACACATCTGGATATCAACTGGATATACAGTTTATCACATAGATTTTTGATTCTGCCTATGCATGAATATCAAATATGCATGAGGCCTGTGTTGGACCTACACACCAGTAACAGCTCTTTGCTGTTACTTTTGCTATCAGTTTTATCAACTTTGTAAATTAATTGTGTTGGCTGGATCCAGCAGGATCCAGCATCTTGATGTGACCATGGTTAACTAAAGTGGTTTAGCTTTCAGAATTCACATGATAGAATAATTCTGCCATTCACTCATGTAAACAAGGACCCAGTGGTTTGAAATGTTAAAATAAAATAGATCAGCATGTAAGAGATCAATGACACATCTGGATATCTGCTGGATATACAGTCTATCACATAGATTTTGATTCTGCCTATGCGTGAATATCAAATATGCGTGAGGCATCCTCCAAGACTTGCAAACACAAATCACTTTGTCATTAGATAAGCATTAGAAGTCTGCATTCAATTGAGAGATTTCACATCAGATTAAGTTATTCTTAGGGAGTTGATAGCATCTGGGATTAGGCATTCTTTTTCATTTGCAGAAAACTGAAAAGAAACACATTCATCATCAGACAGTATGGCTTCTGTGGACCTGTATTATTATATAAACCTACCAGAAATTAATTCACAAAGGATGCCTGCAGAATACTGCCACAGGAAATGAGGACCAAGGAGACCTTCTGCATGGTTCTGTCAAGTTAGAGATGCCAGAAATCAAAACAACACACATCTCTGCTCGTTTTCATGCATGCAAATAGAGAAGCTGCTAAGCAGACCTCTAGGTTTTAACATGTTCTCAGCCAGGTTTTATTTATCTGTTTCTCTCCAGTCTTCAGGTAGTGTGTTGAAGTGGCTGCTGTGGTAACTTTGGATCAAAAGCCAGCACAATTTATTTTTTTTTTAAGATTTCCTTTTGCCTTTGCCATTCTCTTCATACTTTTATCAGTCATATTCCAGAATTCTTTTAACAAATAAGTAAAAATAATTAATTAAAGTTGTGGTGGTTTGTTTTTGTTTTGTTTTTTTTTTTTTTTTTTTTTTTTTTTTGTGGTTTGTTTTGTTTTGTTGTTGCTCTTTTTTTTGTTGTTGTTGTTGTTGTTGTTTTTGTTGTTGTTGTTGGTTGGTTTTTTGTGGGGTTTTTTGGGTTTTTTTTTTGGTTTTTTTTAAGGTGAGAATAAACTAGGCCAAGAAAGAGCTGGATAAACTGGTCCAGATGGAGGAAGGTGAGAGACAGAAATGCTCACTGCACACCTCCAGTGATGTGTTTTTGTGACATTATTGGCAAACAGTTCAAACAGGGCCCCTTCAAAGGTCTGCAGTGAGAAGATGACACTAAGAATCAAATTTGCAGATCACCAGGCTGTCAGTAGGGTCTGTGTGGCACAAGCTCCAAATGGCAGCTTACAGGATTGATTTGGACTGACCTTTATTAACTCAATAAGTTTCAAAGCAGTTGTGTTAGCATCTCCTCATTTGGAAATATACAATAAATATATATATACATAAGTGCTCTCTGGAAGCTGATAAAACCAAGGGATTAAATAAAACAAAATTTTGCTCTAAGGGATTCCAGAACAATTAGATTTTAGGGGTGAACAGATCAAGAGGAATAATCCTGACAATATATTTGGTACTTGATAATTAAAAAATAGATGCTGATAAATTTAAACCTGCACTTTCCAGTACTGTATGCTCAAATTACCATGAAGCTGAACTCAACCTTTTCCTGCCTCTATTTATTCTGTATTCTCTACAAGATTCTCTTAGTCAGAAGTAACTTGTCTCACAATGTTTTCCTCTCTGTTGTACAAGTTCTACCCCACTTCACAATGAGGAATTTTTGTATTTCTCATCAGGTACCGGAGTCCTTCCTTGCTGGAAGGACTAAGCCAATTTCATTTTGGTTTTGATGTATCTATAAGATCAAGACAACCGTGTCCCCAGTCACGACAACTTCATTTATCTTCTGCAAAACTTTCTGGATATTCTTTGATCTGGACTTCAGAAGCAATTAGGAGGAAAGGGCAGAAAGACTTTCTCCTGTCCCATAAGATGTTGCAACATTTAAAATATTGACTCAATCTGTAGATGGATATCTGTTTCAAAGAAAGGAATGATGCTCCTCCTAGAGCAGTAGGTACTTGTTTTCCATGGTAAGGTCTGTGCTTACTGAAGCAGTTTTAAACCTTCCACCCTGATTAGAATATGAGTTCTCTTTTACTCATTTAGATTCTCTCACTGCCAAACTGAGCTTGATTAAGCCATTCTCCTTTTTGGCTATCTATCTTTGTTGATAGATGCTCATTTGAAATCTGACTTCAGTTTATCACCACCTCTCAGGAAAAAGCCAATAGATAAATAATTGAAAAATCTTTAGCCAGCTTTCCAAGATGCTGTGGTTGAAACATCTCTCTGGTGACTGGTGTCAGGCTTTGGACAGGAACCCTTTGTCTCAGAAGATGCAGTTTTCTGTGTAATGGACATCATAACACCTACCTGCCTCACACAGAAGTTGTGGGGGTGAGGGAATTTATGTTTGTGCCTTGCTGGTTTTCTTCCTAAAGCTCAGCTCTGCCTGAGAGTGAGAGTCCTGACCTTGAAATTGGATGTAGTACTGTTACAGGCAAAACTTATCAGCGAGAAAATGTGCCAACCCTCTATTTATCACTCACCCAGCTGTTCTGCTAAATTACAGCTCCTTTAAAATCACACTCTAATTCATCAATAATTCAGCACTGAAGCCTTATGAGGAAAACACTAAGATGCCATTTTGAATAGCTCCACTATCAAATGATCAGCTATTCAGAGGGGAGAGTGGGAATGCTGCTGAGGTGCTGTGTCTCTGTTACCAAGGGAAATTCAGCTCTCATTAGAGTAAAGCTATGACACAACAGGGCTCGGGAGATTGTTTCACAGCAGACCTTTGCTAGACACAGCACAGAATGACAGGAGGGGAGAGGGAAGCATCGATGTGATCTTCTTGCAGCTTTGCAGGCTTATCTGGGTGTTTAAAGCCCACCCAAGGCAAGCGGATCAATGCCTCACCGCGCATGACTCGGCACCGCTCCAGCCAACGCTGCACATCCAGGGTGTGCTGAGCAGATGTGTGTGTGTGCTATCCCAGCCCTGGCAGCCAGGATTAACCCTTTGGGGCTGCCTGGCCCAGCTTGTTAGCGTTGGAAACACGTAATCACAGAATGATTATGTGCAGGTGCTTTTATTGAGGAGCTCCGGGAGCCAGGGTAGACAGACAAACCCAAATCTGACTCCGACAGTGATGAGCAACACACACGTTTTATGTGTGCCACACAGCTACATATTGATTGGTTACCCTGGATTGTTCCTAAGCAAAATTTCTTGTAATTTAGCCAAACAGTGATCATATTCAATTCCCCCAAACAAAGTCATACCTGATTTAGTTAAAACAATGGCCTTAGCTACAGCAACTATAGCAAAGCTAACATTCTATTCTCAAAGCCCTGTTAATCAGCTAGCCCGGGCCTTTCCCTTCCCAACCATTACCTTTCCTAACCACCACCCCCTTAGCTACCTGCTTGCAGTTCTACAGAAAATCATACTATCAAGCTCAGGGTGCTGCTCCTGCCTGCAGCTCTGCCCAGGGCACCTGCTCATCCTGCAGTGCTGGAGAGGGGTGGATGCAGCAGCAACGCATTGGCTTTTTCAGTCTTGCTGTGGCAGAGTTGTTTCACTCAGCACTCAGCATCTTGGAAGGCTGTCCTCTCTGCTGCTGCTCCCTTTTTCTCTCTGTGTTCTGCTGTGTGACAGAACGTTTGTGATGACAAATCCAGGCAGAAGCTGGATTGTATGCATTAGTGCTGTAGCGACCGTGGGTGAGACAGTGCATGGTAAATTGTGGTTACATCAAATGGATCATATCAGTGCAAATGAATTAGCTTGTACAGTCATTCATCTGCCTTCATTTTTGCTTTACACTGAGGTTCTGATGGGCTTTTAAGCTTAAATACAGTTTTGAGAAACATCCCGATATGTTGTGAATTTTCTTCTAATAAAAAGGTGTTTGTGAGATTGAGAGGGCTTTGGTCAAAAATGCTTTATGTTTGTAGCTCCAGCCTTTTGTATGGTAGAAGATGAAGAAACTTTCTCACAAAGCAGTTTTCATGCAAAATATCTGACCTCTGGAACCCACTCAATTCCCTGCAACACTGAAAATCAGCACCGAGGTGGAAGCTGCACCACCCATGACTTGGACAGGTCTGGGTGCTCCCATACAGAATTTGAGGTCTATCAGAAGACAAAATTGTCTTTTTTTTTCAGTCCTGGTTGTGCTTGCTTTTCCACTTGATCCTGGCGATCCTGGTCTTCCATCAGGCATATTTTTCTCCATGCCCTCCCCTTAGGTCCCTGAATTTTTTAGATTTCACCTTAGGCTTCCGAGGGGATTTGCTCATTGTTCTGTTCCTTGAAGAGAACAGCCTTTAGAGCCCCTGGATTGGGTCCCAGCTACCCTTCTTTTCCAGGGACCACCTTGGAGCTCTGAAATGAGCTTCTCTGTGCAGGTGCTATTCATCTCTTGATGGGAAGCACTCAGAGTCCTGGTCCACTACCAATGTTGGCTGTGGTTATTTCTGTATGGTAGTGCCTAAGAACAGCAGCCCTGTCCTGCCTAGACAATTGTTCTGATGCCAGCAGAATTAGAACACTGCTCTTACGTATAAAGCCCTCTCCATTTCTTGTTTTATTCTGTTTGTTTAAAACAAGGAATCACTCATTTAAACATTAAAATTCAGCAATGCTAAATAAATAACGTCGTTTTAAAATGCAAACAGATTAAAAACAAAGGCAGCATCCTACTATCCCCCTCTCTCTTACACATCTACAGGCTCAGAAGGGAAGCTGGGAAAGACACTGCATTAATAAACATAAAGCCAGAAGTAATCATTAAATAAATATCATTTAAAAAATCCCCTTGATATTTAAAAAAATGCTGAAGGCTTTTGTTTAATAAAAAATGGCTAGGCATATAAAATGAGAGCAGTGAATCCCACTGTCAGGAAACCAGCCACAATGAAGTACAGGCAGCAGCAGAACCCCTGGAACAAGGATGCTGCCAGGTCAGTGCAGAGGTTTCTGTGCCACAAAGGGTCTTTCCAGCTGGGGTTTTAAACCTTAGTGACATCACCTTCCAGTCAAAATACCAGTCTGAGCAGCCCCCAGAAAGCACCCGGGGCAGACTAAATCTGCCAGCTCTTTGTGGAACAGAGGAGCAGATGGGCTAATCCACCCTGAACAAGCTGCAGAATCACAACCCTTCCGGCCACGTGGTGACCAGGGCACGTGTTGCTGCTCTGAGATTGCAACAAGTAAGGGCACCACAGATGTAAACTCTGCAAGGGGACAAACATTTTCAGCCATAGATTCACATCTCTTTCCAGGGAGAGTCCAAATCGATGGCAGGATTCGGCTCGCTTGCTTTCAGCTTCTGTGAAATGTTGGGCCACAAAGGAGGGAGCCAGGAAGGGAAGTGGTAAATTGTCTAGCTCCAAACTGATGTGTTGGCCTCCTATGCTCAAACCATCAGGAGCTTTAAAGAAAATAATGGCTGTTTTTAAAGAAAATAATACCTCTTTTTACACATACCGAAGGTTGTGGAGTGGGAAGTGTTTTCCAAATACGTACAACGTGAAATCTTTTGGGAATTCTAAGACTCAGAAACAGCTGCTTATTCAACTGAAATAGCTGACAGATCGATCAGAACAATGGCATCTGTAACAGCAGCTTGTGCAAAAGTAGCAGAGCTAGCTCTAGAGCTGAATATCTTGGCTAGCAGGAGCTCCTCAGTCACAGCAGCACAGAGTTCAGCCCAAGCTAACTGCCCCAGTGTTTTCTGAGCTCCTCAGTCACAGCAGCACAGAGTTCAGCCCAAGCTAACTGCCCCAGTGTTTTCTGAGCTCCTCAGTCACAGCAGCACAGAGTTCAGCCCAAGCTAACTGCCCCAGTGTTTTCTGAGCTCCTCAGTCACAGCAGCACAGAGTTCAGCCCAAGCTAACTGCCCCAGTGTTTCTGAGCTCAGTCACAGCAGCACAGAGTTCAGCCCAAGCTAACTGCCCCAGTGTTTTCTGAGCTCCTCAGTCACAGCAGCACAGAGTTCAGCCCAAGCTAACTGCCCCAGTGTTTTCTGAGCTTCTCATGATGGAAGTTTTGCAGTTTGTTTGGCACCCTGGGATTCCCAGGCGTGCTGGGGGCAGAACATCTGGAAGCTGTGTTCAGGCATGACTGTGGGAACGTGGCTGCTCACAGGCTGCACCACTTGTGAGTGGGATCTCCACATGTTCAATCACCCCCTGCAGCAAATCCAAAGGAGTTTGTATCACTCATTTCTCCTCCTGTGACACATAAGTTGGAATATTTTGCAGCTACCTTGAGCTCAGTTTTAGTCTTTGAGTTTGGGAATTCAAAGTTCTTCTAAATGAATGTGTTGGTGGTATTCCTGGCATCAAATAGGCAATACCTGATAATGAAGAGCCTTTTTGCTCATAGATTCTGTGAATCCAGAACATTCATTTTTTATAGACCTTTTACATCTAATTGACTTTTATTGTACCTGTGAAATGGAAATGCATTAACGACCATCTCCATTTCACTTATAAGACTAATAGCCAATTTTCCATTCAATGTCTTTTGGGAGTTCTTAATTGTCTTCCATAATTAGGTATTGGGAGTGTAAACAATTATATGAGATTATAAGGGCTCTTTTTAAGACATACTATACTGTAAATATATGAATGTTATGTTGCTGCAGTGTTTCCTGTTTTTTTTTCTTTTTGCATTGAATTTTACTGTTATCATTCCTGTTCCTCACTCAGCTCTGCATAATTTCTTAAAAGGTAAAGTATTAAAAAAAAAAATCTAACAGTTTCTAACACTTGTAAATTACGTGGTCCCAAGAATTTTTAAAGAACCCACAGAATATCGAAACACTCCAAAGGGATATCCTGGTTTTTAGTGCAGAATAGTGACTGTTCTGTAGCATCTGGAGACATCACAACCCATATTTTTCCTGGGTTTTTGTCTTTTTTGGCTTCCTGCCCAAAAATTCCTCTAGCAAGTTCACACTGCTAGTTCACAGTATCTCAAAACATCACTGACCAGAAAGTTCTGCAAGTGGAGGAATATCTATTTTACCCCCCAGAGCAAACCCAGGTCAAAGCAGAGCTGTCTCAAGGTGTTTTTTATTGATGTGCAGGTTTGGTATTTGGTCTATTTGAATTCACGTAACATTTGGCAAACAGAGTGGTTTGCCTTGAGTATTTAATTTGCAATGACAGTGGCTCTCGTTTCTGATATTCATGATGCAGGATTCATGATCATTATTCATGATGTTGGTGGGAATCATCATTTGGTGTCCAGCCTCACCTGTACTCCTCATATGAGCTATCTAGTGGAAGGCTTGGCCACAAGTCTTTTATATTTGCAATTTCCATCTCTGCTCATTTTGAGAGACTCATCAGTCCATCCAGTCTATCCCCCTGAACAGATCATCTGAGCTTTGGAGCTGTAGAAAAGTTACTCAAGTCAATGATCAGATAATATTTGGACAGCCACATGATACCACTTGGTTCTGAAGGACGTACTCAGCTGTAGGAAGGAACAAATTAGCTCAAACAGGCCTTAAATTGGACTTGATGGGCCATAGAGACAGATCTTTGTCCCAAGGTACTCGAAATTGTTGCTCTTGCTTTATACCATCTGCTGAAACACGTGCTTTTGTCAAACTTTCCCCTTGTGTGGTGCTCCTCTCCACCCCTGATTTCCATAGCAGTTATTAGGGCATGAACAGGGAAGCCTTTGTGTCCCATGATGGATGGGCCTGTACAGTGTGCAAAGCACGTGCTAGAGATCACAACTCTTTCATTTCCACCCTCAACTTCCTTCTGCTGTCAGAGTTTGACCACATTTCCTTACCCTTAACAACACTTTTTAAACGCAGCAGGCCCTGCTTGCATCAGGAATAAGGCTTCCTTTTAGGTTTTGGTGCTTTTTTATTTCATTTTTTGGTTGGAAGAGCAGTTTTAATATCAGCAAGTGGCTGCTCCTGTGATGTTTTGGATATCCTACTGATCTGAAGTGGCTGAGGGCCTCCTGTGCCGTGGGTTGATTATTGAGGATAATCAGTGCCCTGCAGGACAGACTGCCAGAAATGCTCCAGAAAACTGGAGCTCACAAGGGCAATCACAATGCTAATGAAAACAATAGGTGGCTGTCTGTGAAATACAGTTTTTCCTATTGACTTTGTCTTGAGAGATTAAAGAAAAATGTTTTGGTCGAATTAAGTGTGTGTCACCAAAAAAAAAAAAGAAAAAGAACAGGAGAGAAGATTTTTCATATTTCATATTTCTCTTCTAATCTGCCATGCTGGGCCTGCTCAAAGGAAATGTCACTGGAGTTCTTAGACAGGACATAGAGGAGAGAACATTTTCCTGTTGGCTAACAGCACAATTATCTTTACTGAAATCATCTAAAAAAAATCCCCCAAACTCAGCTGGAGGTAGGATGAGAAATTTCTAGCAAGATTTCTAGCATGCCAGTAATGAGTAGTGGGAAAAAATAATGTTTGAATATGGAACATTGAACAGCCTTGAACTCGATGTGCTGACAGGAGTTTTGCCACCTGTGGCAGCTTTTTTGCCCAATAGTAGAGAGCAAGTGGGGACGTGGTAGAATGGTGTAAATCGAACACTGAAGAGAACCTTTTTTAAGATGGATCTAGAGGGTTAAATAGAGCTAATGACAGGAAATTGTAACGGGGTAATTTTAGCTCTGAGGAGAATGGGTTGTGGAGCAGAGAAATGGTGGGAACCCTATTGTTGACACATTTAAATATAGACTGGGCAAAATGTTAATAAATGTACAATAGGGAACAATTTGACATTGTGCTCAAGGAGATGGAAAAGGATGCAGTAATGACTCTTTTAAAAAGAACTGTCAGGTTCTCAATACACTTCATTGTGAACTTTCTTTCACTTTCAATGTGTTTATATTTAATATAAATACAACAATATTTCTCCTATTTAATAAAGGAAGTTTTAATCCTTTTTTAATCCCTATTCAAATGCTGTACTTTTACATTCAACTCCCTGTCCTTGCTTGTCTTGTAGGGCACAGGGCTTTCTGCTGACTCTCACCTAGTCAGTGCACAGACAGTGGTAATTTATCTTTTGGAACCCTAAAGGCATTAACCAGTTCTGGTGAATCATCCCAGAGAAGGGAATGGTGTTCAGATATGATCCTATGAATCTGAAACCCCACTGTGGAACAGTGGAAGGGAGGAAGGAGTCATAGGATATGTTAGATATTGCTGTGATATTTTCTGTGCTTCCTGTCAGTACCCTAGATCCATGAATCACCAATACTAAACTGCTGAAAACAATCAGCACTGTCAAAAAGGTGATTTTTAATTTGCAGGCAAGACACAGTACAGGAGTGGTGGAGCTGCCAGCTAAGGAAAAGATACAGTCAGGTGAATATGTCTTTTATATGATTGAGTTGTGTTAATTTAGTTCATCCTTTTAAACTCAAGCAAATCTTCAGAAAATGGTGTTTGCTTTAGTACAACACGTTGAAAGATAATTAATGGTCCTTGACATAAAAGTTCTAGGTCAAGTATAAGAACTTACAAATCTAGGAAAAAGTGTCTTGCCAGTGACACATAAAAATAATTTACATTTGCTACTGATTTTCATCCTGGAGGAGGTCCAGCTGTTTAAAAGCTGCCACACTTGGGATAAGGTCTCACTTCTCACTAATGGGAATGCACTGTTTGTAAATTGTTGGTATACAAAATGTCCTTGCCATCCCATAGCTCCAGGAGCAGTCAGTCACTGTCCAGAGGGTTTGCTTGCTAATAATACCCAGGGTGCAGCAAGGGAGACACTCCAGAATGAGGGCAGCCACTCTGAGGGTTCTAACATTGTTGAGTGAAAGCCTAGTGAGAAAGGAAATGTCACTGGAGTTCTTAGACAGGACATAGAGGAAAGAACACTTTCCTGTTGGCTAACAGCACAATTATCTTTACTGAAATCATCTAAAAAAAATCCCCCAAACTCAGCTGGAGGTAGGATGAGAAATTTCTAGCAAGATTTCCTAGCATGTCAGTTGAGAAAATAGGTGAGAAAATATTTCTCTCTGCCATATTTGCTTCAACTTCCACTAAAATGATTTTTAACTTGAGGGTATCCTTCTTATTTATGCTCCTGCTGATAATTCACTCCTCAGCACATTCTTCTGATATTTCACTCTTCTTCCTGCTTCTCCCTTTCCTTCTGCTGGCCACTCCCCCTGGGGTACAGCCCTTGTTGAGTAGCACTGCAGATCATAAGTGAAATCCAAAAGTGAGGAGTTCACAGCATTATAAGGTGTCCTTGTTATTTAAATCTTCACCAGAATTCTGCTGCCTATCTGGAAATATATGGCTTTGGAGGTGGATGAGTTTATGAGCAAGCTGGTAAATTACAGGTGATACCAAAGAACTTTATGGCAAATCAAAAAGTATTACCTTTCTGTGAAGTTGTATATTTTGAGTTTCATGGTCACAGTTCTTGGGAGGAAAAGGTGTTCTCCTGCTCATATAGAATGTTCACTATCTCTAAATTATATATTGCAAAAACTTATTTCATAATCTCTTCTCTTTCTTGAAGGATTTAAGTAGAGTACATGATAGGAAACCTCCTTGAAATCCTTATCAGAGGTTTGATAGCATGAAATTAAACCAAGAAGCAAAATAGAGAAACCTAGTATGACACTGAGCTTTTTCTTGAAAGAAGACAACACATAGTTCAGTATTTTAGCCACACTTATAGACAAATCCTCTGGAATGGCAACCTTATACTCAATTTCATATTAAATTTTTCTTTACAGTGCTCTGTGCATTTCTTATGGTCATACTTTTTCATAAGAGGATATTAGATGAGATCCTGTGATTAAAACCATGGTACTGAAGGGGTTTTACTTCTTTTAAACTGAGGTGAGCATTAAAACATGGATTGGTCATCCTGAGTGGAAGGTAGTGAATATTCAGCTGTCCTCCCTTCTCTGGAAGTGAGCATCCCATGCCTCAGTTCTACAGCAGGTTTTTGTGCTGGAAGGGCTTTAGATCTATGAACACTTCATCTGTAGATGAGTTACACAGCCAAGGTGCCATCCATGTCTGAGCTAATGGCTCTGTTTCCTCCTGGGATGTTTCAGCACTGAGGCTGGTGTGACTGATGCACTCAAGTGCTTGCTACCCCTGCAGCAATTAAAGTGCTGCTCTTGTGGGGTTTGTGGGGTTTGCTGCCTTGGCAAGCACAGAGGCAGTAGGGCAGGCAGTCTGATCTGCTCCTCAGCAAGTCTGAGGGAGCCGGGTGAGCCTGTGAGCACATCCTGCAGTACTTTCAATCCTCTCTTGTTTGTGATGGTGAGTGCTGTAGCTGTGGTTAGGAAGGGCAGGAAAATGGGGACATCCCCAGTTCACAGAACCCAACAGGGTAAGCCTGAACAGAAGGCTCTCTGTTGCTAAACAGTGATTTAGAAAGGTGAGGGATGAGTGGACAAGATTAAATGTTTTCTTCTGTTCTGTACTTTACATTCATTCTAAAATGGCATGAAAGCAACTAGGCACCAGCCAGTTCCTTGTGTCACCTCCTGTTCATTTGCCCTAGAAATGTTTTTTTTAAATGACCCAGATATATTAATAATATCAATTAAAAGTAAAGAAAGGGGAACACAACTGCATGTGTGACTTCCTTAGCTGACGGGATGAGAGGCACAAACAGACCTCCAGTGGATACTCAGTTTTGTTTTCCTTTTTGCACCAGCTGCCATTTGTCCAACCCTGTTTGAAAGAGATTCTGCTGCTCTTGAGAACCTTGTGCTTTTTGTAGCACAGCTCTGTTGCATTCACATTTATTTGCAGGCTGGCTGACACTCAGAGGAAGGAGACAACCTCAAAGCCACCACATCTCCCTCTCAGTTTGCATTCCACACGCCCCGTTTCGGTTTTCCACCACTGAACAATCATTTGTAGCTCTGGATAATCTTTTCTTGGGGATCTCAGAGAGCTTTATGAATATTGGATGAATGAATGGAGCCTTGCAGCACGCCTGGGAAGTACAACTAGGTGAGAGTCATTATCACTGCTTCATGCAGGAGCAAGATAGGATGCTAAAGCTGGGGAAGATTAGGCTCTGAATTTCATCCCCAAATTGTGAGAGCACTATCTCACAGCCAAGCAGACACCTGTTGAACCAGTATGTTTGCAAAAGGCTGATATGGGCAAATGCAGGTGACTTGAGTGCAGCTTCAAACTCAAACCTTTTATCTTCAAGGTCGTGTAGCAAGTTTAGGCAGAGCAAAGAAGAGAACTGATGTCTTTAGTCTCCCTGGTCTGTGTTTAAACCCAGAGCTATTTATCCTCCTTGAAAGACTTAAATTAACTTAGGAAAGTTGATATATCCCAGCGAGGATTAGTCCTCCCCAAAACTGCATGTGGGTTTCTCTTATTTTTTATTTTTGTGTTTGTGGAAATAGTTGTTGGGTTTTCTTTTTTTCCCTCACATTGCCTTTTCAGTCAGATTTTTCCCCACTGAGTTAAAGATAAATGTCAAACACTATGACTTAAGGGAAAATCCCTGTATTCCAAACTGCTTTCCCCAGGAAACACCAGCCAATTAATAGAGTAGAATGAGGGATTTTGCCTAGGGAGCCATCATGGAATAAGAAGTGTATATAAATACAGGCACAAAGAGACACACACAAACACATTAAAAGAGCATTTCATTTGGACAGGATCTACTTATCATATCGTGTGGAGATTTATGAGGCACTGTAGAACATGGGCAAGCAGAAATCATGGGGAGGATGCTATTTTGAAAGGCTAGTAAAATTTTCCTTATATATATGCTTTTTGCTACTGCAGCAGGAATCATCATGAAGCTGTTATTGGTTAAGCCTCTGCTGCAGAAGTTCTTAAGCAGATGTTTTTCCCCCAAAACACTCAGGAGGATGTTATAATTCATCTATTTACTACCATTTTCATGCTGGAGAAATCTCCCTGTCATACAGCTTCAATCTCTCTCTCTGAGAACCTTCAGTAACCATTTTAACTCTGTGGAGACCTGCCCTAATACCAATGGCAGTGAATATTATTTCCTTATAGCTACTGAGCTTTCTGGCTGGGTTTCAAACCCAGATTTTCTCCATTGTCTTTGCACAAGCTGCCTGTGTTGTTTCCAAGTGATCTGTGCACGTTACCTGCAATATAAATTCATCTTCAGATCTTCCACACTTGTCTTAATCTTCCCCACCTAAAGGCTAGGAAATATTCTTATATGGAATTATCCCAGCCATGTCAGGTGGGAAAAGAAAAGACTTTCTAATAGAAAGCCTCACTATTAAAAATGCCAGACTGTTAAAAGAAATAACTCACTCGCTGCAATCTTAGGATTACTAGTGGCAGAAGCAATAAAAACCTTCTTTAAAAATCTGCTGTGAATTATTAAATAAATTTCTTTCAAACTGCTTTATTACTCATAGGAATTGTATCAATCAACAGTGAGAGCTAAATTACTGGATCAGTCAGAAAATATTGTTGCAGCTACAGAATCGATGCTAATTGAATCATTAAGGCATTATTACATGAAACACAAATACCTCAGGATAACTCTTTGCTCTCCTTGATCTATAGGCTACAAAGAAGATACAATACCAACAACTGCAATGCTTGAATGTTCTCCTAAGCTTTGTATTTTCTCAATGCAATGTTTTTCTCTCTTCATGTCCTTTTGCTTATAAGTCCCCCAGTAGTAAATAAAAAAGGAAGAAGAAAAAAAAGTGACTTTAGATTAATGCAGTGCACATCTTCTCTGCAGTTCAGAGGTCAAACACACTTCAGCCAGACTCCCACTGCCTGCAATAAAGTTCAGAGCTGGGGGCACTTTTAGCTTGACCTGTTTTTGCATTTTTTGAAGAGCCTTGTCAGTGCTGCTCTTACTGCCTTGGTTGAAGCAAGGTTGGGTCCGATGGAAACTTTTTTTTATGATGTGTAGTAAAGCTTATATTGATTAAGGGAACCCTTATGTCTCCTCTGTGTGTGTGTTTTGCCCTCAATCCTCACTGAGAGCCAGAAATTTGGCTGCTGCTGCAGGAGGGGAAGGCTGTGGGTGCTGCCATTATCCTTGGATTTGCCAGGCTCTGGCCACTTCAGATGAGCAAGAATGATGTGGTACCCTCTGAGTGTTTTGCCCTGGTTCAGTTCTCACTGACAGACAGAAAATTTGGGTGTGTGCTGCACAAAGGGAAGGCTGTGGGTGCTGCCATTGTCCTTGAATTTGTCAGGCTTTGGTCACCTGGGATGAAGGAGGATGATGTGTTACCCTCTGAGTGTTTTGCCCTGGTTCAGCCCTCACTGACAGCCAGAAATTTGGGTGTTACTGAAGGAGGGGAAGGCTGTGGGTGCTGCCATTATCCTTGGATTTGCCAGCCTGCCCACCTGGGATGAAGGAGGATGATGTGGTACCCTCTGAGTGTTTTGCCCTGGTTCAGCCCTCACTGACAGCCAGAAATTTGGGTGTTACTGAAGGAGGGGAAGGCTGTGGGTGCTGCCATTATCCTTGGATTTACCAGCCTGCCCACCTGGGATGCTGTGGTACCCCCTGAGTGCTGCACAAGCCCCCCAGCACTAAACAACTGCAGTCACTTTGCCAGACTTTGCTCCAGGGAGACTGGAGGAACCTTTCTCTGTCTCTCCTGGCTGTGGTAACATCACTGTGTCGTGGCTGAGGTGTAGTGACAGACAGACAGCCCGTGGACTACTGACGTGCACGTGGGTGAGAAAGGCAGCTTGTGTGAGTGCTGTGCACGTGTGCCAGCAGTGAGAAAATGTGTGAATATGTAGGTTAGAGTAGGTTTGAGATGGTGTTTTTGTTTTGATCTTCCTACTCCCTCTTTTTTCTTTTTTTTTTTTTTTTTCCCCCACGAAAAAAACAACTTTGGGTTTAACATATGTGCTTGCAGTCATAGCAGGATTTTGATGTATGGGGGTTTTTTTTTCCCATCTTCTCCCAAGAGTAAAACCTGCAGATCATCTGTCAAGGAAAACAGAGTGTTTCCAGCCTCTTGATCTATCATTTTTCTAGTTAAGGAATATCATTTTGGTGCATAAAATAATTTTTTTCTGCAAATTGACACCTTCCATTCCCATCAAAGCTTTTGAGTATTGTTTACACATAGTGATCAGCTAACAAGCTGTGTGGAGCTGGGAAAAAGAAGTCAAAGAATCACAGAATCAACAACATATTCTTTAATTCTAAAGTGCTTTGGCTGCATTGAGAAGATTAATGAATAAAAGGTCTTGGTGCCAGCAAAGGTCTGGAGTGCACCCTTTGAATTTGTGTTAATGGAGTTTAATAGGTAGAACAACATAGGTGCCTAACTTCTTTTCTGGTTGGAGTTTGCTTTTTCTCTCTTCTATTAAACTGAACATTCTGTTTTGTGTTCATGCCAATGGCTCTGCCACAGCCTTTCCAGGTGCTTTGCCTGCCAATCCAATAGAGCAGCTGGGAAATCCACAAAGCACTTTGGTCTTTCCCCACCCTTTCCACATTCCTGCTCCTCAGTGGTGCCCCAAGCAAGCAGCTCTGTGATCACAGGGCTGCAGAGGCTCCTCACCCCGGGCTGGTGTGTAACACAGAGCAAGATGCAGTGGGAAGGCAGCACAACATCCTGAAGTCCTTTTCATTCAAGTCAAAATAATCTCCAAGGATTTTTTTTTTTTTTCTTTCTCCTCCTCTGCCTCCCTCAGCCCCTTCCTTCAGTGCAGTTCCCAGGCCTGTGTGATCCCAGGCAGTGCAGCACACCCACATCTCACCCAGTGAGGTTCTTCTCTTAGCAGGACAAAGTTGGGTTTTCCTGTTTGGCAAACACACAAATCCACGAGGAGATCCCTCCACGGTGAAACAGAGCACTCGTGTTAAAATACCCACGGTTACAGCACGATTTTAGAGGAGACATTTCTGGGCATATCAGGAGGTTAAGGGATAATTCCCAAGTGGAAATTTAGGTTAACAAATGCCCTCTGTGGATGTGTGGGGCTTCTCAGGACAGAGATCTGATTCAAAGCTTCCTCCTGCTACTGAAAAGTGGCCCCTACAACCACAAAATGCTTCAAAGGTAGCCAGATCCCAGAACTAACTCCCCAGCAATCCTTGCATTTGTTGTTCTTTTTCTTGGCTTTGTCTCCATATGGAAATGACCCATTCCCACCTCGTTCAGCTCCAGGTGCTACCAACTAAAACAGTGACAACAACACGGCTGGACCAGAAGATTCTCTGCCCTTCAGGGGATTTAACAGTGATTTACCAGCTCATCTGCCTTGTGCATTTCTTTTTCTGTATTTCCAATAAAGGCCCGTCAGCAATTTCTTCAGACTTCTGCAATTTAATTCATGGGGTCTGTGGCTAATCCTACTGATGCTATTGAGGTTCATTCCCTATTTTCGGTGAGAAGAGGATTTGATATATAAAGAGTGGACAAAAGGTTTGAAAGGAAAAGGAAGGATCCTAAGATCTCTTTCAGGTTGGTTAAAGGTAAAAAACTCCAACACGGGGAAAAATGAGGCCAAGGATAAAATGGAAAGGAGGTTTTACTGCTGAATGCTCTAAAAATACCAAGAACAACATCTAAAACTAAGGGTGCAGAAATCAACACAACCTTTTCCATCACCTCTGATTGTGACAAATCTCAAATCCCGGGTTTCTTTTGCAAGCACGGGCTCTAAAGCTTATTAACTTCTCTTGCCAAAATCAGTGTATTTACCAGCTGATTGGAGGAGGTTTTATTCCCTCCTGCAGCGCTCCACGTTTGAGTATCAGGGCTTAGAAATCAGATGTGCTTACCAAGAGCAGGGAAGCCACATCCTGCACCTCCAGAATGTCACTCCATGCTCACATCTCAAAGGGGGCACCTAGGACACATTCTCAATTGTTCAGAAGAAGGCTGCTGGTGGGATTCTGTCCTCAGGTGCAGCCAGAGCTGGTCCTGCCTCCTAAGGAAGTCTGATTTTGTGAGCTTAACTCTCTTCCATTCTCTGTGCTGCCAAGCTTCTGTTCCAGGATACATCATCTGCTCATTTTCCCCTCCAGAGGAGTGCAGTCCCTGAGAACTGGCTTTGACACAGAGCTGGGTGATGGCTAGCAGGGGCCTTGGGAATCTAAGACATGCTCAGGACAGAAAAAGGCCACTTATTCCTCTATTTCTGTTTTTACCACGCTTTCCTGATTTTACATTCTGTCCCTTGGCTTCTCCTCCAAAAATAAATCTGGACATTTCTTCAGTTTCTGAAATGCTTTGATTTTAAAGGCTTGTTCCAGCAAATAAAGTCAGCTCCCTATAGTAAATCCTAAGGAAATTCTCAAAGAAAACAGATGATTAAATTTTTCAGTGTTGGATTCTCAGAACCTCTTAGACTGCCAGCAGATCATCTAGGCCATGCAAATCAAATCTCACATGAATTCAAACCTAGTTTCTAGGTAGCCTGAAAATAGTTGTGGAAGTTGCTCACCATTTTTATTGGGGTGGACAGATTCTGGTCTGCAGTTCCACGTGACTTTGCATGTTCAAATGTTCAAAAAGCTGTTGGCTGGGATCAGCTGCAGCAACAGCCTCCCTGCCCAGTCTGGGGCCAGGAGTTGGCTGTGCTGGGATCTGGTGGTGGTAAGAAGGGCACAGGGAGATCTGTCTGGGGAGTGCCCTTTGGACCAGAGCTGTGACACTCGCTGGGGATGTTTGAAGGGAAGGTGTTGGATGGATGGCAAGTGAAAAGGAGATTTACTGAACTGGGCCTGATATATTCAGGTCAGCTTCACTCTTCGTGGAAAGACAGGAGGGAGCACTGACTCCCCATTTGTTGCCCATGACCACCCCACTCTGTCCTGCAGCCTGTGTGTGACCTGTGCAGCCTTTGTCCCCTCCTAGATGAGCTGTGTTAGAGCAGGAGCAGGGACACTGTGTCCTGTAGGCTGTGTGTGACCTGTGCAGCCTTTGTCCCCTCCTAGATGAGCTGTGTTAGAGCAGGAGCAGGGACACTCTGTCCTGTAGGCTGTGTGTGACCTGTGCAGCCTTTGTCCCCTCCTAGATGAGCTGTGTTAGAGCAGAAGGTGACAGTCAGTTCCTCTCTGCTCTGCACCCAAGCTCTTCCCAGGCTTTGGAAGTCAAAGAGGAAAAGCTCCTCTGTCATTCTTGGGGCAGTAGTGGCCCTGACAATGTGCAGCACTCCTCCTTCTCCTCCAGAGATGCCTGGAGCAGCTCAGGGTAAGGAAAAAGGAGAACAGGCTGATGGCAGATAACGGGAGATAGCGAAAGCACTTCAAGTTGATGTAGTCAGACCAAGGGTTAAAAAAGCAGCTGCTCTGTGAACTGTAGGCTGAGTGCCCTCCCTCCTGCTGCTGCTGGCCCCTGCCCAAGGGCTCAGGTGAGGGGGGACTCCTGTGGGCTCCTCTCCCCACCCTGCCTCCTCCCAGAGGGATGATGCTGTGGGGCTCCCTGTGCCCCTGCCTCGCTGGCAGTCGATGCCTTAGGAAGGCTGACCTGAAACAGAGGCTGGACAGAGCTAGAGAATAAAGATATTTATTAAAAGGCTTCCAGGACCCACCCTGGGCATTACAGGAGCCTGACCAAGGCTGCACCCAGGGTGGGTTGGGAATGGCCACACAAAATATCTATCCAATCATGAGATTTTACATTTTTATAAATTTTGGTCCCTTGGCATATTGGGGTTTAATTGTCCAATTCCAGCTGCAGGTTGTGAGGTCCCATCCTTCTTGTTCCTCCTTTCAGTCTACTGAATATGAGGCTCCAAACTACATCCTTGAGGGGCACAGAGTCTTGGTGGAGAGAGCAGCAGCTCCAAGGGCTGTTAGAGCAGCAGCTCCAAAGGCTGTTAGAGCAGCAGCTCCAAAGGCTGTTTTAGCAGCAGCTCCAAAGGCTGTTTTAGCAGCAGCTCTCTGCCTGCTCTAACAGGGCTTGCCTGGGATTTGTAAGGGCTCACACTGGGTGACCAGCCCCACTCATCTCCTTCCCCTCTGCTTGCTGCACCTCAGACCCCTGGCTGGCTGGATGCTGGCCAGGGCAGCTCTGCCCTGCTGGTGCTTCCCTTCTCTAAATCTGTCCTGAGTAAAAGAGCAGCTTGGTGATGGAGGATCTGTCTCAAAGCATTTCCTGTGAGCTTTCCAAAGCCGTTCTGTTCACACTGGCTGTGAATTGATTGGCTTTTGTGCAGCGTGGTGTGACAGTGCATCTCATTGATGTGGAGATGCCTCGTTCTGCAGAGCTGCATTTGCTGCCTTTGTTGCTGAGCTCGTGTGTGGCTGGAGATCGGTCACACACACCCTCCAATAGCTTTTGTTTTGCCTGACCATGGATCCTGTGACAGTATTAATTAAAACTTAGAGGTCTCAATGATTTAGGTACAGATTCTGCCTTCAGCTATCTGTGTTCTTTTCCCAAACAAGTAAGAGTTCTCTGTTTGTTTTGGATTCATCTCTCCTCATCTTCCTTTGATTTTTCAGAAAGGCATTTGCTGTTGAAATTCAGTGCAAAAATAAGGAGCAGAAAAATATAGAAATCTTCTTTAAAATTCAGCTTTGAACAAGGCCCTGAGTTTTCCCCTTCTCAGATTTTACTGGGGCATCCCTCACTCACTGAGGCTTGGTTCCTACAATCCTCCCCGAAAAAAATTCCAATTTAGACTTTAGCACTCCTGAGCTATTTTGAAACCTAAAAGCACCTAAAATGGCTCAGGCAGAGTCTCCATTTGGGGATGATCATCCACGCATTCTGCATTCCTCCTGGGATTGTTTATGCTGAGCGTTCTCTAATCTCACTCACTGTAGTGCCGTCATTCTCTTTGTACAAAACAAGAACTCAGGCTCGTGGTGTTCTCTGCTCTGCCACCCACCTTCAGTCCAGGGCCGGTGCTGAGTGAGCAGAGCCAGCTCCAGGGATGGTGCAGGAATGCCTGGAATGTCTCTGATCTCTTTCCAGGGAGCATTTCCCCATGGCATGGCCAACCAGCAAGGACACTTTCCTGATCAAGGACATTTCCCTGAGCAGGAACACTTTTCTGAGCAAGAACACTTTCCTGAGCAAGAACACCTTCCTGAGCAAGGACACTTTCCTGAGCAAGAACACCTTCCTGAGCAAGGACATTTTCCTGAGCAAGAACATTTCCCTAAGCAGGAACATTTTCCTGAGCAGGAACATTTTCCTGAGCAGGAACATTCCCCTGAGCAAGAACATTTTCCTGAGCAGGAACACTTTCCTGAGCAAGAACACTTTCCTGATCAAGGACATTTCCCTGAGCAGGAACATTTTCCTGAGCAAGGACATTTTCCTGAGCAATAACATTTCCCTGAGCAAGGACATTTTCCTAAGCAAGGACATTTTCCTCACCAAGGACATTTCCCTGAGCAGGAACATTTTCCTGAGCAAGAACATTTTCCTGAGCAGGAACACTTTCCTGAGCAAGAACACTTTCCTGATCAAGGACATTTTCCTGAGCAGGAACATTTTCCTGAGCAAGAGTATTTTCCTGAGCAGGAACATTTTCCTGAGCAGGAACACTTTCCTGATCAAGGACATTTCCCTGAGCAGGAACATTTTCCTGAGCAAGAACATTTCCCTGAGCAAGAACATTTCCCTGAGCAGGAACATTTCCCTGAGCAAGGACATTTTCCTGAGCAGGAACATTTCCCTGAGCAGGAACATTTCCCTGAGCAAGAACATTTCCCTGAGCAAGAACATTTCCCTGAGCAGGAACATTTCCCTGAGCAAGGACATTTTCCTGAGCAGGAACATTTCCCTGAGCAGGAACATTTTCCTGAGCAAGAACATTTCCCTGAGCAAGAACACTTTCCTGAGCAAGAACATTCTCCTAAGCAAGGACATTTTCCTGAGCAGGAACATTTTCCTGAGCAAGGACACTTTTCTGCCCAAGAACATTTTCCTGAGCAAGAACATTTTCCTGAGCAGGAACACTTTTCTGAGCAAGAACATTTTCCTTTACCTTGCAGCAAAGCTGGAGCCCTCCCTCCACAGGCTCCTCCATGCTCAGGCTGTGCCTGTGATCCCAGAACGTTTCTGGGACATTTCTGGAAGTGGAGTGAGGCAAGGGGTGGTGGCAGATGGTTCTTCTCCTCCACTGCCATGGCCACAGAGGGGGAAAGGGCTAACTGGTTCATCTGTGCTTCTCTGCAAAGTCAAATATTTGAGGCACTCAGAGGATGGAAAATTCGAGTGGTATAATTAGAAGAATATCTAGGGCCAGGCCTTAAGTAAAGTTTAAAGGTGTGATGAAAATTAGGCTTCTACATCTTTCATCATCCCAGGTGGGTAGCTACTGAGATCAGTGCTTTTTAAAACCACACTGCCTTTCTAAATATTTAAACATGAGTCAGTAGCTTATTTTCAGAAACCCAGTTATGGAAACACGTAGCAGAGTAATACAAATATTTTTCTTAGTCCTCCTTTTAATGAAGATGACACTGATTTGCAGCTCTTCAAATTATCTATTAATGTCCAGCAGTTTGACTTCAAAAAAATACTTCCTCAAGTACTGCACTGTCTTTAATAGAAAAAGCCATATCCCATCCTTGTTTGGCAAATTAATGTAATTATTTCTATTTTGAGAATGAGGAGCAGAAGGATTAAAATGATTGGTCTTATCTGCTAAGAAAGTTGGTGGTAGTGCTTCAAAGAAGAAGAGATTTTGGCAATCAATTTTAATTTTTTTTAAGTCTTTGGCTTCTTCTGCCTTCAGCATATTTTGAAGGTAGAATTTTTTGGACAAACTATAATTTATTTGCAGAAACTAAAATTGTTTCATTCCTTTGTTTTAAATCGAAATTCTAATTGCATTTACAAGTATAAAACCCAGGACTATTTATGAGTTTTCACCTTTTCCTCATTGGCTACCAAACACTCTTTTTGACTAAGAACAGAAAATGAAGTAGAAAATTAAGGATTTGGCAGCAGGGAAGGGTAACTCCCCAGATTTGGACAATGAAAAATATCTAGGGGAAAATTAATTATTTTCTCTTATTCAATTTGCGTTCTTCTGATGATGAAAATTTGACAGTTTCTTCCTTTTTTCCCGCTATATTAAAATTGTTTTTCCTTACATGGAAGTTAATTGATGAAAAATAATGAAAATACATTTAGATTCCCTCTTTCCAAAAGTGAAGGACCTTTACCCTATGTCCACAAACATGTCCCTGCTCCACATGTCAGCTGTAGCTGTGGGCTTTCCAAATCTAATCTCACCAGAGGAGAGAGGAAATGAAATAAATTATTGAAATCTGGGGCAACAGCAACCCGAAACAACCTGGAGTCAAACTACTGGAAAATTATTACTATATTAGTGCTGAATTTAGTAAATATTTTCAATTTTAAGAGGGCATTAAACCAAGTTTTTTGCCTTATCAGATCTCCATCTTCATTTGTTGCCTGTTGTGGCCAGTCAGAGCCTCCTGAGAGCATCCTGCAGTAGAAGCAGGTGCTGTTCCAAGAGCACAAAGCACATGAGTTAAATGAGACACCATCTCATATTAATGGCTTTGGAAGGGCCATTGCACACCCATAAAAAATTTGGGCTCCATTCAGCGGAGAGCAGTGGTGTAAAATGCACATTAAGAGACAATTAAAGACAATGTCATTAAAAGCAATTTTCTCGTTGGGTAGCTAATGCAGCTCCCTGACTCTGTCTTGTCCTGTTGTGTTATGTTGGAATACTCTGCTGCCAGAGGATAGAAAGCTCTGGAAGTTGGTCTGGTTTATCTTATGGCTCAAGTGCCAGTGCCTGGCTGCTGCTTCCCTTGAGATATTTAGGGTTTGCACCTATGGGCTGCTCCAGCATCAAAAGCAAGCCCCTCCCAGGGAGTGATAAAATAGGGGCTGGGTGCTCTGAGCACTTGGCCAGCTCTAACAAAAACAGTCAGGAAGGATTAATGAAAATGAGCAGCTCCCAGACGTTTCCAAGAGCTGGAAACTTCAGGGAACTGAGAGTTTCATACCCAGCCATGCCTCACCCAGCTCTCTGGGCAGGAGCTCAGCTCTCCCAGCTCTAAACCCAGACCTTGATGGGGCATGTGGGAGGCATGTGTGCCCTTGACATGAATTTTGTTTCACTTTTGTCCATCTGTGACGTTGTTAAAGATCACAACGACACAGATTCTGACTCAGAAGGCTGACAATGATTTTGTTTATTTTTGGGAATTTCTTCTCTTTTATGCTGTTCTACAGAGAACAACTCAATGGGTGGAAGAAAGACAAACTTCTTCCATCACATTGGTAAAGTCAGAGGGACATCAAGAAGTCCCTCCTAGGGAAAGGAATGCAAACAAAGGTCACAGTCAGGAAAACGTGTCTCTGGTTGGCAGAAAATTCTCTGGGAAAAGAGTTTCAGAGAAACCAAAGCATCACAGGCACCAACCAGGGCTACACATCTGAATTTACATCTGTGCTGGAAAACCTTTCTGGAGGAGCTTCCAGAGAGGAGAAAGGGGTCTCTGTTAGAAGCAGCAACAGAATGCACTTATAAATCCTTCTATTTTTCATACTCAGCTTTCAAAAGGAAAATATGGGTAGATAATTTAAGGTTGCTTGTGTCAAGTGAAGAGTAGCTCTAAAGCTTGTGATTTTACCAATGATTCAAATCTTGCTTAATGCACTTTTTGGTCTCTGTTCTAATTAGAGACCAAAAACCAAAAAAAAAAATCCCAGGAAGAAATAGGAGAAGCTTCCATGAAATGGAATTTAAACTTTCTCACTCTTCTGGTTAGAAGATGGAAGAAAGTGTCTTATGATGTTAGGAAAGCTCACCTGTGTTTAAACACGATGTAGGAGTGATGTGCAGGGAGGATGAACAATTCCTTCTGTCAGCATCAGGGGCTCTACAGCTGCTTTTGGTTCTCCAAAATGGGAAAGCATCTATGAAATTTCCAAGACTTTTTTAGTTCAGTAAGAAAGTGCCACTGCTTCTCTTGGTCAGGACACAGAGAAGTAGGAAGGGATATGGAGCCCTTCCCAGAGTCCAAAAATAAACATTTCTGTTCACTCTGCTCTCAGAGTGCTCACACAAACTAACCAGCACTCCTTTGGGAGACTTAGGACATGGGGACATTTTGGTGGCAGGCTGATGTTTTTTGGCCCAGCTTCTGCTTTGGCACCTGTTTGACCTGGCAATTTAAGCTCCTTTCTGAGAAGCAGGGTTTGTCTCTCACCTGTGCTGGAAATTGGAACCTCAGTGGGAATTTGTGATCCCAGCAACTTGCAAACAGCCTTTGTCCTTCCACGTCTGTCCTCCCAACCCCTGCAGAATTTTAAATGGACAGGAGCCTCCTAAGCAGGGGTTTGTGCCATTTCACTGGCTTTTACTCCCAGCACCACCAGTAACAATAAAAGCAGTGAAATGAAAGCTGAAACAAGCTGCTGCTTTGCCATAATGGCTTGGAAGTCCTTTATCCATAGTTAATATGCACCTGCTGCACTCCCAAATAAACCCCCCAAACAGGGACCAGAATAAAGAACATGCCCAACACATGTCTGAAAATAGCACAAATTGTCTTTGATGTGATTTTAGCATCCTCACTACACTGTGTGTGTGTTCCCCACATCTGGGATCTGTTTTCTGTTGGTCATATTCCTTTGAATGTCATCTTAGACATTTGAAAAAATGGAAAAAAGTCTTCCTGCAGCACTGGGAAATATAGAGTAGGGTTAACTGTTTGTAGATGGACAAACAGTGACTGAATTCAGTGCCAGCATATTCTCTTATATCCTTTATGTTTTAATTTCCAGTCACTTTGTGGGAATTAGGAACAATTTCTAAAGAACATAAGGAGGGTGTGGTTGGATTTGTACCTTGAATAATGTTGGTTCCTTAAGTCTAATGCCTTTACCCAGGAATGCTGATCATTTGTGGCATCCCAAGCACATAAAAAACCCCCAAAAACTCCACCAGCATTCAAGGCATGCAGGGATCTTTTGGGGTGAGGAATGAGGAATCTCTTATTCCCACAGAAGTGCATTTTGGACACCAGTCATAGCCTGCATTGATCCAGATGTTGTTGATAAAGTTATGCACCTCATCTTGTCCCTTGGCTTCCCCATGTCATGAATTAATTCCTCAAGTTTAGTACAGAAAGAGTAAGAAACAAAATATACTGCACTTCAGAAATTCAGTTTCTCTTAAATGTACTGAAGTTTAGTTTTGAAATGCTGTTAGGAGTTGTACAGTTCCTTTTATTTTTATTCATGCCTGCAGTAGTAACACCTGTACATCCTCTACTTCCAAATGCATAAGCTGAGTTATGGATCTGACTCCACTGGGATCAGAATGATGGATTTGGATTAGGAAGATTTCTTCCTTGCTTACTTGCACAGTTCTCTTTTCACTGTGCCCTTCCTGGCTGCACATTTGAACGAGTTGGCCTGCCTTAAATTATTATTAAATCTCCCATTTTACTCAAAAGCTGTAATTTTGGTGACTAGATTTTTTAAATGACTTTGAGCTCTCGGTGCATTTGGTGTAGAACCAGACAACTTAAATAAGCAAACCTCACCTGGAAAGAAAACAGAGCCTATTCTTTCACAGCTGGTCCTCTGCTGTTTCCCTGTCTTTCCTCCCTCTCTGGAAAGTGATGTTAGAGTGTTAAGTGCAGATTTCCATTTGGTGTTACTTTAATGGGGGTTCTCAAGCTGTTCTGTTTTCCAGCTTGTCCCCTGCTCAGTGATTTGCTTGTGCTCTGTAAACAGAGTGACTCAGACGTGTTGTGTTGAGCACAGGCTTGTTGGCAAAGCTGAGAAGTTAAGCTCAGCTTGCTGAAAATATTGTTTTCAGGCTCTTGCAGGTTGTTTGATGAGTCAAACACGAGTGGAGCACTGACTTGGAGAATCTCCCCAGCCAGCCTGAGGCCTGTGCATCACCCCCTGCCCGCTCCCAACACTCACATCAGAGCTAAATGTTAATAGCATTAATTCTAGGCATTAATAAACATTAATGCTTTAGGGCTGAAGCCTGAGGCTGGGCTTTCACACACAGAATCCATCTCATCCTCCTGCTTTAAAGGAGACTTGCATGGCCACCTCCAGGAGCCTGGTTAATGACATTACTGTGTGGGAGTTAATTTGAACAGATTTTTTGAAGGGTGGGATTTTCTGTGGAATTGTTGGAGTCCATGAAGGGCTGTGTTAAGCACTGTATCAATTGAATTACGTTTTCCCCATCCTGCAGAATCACTGCCAGTCTTTGGAGAATATAAAAATCCCATTTACATAAGCTTTTGTCCATTCATAAAATCTGGTAACAGGAGTCTTGACTAACACTTTAATATACAAATAAAGGGCCAACTTGACCTCATTTATTAACAATTATTTGTTCACTTTTTTGCTGTAGTTATTTCTCAAAAGAAATTATTGAATGTCTCTAGGGGTAAAAAGACTATTTTTTCAAACAAGATTTTTTTTTCAGAAAAGAATATTTTTTTTTCAAATAAGAGTATTTTTGATAGATACTCTTTTTTTTTTTTTTGTACAGATATCTCTTTGAAAATGTTTCACCAGTTAGTTTTGGGAGTGATTTGTGGTCCTGGGAATTACTAAGCCAAATAATTCAGCTCTTACATACCACAGTGTCTTAACCCATCAGGGTTGAATGCCCTTAGTAAATATTATGGCTTTGTTGGACAGGAGAAGAACAAGTTGGAAAACCCAACAGGATTGGAAATTGCTGCACACCAGAGTGGGAAAATAACATTCCCATTATCATATTGGGGGGATTATAACAGCTGGGTAGACTTTCAGGTAGTAGAATTTCTCCTTGCTGATCATAAAGTGATGCAGGATAAATATTTGTAAAACTTTGTGTGCGCCTCCTCAGGTGGAGTAATTTTTCAGACGAAAAAATGTGACCAAAAGAAGAAAGTCTGAGTTCAGTGTCTACACTGTGACAGGCAAAACAAGTGAGCCAGACCTCAGAATGATGTGTGTGCCATGTGATAGCAACATATCCCTGCAGGGCTCACAGTGCTCAGGCCTAACCCCTCCTTTCCCAGCTCCACACCTTTCTGTGTTCCACATCCATTCCAGACCCACTCCCGTTGTTCAAGTATTTATTTCAGTGTTACTTCTTTATTTCTAATTAAATCCATTAGAGCCCTAATGAAAGGTGGCTTTGCCTGGGCATTTTGGTCCAGAGGAGTGGTGCAGATTTGAAACAAATCCTCTGCTTGCCCACACCTTCCTCCTCTTGCCACATTGCTCCTGTGTGGTTTTGGTTGATGTGAAATAAATTCTTCTCCCATCAGCAGCTCTGATCTGCCTACGTGTCCAGAGGGTTTCAAATCCCAAAGGGAGCGTGGGGCTCTGAACCAGGGATCAGCCTGCCAGAGCACTTCACATCATGTACAGAGTGGGGCTGCTTTGATCCAGGAAAACAGATTAAATTTCATCTGAATTTACAGCAGAACTCCATACAGGGGAGAGGCAGGGGCCTGAGCATCACGTGCTCTGACCTACTGATCCTCCTCTGCTGTGTTAGAAAAATTTCCCCTGCAGGAGGAGAAATAGTGAAAAAAAAGTGAGTTTTGCACCCGTGGGTTCTCAGTGCTGTTATAAAACTGCCACCAGCCATTCTTTTTCTCCTTCAAGAGGGGAAATAGTGAAATTTATTTTCACATAGTGAAAGAAAAAAGTGAGTTTTGCACCCGTGGGTTCTCAGTGTTTTATAAAACTGCCACCAGCCATTCTTTTTCTCCTTCAAGAGGGGAGATTGTGATTAAAAGGTGAATTTTGCACCCGTGGGTTCTCAGTGTTGTTATAAAACTGCCACCAGCCACTCTTTTTCTCCTTCTGCTTTCTGCCTCCAAATGATGGGACATCCTCCTGCGTTCTAGAGCTGCACTTGATGGAGGCAAACAAGGTGTGCCACAGAATAAACAAGGGCAATATTGTCATGGGACAATAGTTTTCCATTCTCCCAGCTCTGCAGGCGGAGAGCAGACATGAGCTGGCACTGTGGAACAGAACTGAACGCCACACAAAACGCTGAAATGCTTTCCTGCTGGGAGTGCTTGCAGTGGCAACAGGTAATTGCTGCTACTCCTGCTCTGGGAGGTCACTCTGCATGGAAACACGGATGCTCCCATCTCTCAGTGCAGTTACAGAGGGAAGAAAAGGCAGCCTGCTCTGATGGGAGCCTGCTGCTGCCTAAGGAAATTCGGGATAATATCTTCCTATGAAAGGAAGATTAAAGGATGAGTGGCTGATCCTGTTCCATTGACTCCAGCCCACAAAACAAAAGGGCAGAATTCTTTTCTGTGGCAGTTTTGATGCGCTGCTGGTTGGCAGCAGTGGGATAGCTTCCATCAGAGAGGTAAAGGAGCAGATGGGGAAATGGATTTTACTCTGCAGGGAGGAATTCTGTATTCCAGGGCAAGAGGTGTGAGGAAGGTAGAAACTGGTGTTCTAACTAATTGCTCTGTGAGGTCAGGTAAGGCATGCTTTCCAGCATTTTCAAACAAAACTGCCTGAAATCAGGTCATTGCAATATTGAAGTGTGCCTTGAAAGAAACGAAGTATGTTCCTGCACACACATGGAACATTTTTCCAGTTGAGAATTTGTGGGAATCCTCACTATTAGGGAGAATTTGCTGCTTTCAGAAAAAGAAGTGGTTGTGTGCCGTTGTTCTCTAAAAAACCCTTTTGAATCAGCCGTTTGAAAATTCTATCCTAAACACGCAGCAAGTTTCCTGTGCAGGAGAAATGTGAAGAAATATCAATTTCTAATCCAGCCCTGCCTCCTGAAACGAGTAGGGCGCTACTCGGGCAGAGAGAGGGTGGATCACACCTAATTGCCCCAAATGGCTGCTGATTTACTGCACAGGGAAGGGGCACAAACGACCTGTAAATGCCGGTGCTAAAAAGCGCTTTTGTGATGGGCATCACCTCCTTCTGCCAGGATACAGGCGCGTCTTTCCTCTTCCTGCCTATCCTACCCTGCTGGAATCCACTTCTAAATCCCTTGCAGAGCCAAAGTGGATTCCTTCTGCTAAGCCACAAGCAAGGACTCTCGAGGGTTCGTTCTCTGAGATCCAAGCATCCTTTTACTCCCTTCCCGAAGAGCTGAATATTGCGTTTGCTGTCTTCACTTCTCTCACCAGGAATATCAACATAGGTTTAATCCTGAAAGGCACACAACCTTTATTATTTCCCCCGTTGTTACTGACCAAAATGCTGAGTGAGTTTGGTGAGACTCGACTTAAATCTTCAAGCAAAATCACCTTACAGGGTAAGGAGAGCACAGAATGAAATGCTTGTGCACTGTCAGAAATGCAAAAGGCTCCAGCCAGTGACTCGTTGGAGAGCAAGCAAGGAGCAGAATGACTGCAAGGAGAAATTTAAATGCCCTGGGGGAATACTAATTCAGAGAGATAGTAACAGGGATTACTGCTTGTTTCTTTTTGTGACCTGAAAGAATCAAGCAGCCCAGAGCTGCTGCCTGTGTGTGCACTAAGGGAAGATGTTAACCATCCCTCTTGCCTTCATGCTGCCTCCTCCGACCTCTTCTGCCCCTCTTCTTTTCTTCCTCTAATTAAACAGCCTCTCTGTGACTTGGTCTGTCCCTCCATTCCCACCTTGAACCTTTCTCTGCCTTACCTGAGAACTTGCTGAGATGATAACCTGCGGGTGTTCCCCCAGTCTGACAGGGTGTGTAACACACACTCATCTGTGTAACCCACTCCCACCTCCTCCTTTTGTCTCTTTTGTTCTCATTAAAGCCCCGGGAAGTTTCTTTGGGAATGGTCGTGCCTCCAAAATGTTTTGTGGCTCAAGGAATCTCCTCATCCCTGCTCCATGCCATGGTCGCCTCATTCAATATTTTCTCAAATGAAAACGTCAAGTCCAGCCTTTCTTTTTTGGGTTTCTTTGTTGGGTTGGAAAAGCCTCTTCCAGCCTTCCAGCCCTGAGTGAGACCCTGGCTTTGACTGAAATTGGTGGCAGATGTGCCGAGTTCAACACAGCCATGGCTTCCTCACCTGAATGCATTAATTTTACATTCATGGGAGACAAATCTCCCGTCCTCTTCACCACCCTGCACCCTTTTGCTTGGGTGTGTAATTCCTAAGGGAGTTTTCCTCTGCTGGCTTTTCTCTTCCCTCCTTCCCATCTCCCACTCACTGCGGGGTCTCTTCTGCCCCACTTAACCTCCAGTTTGGAGGAGGAAATTGCACTTTGGCATCTCAGCCCGGGAATTGTGCTGACCCCTGACTGCATTTCAGCTGTCTGACACGCTCAGCCCTCTGCTCTTTGTGCTTTGCAATGTTTCTGCTGCCACATTTTATGGAAGGGAGTCAAGAGATGGAAGGATAATCTGTGAGTCACTTGTGCAGTGACGACTTGCAGATTTTCTTCTTTCCATCCGAATTTTTTTTATTTTCTCTATCCTGCCAATCTTTTCTTTCAGTTTCTTCTGTGAAGGGGTGAGAATTCCTTTGAAAAGAACATTGAATGCCTCTCATTGCGGAGTATTTTTAAAATATTATCAATACTTACAGAAGAATGGCTCCACTTTCATCTGCAGAGTGTATCTAAAGGATTTTTTTTTTCTTTTTGTCAGAAAACATAATCTTATCACAGAGATTTCAGAGCCCTATTCATGACAGCTTAGACAGGGAGATTATATACCCTTTGAGCTCTGCTGCTCTGATTAGAAGCTGACTTTTCCCTTTTCCCTTCTTCTGTTCTGCCCCACGCCTCCTTCTCCCCACCCTCTGCCACGTTGATCAAACTTGGTTTGACCATGGAGATACTGCAGTCTGCTGATTTAGGACACTGAGGAAATATTAATTATGGGGGATATGGGATGTCTTGGTGCTGGCTGAGTGGGGAGGTAAAATTTAAATTAATAATTTAGCACTGTCCTGGACACTTTGCTTTTGAAATTGCCAAGTCACCTGAAGTTTCTGCTGGTGGCATTCACTTGCCTTGTTGTCATGTGAGCCCATCAGTGGCTGTCTAGACAGAGAAGAGAAACTCTCAAAAGAGAAATGAGAGAGAATATTATAGAGTTTTATTTTAATATATTTGCTGTTAGCATTGTTTTGAATCTATCTTTTGGGTTGGTTTTTTTTTTTTTTTGATCTGCCCATGAATTAGTTATTGCCATATGTTCTATAAGTAGAATTTGTGTCACTGTTCAACACTCATCATTGGACTGTGAGACTTAACAGCATTTTTAAGTTCTCCTCTTTGACATTTTTAGGATAAAGATGTTTTTGCAGTGGCTTGGCTTATTATGTACTCAAAGCTGCTGTCAGAGCCACCCCAGGCAGCTCATCCCTGGTTTGTGACGTCTCAATAATTGAAAACCATAATTTAAAATAGGGACAAGGTCACTAAATTAACCTGGCTAGTAAAATAAAGTGGATTATTTGCAGATAATCTCAGAATCTAACAGGTAAAGGATCCTCTTTTGAGTAAAGTTAAGAATTGGGAAATAACTTAAAATATGATTTCAAATTTGAAAATTGTTAGATGACTGATCAACTGACATTTTGTCATTCTTCCAGAGAACACTGGAGCTTTCACAGCTCTTAGAGCATAAATCTGAAAGGCTGCACAAGGCTTCAAGATTTCTTTAAGAAAGCAAGCTACGAATAATAAAGGGCACATGCAGCCTCCTATTTTGATTTATTTCTGAAATGTAATATATTCCATGAAATTCCACGGTACCTACTGCAGTTGGAGTGAGTTACTTCTTCATTTGATTTTATTTTTTGATAGGCTAGGAGTGTTAGTCACTATAATAAAAATGAAATGTGTAATTTCTAACTAGAGGAGCTTAGCATGTTTATGTTGCTAGCAACGTGTGTTTGCTTGGAAAAACTTGCAGAAAGCTGACCCCATACTGGGAAAATTGCTGATCTCCAGACAGAACCCTAAACAACTTAATAGAAATATTTTTCTGAATTTATTTTATTTTTACGAGGTCACCTTGCACATTCTGGGACAATATTTCATTACATGTTGGCCACAAGAATGGTTGTGCCTCCAAAATGTTTTGTGGCCCAAGGAATCTCCTCATCCCTGCTCCATGCCATGGTTCCCTCATTCAATATTTTCTCAACTGAACGTGTCAAGTCCAGCCTTTCTTTTTTGGGTTTCTTTGTTGGGTTGGAAAAGTCTCTTCCAGCCCTCCAGCCCTGAGTGAGACCCTGGCTTTGACTGAAATTGGTGGCAGATGTGCCGAGTTCAACACAGCCATGGCTTCCTCACCTGAATGCATTAATTTTACACTCATTAACAATTCCAAAACCAATCATGATCTCTTATGTCTCAAAGGTGCCATGGCTCAATTTATCATCTTTAAATATCTGAACAGTTTGGGATGAAGTAGATGGGAAGTATTATTCTTAATACTTCAGTGCATATCCTAAAAATATGTCTCCATTTCTTTTGCATATACCTGAAGGAGGGTGATAATAAAGTCTTGCAGCCAGGGTGAACCTTCACTTATCCCATCTTCCCAAGGAGAATCTGCCTGCTCATGTCTCCTTACTGGGTGAAAAACTGGCTGCATGGCCTGCCCAATTCTATTTGCTTTCCTTTCTGCATTCCCTTGTTTTCCTATTTTTGTGAACCGATTCTTTGTAAAGAGATTTTATTCTGTGGTGCAACACTGCTAAAGATCACAACCCCACAGACCCTGACTTCAGCAGGCTGACAGTGACTCCATTTATTTCCAGGAATTTCTTCCCTTTATCCTGTTCTACAGAGAACAACCCAAGGGGTGGAAGAAAGACAAATTTCTTCAATTACGTTGGTTAAGTCAAAGGGACATCAAGAAGTCCCTCCTAGGGAAAGGAATGCAAACAAAGGTCACAGTTAGGAAAACGTGGCTCTGGTTGGCAGAAAACTCTCTGGGAAAAGAGTTTCAGAGAAACCAAAGCATCTCAGGCACCAACCAGGGCTGCAGTGGTGTGTCCTGAAGTGCCCTGACTCCTGAATCTGAACCCAGGTGAGAACTTAATATAATCAGCAACACCCCCTTTTACCAGATGTTTGTTCAGCTCTGTAGGAGCATTTAACACTTGCTACATCACTGACGTGGCATTGCTATGAAATCAGCTAAAAAATATTCCAGATGTTTTTAGAAATGGGAGACACTCTGATTATAAAGTAATGCTGCACTGTCCTGGTGGTCTGGACGTGGAGCTAAGCAGGTTTGCCACCCTCAGGCTGCAGTGGCTCTGTGGCTTATCCCCTTTCTCATCAGAACAGGAAGGCTGGCTGCAGAGTTCTCACACTTGAATTCTCTCTGAACAGAGCTGTTTGCATGAAGCCCCAAAATGGGATTGTTTTTCCTGTGCTTCTCCTTTGCTGCATATTAAGATTTAATTAGCAAAAAAGGAGATCCTGTTACCTCAGCACTAAAAGTGAGGCTGGCTAAGGGACCTGCTAAATATGAAATGAAATGCACAGTCAACCTTTAGGCTGGTCATGATGCTGTTTTACCTAAATATTGTTCTAACTCCTATCATGAACTCGGATTTGATTGATTTTGAAATGTTTTTACCCAGAGTGTCTGGCACAACTTGTTTTTGTGAGTGTGCCGAAGTCCAAATGTCTGCACTAAAGAGACAACTGCTCCTAGCGAGCTTTATTTGGGGTTTTCTTTGCTTCAAGTGTCCTGTCCTCAGGATGGGAACTGAGCTGGAATCCAAGTTGAACTTCAACCAAGAAAAACAACTCTCCAAGCATACTTTAATCACCCATAAATATTCTCATGGCTCTGAGGAGTGTCTTTCAGAGGAATCTGTTCCTGAAGGAACAGAAGGCTTTTCCTCTATGGTATTAGAAATTGTGGGTGCAGAACTAGGAGGTAGATGTAGCACAAACACAGGAAAATACATTATTTTGTTCAGTTGTTTTGGGGTGAGAGGCATGAAGCCAAAATTAGATGGACATTTTCCCAGTGGGATGCATAAGGAGTGGCAATAAAAGGGCTCTTGGTATCTGCAGCTTCGAGGATGCCTCAAATATTTATTACAACTACTGCCACAACAATGGAAAGGGCTTTTGGTAACACACCCTCTGCAAAATCCCTTGAGTATTGTTTCCACTTAGTTTTGGTTGCTAGGCCCTGTTTCTGCACATGACATCTTTCTGGTTGGTTTTGTGCCAGGATGTCTCAGCAGCAATATTTCATCTGGACACCTGCTCTGATACTCATCTCTTAACGCAGCAATGGGCATCTCACACATCCCTCCCTGTCAAATTTGCTTCTCCAATCATGCTGTGAGAACACAAACTGAGGTTGCTGGGACGTTACAGGACACACCTGAACTTTTCTGACAGCAAATCAAATATGTTTGATCCAGCTTACATCGAAAGTTGAGATGTGCAACTAAAATTTTCTGAATGTGCTTGCTCTTGCAGCTTCCAATTCTCTTTGTTAGAGAGAATCACACAAGTGATTTGTTTTTATGGTTTAGGAACAGGATATCTCTTGAGAGGATTAGGTTTTGCAACAGTTTCGTGCAGTTTGCAAATGAAAGAGGATTTCTTTGGTCTGTGTTATTATTTATTGCAACATTTGCTAGAAACATTGCTTGAAATAAAACTTGTCTTTTGAAAAACTTAAATTTTCCTTAAAAAAACCCAAAAAAACCAGTTACCAGTGTTTTGTTTTCTTTGGAAGAGAAAGCAAAATATTTAATTTTGAGTCTGGTTAATCTGAAACAATTTGTTGTTGTTGTTGTGTTGAACTGTACAGGAAGATCTTCCTTTTGCTGTTGATTTCCTGAGCTGATTTGATGCCTCACAAGAGAAATGGTTGAAGTGTCTGCTGCCTCTCTCCTCTGCAGGGATTAGCCTTGGTCTGCAGCACACTCACAGCCTGTTCTCTGGGTGTGCCCTGAGCATCCATCACGGGAGCTCTAATCCCTGGAATGTGACTTGGAACACCCCAAACACATCCAAGGAGCAACAGCTCAGGTTGCAAGGCTTCCCACCAATGTCATCTTAAATTTAGAGTTTTCTTCTCAACAGATAGTCCCCAACATAAATAGTGCAACAATTCTGAGCATTTCTTATTAACATCTACAAACAATTGTTGGAAATATTTAGTTATTAATAAATTATTACATTTAATTTATTAGTAATTATTAGCAATTTAGTTATTAGTAATGATTAAATTAAAGCCTTGACCTTCAGCATGTTTTGGGTACAACTGTGCTGGGAGAGGTGGTTTTTGTTTGTCGTTCTGAGTGGACAGAATGGAAAAAATAATGCAAGAGGAATTGCATTTACTGGTACAACATCTTGCAACACAGAGTAGAATACTTCTTAGAAGACTATAAATATATTTTTTATCTAAATATAAATATATGCTTATATATATTATATATTATATATTGTATATTGTATATTATATATTGTATATTATATATTATATATTATGTATTATATATTATATATTATATATTATATATTATATTAATTATATCAATTATATTATAATTATATAATATATATTATATTATATTATATATAAATTATATATTATTATAATAATTATATATTATACATATAATATATAATTATAATATTATGTATATTGTATATATATAATATATATAATAAATATAATTCAAATTCCTCTGAGCACCACGCCTTGGCAGGTAGTCTGCAGTTTCTGGAGCACACAACTGCTGTTAGTGCATTGATTTTTGTGGTTGGTTCACTGGCTGGCTGCTCGTGGGAGTTCTCTCTCTCCTCAGACATTTGCCAACGTTATTTTGGTTGTGCATTAATTGGGTTCTCCCCTTTAACTGTGTTGCTGGGACAGCTCTAAACAAGAAGAAAGCTGATGGAAACTCCTCATTTGCTGTCCACAGCTCCCTGACAGGAGCTGCAGCCAGCTGGGGGTCAGGCTCTTCTCCCAGGGAACAGGACAGAGCCTCAAGCTGTGCCAGGGAAAGGTCATGAGTGTTGCTCATCAGGAGGGATAACTTCATGAGAAAAGCTTGTTAAATCTTGGAAAGGACTTCCCAGGGATGCAGCCACCATCCCTGGAGGTGTTTGAGTTGCAGCTGGAGGTGGCACTCAGTGCCAAGCTCTTGCTGACAAGGTGCTGCTTGAAGGTTGGACTCCATCTCAAAGGTCTTTTCCAACCCAGATGATTCTGTAATTCCCTGGGAATGCATTTTCCTCTGCACTTGAGGAGCTGTTTATTAGTTCTGGCCCAAAATGAAAAACCCTGACCCAACAGTGGGAAATGCATTCAAGATTTGCTTGGGGTTGAAGGCACTTGGTGCTCAAGGGGGGGAACACTGAGCTTGCCACGATGCATTTCCCTGCTGTGAAAGCTCACTGCCCCTGACTCAAGTCAAGTTCATGTCTCGAGTAAATCTGTGCTTTCTGCCTGTTGTTGTCATGCTGCAGCACCCCTGTGTTACTCATAAAAGAGTCCTTTTGGAAAAGGCCAGGCTCACCTGCTGCAGGGACAGATGGCATCAGTCTGCAGCCTTGTTTGGGCACAAGGAGACAGATTTTGAGGAGAATATGTGACAGCTTCCAGCTGAGCCCCAAACCAGCCAGGCCAGGTACAGACATGCATTGCCTGCATGTTAGAACACCAAGGGCTGCAAGTGGGAGGGCTCCCTCCCCATTTAAAATTACTTTTGCACCACACAGTGTTCCTGAGTTGGTTCTATATCTGTCAGATTTCCTTATCTTCCTCTGGTCTTGCCTGCACTTCACTGCTGCTTTCAGTTTGTGCTGGCTGTGTGAGTTGTCCTGATTGCTGCCAGCACCAGGTGTGTCCTGTGCACTTGCTCTAACACAGCTCTAGTGCAATGGCATTCTGTGCATAGAATTCTCATTTTCCAGTTCTCTTCTGTGAGCTCTTTCTGAACAATTTCACTGCCATGCTGACCTGATTCCACCCTCAGTGAACTAGATTTCTTTGCAGAACTAGAATTTGGGGCCCAGGACTGTATTCTTTCTCAAATAGGTTATTTGGAAAAGAAGAACTTTTCCTGCCTCCATAAAAACTTAAGAAAAGCAGAACAAACAAGCAAAGAACCTCTTGGATCCACAGACAAGGAATTCTTTTGGTGCTTGTACAGGTTATGCAAAGATCAGATTTAATTTAGGTCTTTGGAATGAGAACATCAGCTTTCCAAATAGTTTACAAACAATGTCCTCTCTGGTATTACAGCTCTCCAAATGTTCAAACTGAGCAGGAACACCTGAGGTGTTTTTAGGTGGATGGCAGCTTTTTAGTGACTTTGAGCAGAGGAAGTTGAATTATCAGCCCTCCTCCTGAGACAGTTGAAATGCCTGTTAAACCAGGAAAAGCAGACAGCAAGAGGGAGATTTTTCAAGTTGTCTGAAAGATCTGGAGCCCCAGAAGGGGTGGCTTTGGAAAACCCATCTTAAAAGTTGTCAAAAGAAAAAAGAGGAAGGGAAAGGAAAAATAATTGTGTGAGAATCTGAGCAGATCTAGTCCTTCAGGCTTCACCTTTATATTCCTGCCATTCTAGGCAGGTTTCCTGTTCAGCTCTGCAGCAGGAGAGTTTTACTGAGGTGAAGGAGAATCCCTTGGTGGGGCCTGAGCTGCTGCAGTGCATTGCATCCCTCACTGCTCCACTGCTAATTTGTGTGCAGAGCTCTAATTACAATTTACCCAAATGTTTTTCCATTCGCCATCTATCATGTTCTGAGTCTATAAAAGAGTGGGTGAGAAGGCTTGTCAGTAAGTCACACCTCTTCCATTTTTTAAGCTGTATTTTTAGTTGACTGACTCAGATGGACTTGGGCTGTCAGAATATCAAAAAAAAATCCTTACCCAGCATGTGTGTCTCCTTCCATGATCAGTCACTTGGAATTTGGGATATGAGTTCATGGAGGGATGTATTTGTAGCCTCAATTTACTGATTTATTTCAGCTTAGATGTTGTTTCAGTCTCTTGAAGGCTGAGGGTGGATTCCTGAGGGCATAAATGTGACTTCCAAAAACCTTACCAGTTATTTTTTCCAGTAGTTCCAGTAGTGAGCACCTGCATTTTGTGGCCTGGCTGCTGTTGATCCATAACCTGAAATTTAGCTCTAATTATATTGCACATACTGAGGAGTCTGTGCTCTCTGCAATGGCAGTGAACTTCTCCTTTTATCTAGGATGGTAAAAGAACTTGGAGTTGCAAAAGGAGATGGAAGAGATCTGTTGCTGCTCGTTTGGTTTCTCTCCTGGTCCCTCCATATCTAGCACTTTCAACACTTCTTCTTTTCATTTTTTCATGAGTATTGTGTTCTTTAATAATATTATGTTATGGAAAAACACCTGTCAATTGTTTTTTTTTTCTGGTAATAATGTTTTTTTTATCTGTTTCTTCCCAGCTTGCATAGACCCACAGTCACTGTGCATTTTATTTTTACACCCACCTGCACACAGCAATTGCACCTGCATGAGCACACACAATTCTTTTTTGTGGAAGATGGAACTGCCAGAAACTCTTCCTTATCCTTTTTTATGTCAGTCATTCCACATAACAGCACACCATCTTTTCCCAAGCTGCATTCTAAAGAGCTGCTTCAAGTTCAAAGCCCAGCCCTGAACGCCCTGGAGCTGCAAAAATTCTGTTTCTGATCTGAAAATTTGCAGCTTCATGTGGTCATCAACACAGAGGCTGTGGTGTGAGGAACTGCTGCTTCCCCAAGCCTGTGTCAGTCTCAATTTCACTCACTTCCATTATGGTCAGAGTGCTTAAAATGTAAACATCCCCAACAGGAAACAATTCATTCCTCATTGATCTTTCCTGGCAGCTTGCTCCCTCCCTCCAGTGGAGTGGAGCAGTGCACCTTTGGGTTTTCCTGCCACGTTGCTGGCTGTTCCAAACCAGTATTGACTTTCCTGAGGCTTTGTGGAGCCTCTCCAGCCTGGGGAGTTAAAGCCTGAGTGTTTCATGTCTGCTCATGTGGTTGTCACAAAGAGGGAACAAAAGACAGCTTGAGAGGTTGCAGGGACAGCCCTGACCCAGCTGCCACAGAGAAGGTGGCAGGAGCTGTGCAGCATCACCCTCCCAGCTTTGCTCCTTTGATCTTTTCTTCTGGGAGCCAGTGAAATCCCCCCTTTCCTCCTGTTCTGTCTTTGCTGTCAAGGCTGGAGTCGATTCCTGCCCAGCTCTGTACTCTCTCCTCTGGGTATGCTGCTTCTTTTTCACACGTGCTAGGACATGCCTGTTACTAAAGCCTTTGAGGTTATCTCTGTTTCACAAGGTTTCTTCTTCACCCCCAGCTTTGATGCCCAGGAAAATAGGAAAGTGCAAGTCCACTTGCTGCCTTCTGTGGCACAGCGTGGAAAGTGGCAAAAGAGCTGAAAACCAGGGTGAAGAAACCTCTGCCTTCACTTCTCTGCTTCTGGGAAGCACAGAAAATCCCTGGAGGCACCTTGAGAGGGGTGTGCTACCTGCAACACCTGACTCTTGCTGAGCTGAAAAGGCACAGGAGATGATTTGGTCAGCACAGGAGGTGATTTGGTCAGCACAGGAGGTGATTTGGTCAGCCCAGGTTGCTCTCCTTAGAGCAAATCACCCCTAAGAGGGTGCACCTGTGCAGGACAGGAACCCAGATGGTTGTGGTGAGCATCAGAGGCTGCCCAGGTGTCCTTCATTACCCCCTGCCTTCACTTCTTTGGTTCTGGAAACCACAGAAAATCACTGCAGCCACCTTAAGAAAGGTGTGCTACCTGCAAAACCTGACTCATTGCTGAGCTGAAAAGGCACAGGAGTTGGTTTGGCCAGCACAGGAGTTGGTTTGGCCAGCACAGGAGCTGGTTTGGCCAGCACAGGAGCTGATTTGGCCACCACAGGAGATGATTTGGCCTGCACAACTTGCTCTCCTTAGAGCAAATCACCCCTAAGAGGGTGCACCTGTGCAGGGCAGGATCCCAGATGGTTGTGGTGAGCATCAGAGGCTGCCCAGGTGTCCTTCATTACCCCCTGCCTTCACTTCTCTGCTTCTGGAAACCACAGAAAATCACTGCAGCCACCTTAAGAAAGGTGTGCTACCTGCAAAACCTGACTCATTGCTGAGCTGAAAAGGCACAGGAGTTGGTTTGGTCAGCACAGGAGCTGATTTGGCCAGCACAGGAGCTGATTTGGCCAGAACAGGAGGTGATTTGGTCAGCACAGGTTGCTCTCCTTAGAGCAAATCACCCCTAAGAGGGTGCACCTGTGCAGGGCAGGAACCCAGATGGTTGTGGTGAGGATCAGAGGCTGCCCAGGTGTCCCTCATTACCCCCACCAGGGGTGTGAAGCAAATTCACCCCTTGCTGGGGCAGGGTGGGACATAAAGCTGGGCTCCCCTGAGGAGGAAGGTTCTCCTCAAGGCTTAGCTTGCTTCTCTTCAGACAGACACCTCTGCATGCTGTGAGTACAGCCTCTGGCTAGCTTTGTTTCTCTTCCTGAGATTGCTGATACCTGTTGAGAGTTATTTATTATATCTGCATGTGTGCTTTATGGAAGGCTGCTGTTTTTTCCTGTGTTGTGCTCCCTTTCCAAGTGTCCCTTTGCACAGGGAGTGCTGAGAGCACAGCTGCTGGTGTGTGCAGGGGATGGGTGGGGGAGAGGGCCCTGCACACGCTGCTGAGCACACACACAGCTCCATTTGCTGCTATCCAGTGGCTCTGTGCTGAGCAGTATCTCCTGTGCTTGCTTGGGAGGGCTGTGGCTGCCAAAAGGTGGCACTGAGAGGTGCACCTGACCTGAAAAATGTACTATAAACTGCAGGGCAGCGTGTGCAGCATGGCCAGTTTTAATTAAACTCTGCTCAAAAGCTGTGTAGCTCATTGAAGTGATGGGATGCCAAATGGTCAACTTGCCAGTCAGGCTGAAAGGGCTTCCATCTAACAGAGTGGACTGGTTTGAAAAATAGGGTTTATTAAAATTGAGCATCTTGGAATAATTACGTGGTGAATGTGTCTGCCCTGTAGGGCAGCCCCACCATGGATGGAGCTGTGCCTGAGCAGTACAGAGCTGTGAGATGAGCACAGTTTGTGCATTGGGGGACATTGCAGTGGCCTGGCTGCAGGGCCATCAATGTGTGGGTCTCTGCAGGCTCAAAGAAATCGTTTCAGCCTGTAAGTTTTGTGATTTGTCAGAGAAACCAGGGATTTGAGGCCATTTGGGATCATGGCTGCCTAATGTTTCCTGCTAAATCTGATGTGATGCAGGTGTCTCTAGCTGTAGATGCATTGTAATTGTGCTGTGAGACTGGAAGTTGAGCCCATTGCCAACTACTTTAAGTTTGCTAATTGAGCTCTATGCAAAATACTATTAAAACTGTCTTACAAAGAAGGAATTCAACACCATTTCTGAATTTCATTAACCTGTTAGTGACTGCAAATACAGTCTTTCTGTCTTGCCTTTCCAAGGTCAGGGTCATTCATAGGTTCCATGTTAAGAGTGGTATTCAGAATTCTAAACACTTTGATATATTTTATCCTTACCTGAGCAAGAAAAATATTGGCAACCTCAAGAGGAATGGGCTCTGGAGTGCTCTTGATGCCAATAAGTCAGAAATAAAAGAGGAAAATGTCTGCTGTGTTTTGATAACAACTTTTGCTGCTGGTGTTTTGTGTAAGGAATGTTCTCAGGTTTGGGTGTTTCTGCTGTTCATTTGACAGACAGGAGGGAAAGCAGAGGAGCAGAGGTGAGCAGGAAGGCTCTGCTGTAGTAGACAAATGCCTTTGATGTGTTTGATTTCTGCCTGGCACCATAAATGCTATAAAGTAATGCATCAGTAGAACACCAGCCTCTTTTCAGGGCTTGGGTCTGGAAGTGCTGCTCAGACAGCTTCAGGCTATGAGGAACACCCTGAAGGTGTCAGCCCACTTGGCATAAGAAAGGTTGAGCCATCACAGCTCTCAAATGAAGTATGGAACAAACCAGGAACAGTGTATGTTGGATTTGGCATTTCTTAGATCCATTGATTCCTACTTGTGACAAGTAAGAGCAGGTTATGTGTTTCCATTAAAAAAAAAACCAAACAAACACAAAAAACCCTAACTGCTGGTGTCTTTAGAATTAAAAAACCCCCAAACTACAAGCACTTAAGGTAATGAAGCTGCTTCAATTTGGTCACTGCAGCATTGTCACCAACCTACACCTGGGTTACATCCTATTCTTGGGTCTTGCTTGCTGTGTTTGCAGGCTAAGCCAGGTTCTCATATGAATTACCATCCTTGCATGAGCTATCCGTGGCTCTGAGGCAGCTCCTTTGCTCTCCAAGGTGTTGGAGACTTGTTCCCATCTCCCAGAAGTGAAGGTGTAGGTGCTCAACAGGAGTGCAGGTGTTTTTCTAGAACAGTGCAGCCACACCAGACTGTGTTGCAGTTTTGAAGAAATGCTGATTTAAAAAAACAAAAACAAAAACATTCAGGCTGTTTGGGCTGTGGAGAGGCTGAATATTGCAGGGCTTTTGTTTTCTTTGGAGATAATGGGCAAATAAAAGCAAAACTGTGGTCCAGTTACCATTTGTGGACCTGGCCAAGGAGGTGCACTGGCAGTTTTTTTGCCTTTAATGATGTGTTTGTGCCACACCTGTGGTGGGGCAGGTCAGGGTGAGGGATAAACCTGCAGGGGAGCTGAGGTGGGTGGGAAATGTCCAGGGATGGGGAGCTGAGTGAGCAGACTGCCCCTTGGGACCCCAGCATGTGCTTAAACATTGGCACTGAGCCTCTTGAGCACTGCAGGGCTCAACCACCTATTTATGGTCATGAGCTGTGCTGCTCTGCAAGGTTTGGGATGTGAACCTCTCCAGCTCTGGGAAATGCATTCCTCTCTCCTAAATCACTCTCTTGGCTGGGTGGGATAAGCTTCACATGTTGCTACAAATAATCTCCCTGAGCTGAGAAGGGAGAAGGTGGGGAAGGCTTCAGCAATGGGGGAAATAGAGATTTTATTTTTATTTTCATTATTTTTATTTTCATTATTTTTATTTTCATTATTTTTATTTTCATTATTTTTATTTTCATTATTTTTATTTTCATTATTTTTATTTTCATTATTTTTATTTTCATTATTTTTATTTTCATTATTTTTAATTTATTTTAAATTTTTCTTATTTATTTTTTATTCATTTTTATTTATTTATTTAATTTTATTTATTTTATTAAATTTTTTTCTTTTGCTCTTCCCTGCTTCTCAGGAGGTGTTGTGATGCCAATGGTTCAAAGATAATTAGGAGCAGTTGTGTCTAAAGCAGTGTAGGAAGCCTGAGTGCTCTTAAAAGTTGCAAGGAGCCTTAGCAATCAAATTTTTGTTTATTTGCCCAGCAGAAAAATGGTGTTTTCCCTGCCACTTAGCAAAAAATTCAACAGTGGAGTGCTGCAGTGAGGTCTTTTAAGAGCAAAGGAGTCATAAGTAATAAAAAAATACGCCCAAGGGCATTTACTCTTACCGTAAGAAATATTATCATAAATGAGCAGCACCATAAATGACATCTGGGAAATGAATTAGCAAAGTACTCTGTGTGATGTGCGTTGTGCTTGCTTTGGTGTTAGTGCCATTTGGTACTTAGTACACAAGAAAATTCAGGAATTTTCCCCATTTCGTGATGAAAGAGCTGAGAAATTTAATTTATAATTTTAGTATCTATAGTTGAGTCACACAGGCGAAGAAGCTCAGTGACTTCTGTGAAGTTGGACTTAGTGTCCAACTAACGTTGAAAAAATTATAAAAAATGGGCAAAAATATGGAGAAAGTTTTGTGCAGTGTAAATAATTAGATGAAAAAGCAAAAATAAATGTTTTGGGACCTGATAATTTTTTAAATCTAAAATATTGCATTGTATGTGTTGTAGACTTAATATTTTTTTTTAGATTAAATGCTTCTTTTTTTTGAAATTTAATGCCAAGCTGAAATATTCTGAAAGCAAATATTTCGACATCATCTTTTTAATTTTTTTTTATTCTTTCTGCCATGGAGGTTTGGGGTGGCTTGGTGTTTTAATCCAATCATCCATGGGGTATTTTGCCACAACCTGGCTCTACCTTGATCTCCCATCATCTCATGAAAACCAGAGTTAGTTTTCCCACTTGTGGTACAAATCTCACATGAAAATGTAGCTGAGTCTTGGCCTTGCAGCTGAATCAATGTGAACCTTTCATCTCTTGAAGGGGAGGTGAACATAAGGAGAAAACACCGAAAAAAATGGGTGATTTGGATCTGGTTTTTGTGTTTCATGCACTCCTCAAGAAGCCAGTTCCTGTGTTCAATAAATATGTTGCAATTGGAAGATTAGAAAAAAAAATCCAGTGCCTTGGAAGAGAGAATATAATGTCACTCTGAAATTTTGTGGGAGTGTTAAATCCCCTTTCACTCTAAGGAATGATGGGTATTTGAAATAGAGCAGAAATTTGGAAGTAGGATATTTGGTCCCTGGAATCAGGCAGGTATCACACCCAAGCTGGTGTTATCAGATGCAGTTCTTATGAGAACACGGGAGGAATTTTAAAATCAAAGAAACTCAGACATTTCAGAGGAAAGCAATAATTCCAAAATAGTAAATCTGAGTGTGCTTTAGCAGCCTGCTATTGACAGAATATTGTGTTTGCTGCTTCTTGGTGGGTTTTTTCTCTCTTTTTTTCCTTTTTTTTAGCAATGCTTCTCTCAGCTCTTTAGATAACTGGAGAACTTGCTAGCACCACCTATTGGATGAGAAATTTCCCTCAAATCTAAGTAGCTCCCGGTAATTTCTGTACCAAAAAAAAAAAAAAAAAATATATATATATATATATATAAAAGCGCCGTGTATCCATTCGAAGCCGAAATATCTCCAAGCAGTCAGCTTTCAGAGGAGCGTTTTGTTTTGTCAGCCTTTCAATAAACACAGCAATTTAATAATTAGTCGCGGGGACCGAGAAATGTCAGTGTTTAGTTGCGTGGCAGGCTGGGGGAGTGCACCTAAAGCTGCCGATTGCTGCGGGGCTGGGCACGCTGGAATTACAGCTGTCACTCCGGGGACAGCAGGAAAGGCTGGCACCTCCAGGCACCCATTATTTATCTTTTTTTTTTGCGAGGTTTGTACTCGTTTTCTCCTAAATAAGAGGTGTTCGGGGAGGGGCGGAGCAGCCGCCCCTCCCGCCCGAGCTGTTCGCTCTGCCAAAGCCTCACACCGAGCTCAAGCTGCAGCTCTGCGGGGGCTATATTTAAAACAGAGCTCTGCTCCTCAAAAATAGATTATTTATCCTCCCATGTGCACGAACACAACTGACTCGACAGGCAGAGGGAATAGTTACCTAATTCCACTCCTACTCGCTTGTTTCTTCCCTGTTGCCACCATCTCCTTGGTAACACATCCCGTGGATTGTGGCTGTGATCTGCCAGCCAGTGAGCTTTGTGTGGTGGCTTGTTAATTCAGTGCCTTTGGATTTTTGTCTCGGAGATGCCACTCTAAATGGTGGAATGGGTTTTGTTGCCTTTCCTGAACGTGTTCGGGGTTTTGCCCTTTTTTTTTTTTTTTTTTAAATTATTTTATTTTGGTTTGGTTTGGGTTTTGTTGTTGGTGGTGGTGGTTTTTTCTTTTCTTTTTTTTTTTATTTTATTTTAGTTTGGTTTGGGGTTTTTTTTTAAATTATTTTATTTTGGTTTGGTTTGGGGTTTTGTTTTTTTTTTTCTTTTTTTAAATTATTTTATTTTGGTTTGGGGTTTTTTTCGTTGTTTTTTTTTTTTTTTTAATTATTTTATTTTATTTAGGTTTGGTTTTGGGTTTTTTTGGTGGTTTTTTTTGGGGGGGGGTTTGTGTTTGTTGACCCCCAGGTGTAACACGACCCCTGCCACTGACAGGACGCTTAACTGAGCCTCAATTTCTCAGAAGTTTTTCCTCTTTTAATCCTATTGTAATATCTCCAACTGCTCAGATGTGTATTTTTAGTTCAGTAAGTAATAGCTCACCCGAATGCTTGTGTATAAACTTAAAAGGAAAGACTGTAATTTTTTTTTTTTTTTTTCCCCAGCATTACTTTTGCACCAGAGCCTACAGCCTTTTGTTTTAAATATTTGATAATGTGTAATCAGAGCCCATCTGAGCCTGGAGTGTTACCACTTTTAATATCAATTATATTCTCCTTTGAAGGGGGCTGATCAGACGTGTTTATATATAATTTTTTTTGAGAACTAGAGAGTGTGCTTTACTTCTTAAATGTGTACATTCTGTGGGGGGCTGCTGAAAAACTGGTTAACTCTTTGGGATGGGATAAAATTCATCTCTGCAAATCTCTGCCTTGACTTTGACACAAGGCCACTTGGAGCACTTGGTTTCAGTGTCAAAGAGAGAACCTCTTTAACCTCTGTGGCTGAATAAAATCAATTTGCATGCTGGAGACCTTTCTCTTTCACCTATTAAAATGTTATTAAACGGCTTCCCAAAGAAATACAGGGACCTAGGAGTTACATCCAGGTTGTTAAATCTCCATTGGGAATGAGCTCCTTTTCTGTGAGAAATTCCAGCTCCATTGAGTCAGAATTTTCTGGCAATAAGGAATGCTACGATGGCTAGTTAAAAATTAAAAATAGAATTAAAACTCTGCTAAAATTGTGTCTTCCTTCCTTTTATACTGATGAACAAGGGCAGGGAAGCGAGGATATTTCAGTGTGGGCTCTGTGAGGTGGGAGCTCTCCTCCTTGGGGGATGCCTTTGGTGATGCTCACCTGCCCTGTGGATGCCTTTGCAGCACAGTCCCAACGAGCCCCCCAAATCCCTGTCTTTGTGCTCTGGAATAGAAAAACGAGATAATAACGGGAGCAATCTGTATAAAATACATAAATATGAGCAGTCAGGTGGTGAGACTCTATCAGGGCGGATTCCAGAGGTGCCAAGTGCCCGAAATCCTGCGGAGGGCAGCTGCTGGAATTTAATGCGGAGATAATCCCGGGGTAGTGGCCCTGTCAGGGGAAAGGGCTCGGTGTGAAAAACCTGCTAATAGCACTTGAATGTCTCAGGTGATAAAAGCAGCTTAACAACCCTCACTGAACGTGTGTGTCCGTGCCTGTCCGTGTGGGCATCCCGAAAACAGCCACGGCTCCTTGGCAAACAGGGGAAGAAATCACTCCAGCTCTTTTGGCTCCCAGTTAAAAGGCTTGGGAGTAGTGGTGTTGGAAGTAAAGATGTGCTCAAGGGGATGATTTTGAGGGTTTATGCCTTTGCTTTGTCATTGTCAGCACTTTCCGTGCCAGGTGGGGATAAATTCCCTTCTTCCAGTAACTTGCACACCTGTGAGCACTTGTTGTAGCAGAATTTCTTAGAGAAGGTGGGCACACGATGTGTTTTGGGGTGAGATTTGAGCTATCCCAGGCTGGGCCTCAGATTCAGGCCTGTGTAGAAGTTGCTAAGCCTGTGGCACAGCAAAAATTTAGATTAAGGTGTGTTTAGGTATTAGCTAGTGTAGTTATAGTGTGAACACAGTAGCCACCTTAAGGTTAAGGTAAATAATGAGTGTTTGCATTTTTCTTCATGCTGAATATCAACGAGAAAACACTTGTAACTGTAAACTGTGTGGAACTGTATCTAACCTGCCATTTCGAGATAATAAAGGGAGATTGTGGTATGATTGACCACATTGGTTGTATCTCCCTTGCTCTGTCCAGCTTTTCCATGTACTAAAGGGTTCTCTGACTTTGACTTGTCGTGAAGTAATCCTTATTTGCTCAGGAAAAGAGAGGCTTGCTTTTGGGTTAGTAGAAATACCCTGGAGATATGATTGCTCTGGTTTGCAGGTCTGATATTCAACTATCTTTATGCTCTGAGACTGGCCAGGTGGTCAGCCAGGGAGTGGGAAGAGAAGGATGGACAGAGAGGAGAAACAATTTTTACCAATTGGCTTGAAGATGAATAATATTAATCTCCTTTAAGATTAATAATAAAGATTAATCCTGGGGCCAGGTATTTAAGAAACCCATGGATCTGCACCCTTAAACAGCTAGGGAGGCCAATATTTTTGCTGGGAAGAGGGATGTCAGATTTCTTTTGCTGTCTGAGGGTTTTTGAGATGTATAAACCAGGCTCATGCAACTTGGCCACTCTGAACTTCGAGGAAGGAGCATTTGCCGAGTAGGGTGCCCAAAAATCTGTGTCAGTGCTTCTCAGGAACGAGCTGTGAATGACCCTGTGATCTCACAAGCAGGGAAGGAACACGAATGGAAGGAGACACGGTGGTTGCTGGGGGTAAAAATGCTGATAATGTGGAGTAGACAAGTTGAATTTGATCTGCAGATTTTTCTGAACTCTCTGTTATTTGATGTGGAAATTCCTAACGTGAATTCCCCACCACGAGGAGGATGGGGAGAAGGGGAAATGACCCCGGTGCTGTCAGCACTGAGAGCTGCCCCACTGACAAGGAGCATTTCCCAGCTGTGTTGCCAGGCTGGCTCCTTCACCAGGCAGCTTGGCTGTGCTGGAAAGGAGACACACTGCTCCTCCACACCAGCTCAGCCTGACAGACACAAAGCCTTTGACAGAAACGCTGCTGTTCCCTGCTAGCAGGGATTTCTCATGATGATGATATCAGTATTTGGAGAGCCTGAGGGCTCCAGGCTGTGCTGCCTGGCCCCTGCCAGGGCAGGAAGGGCTGAGCAGAGCAAGCCTCAGGGGCTGGGGTTTGGCTGGAGAGCAGCACTGATGTCATGGGCCACTTCAGTCCACCTCCTGGGAACAGGGGGAAGCTGACCCACAGCCCTGTGGGAGCTCTCTCCTTTTTTCTTTTCTTTTCTTCCTAAGTATAAACTACCTTCAAATTTCAGGAGACCCTGTCTGGTACAAGATACAATTTTGGCTTTTATGATTAGCTATCAACAACTGAGAGAGAGATGGGGATACTTATTTGTGACCAGAATTTGTTTTTATTTTGAATTCCAAATGCTTATAAACTCTTCTAGGAAGGCTAGTTTTCACAATTTTTTGCTACAATGATTAGGGTAAACATCAGAAAAACTTATACATTAAACTTCTGGAAAACAACAAAATCTCGTTTTGCAGAAGTTTGATTCAATCTTCTTCTCCTTAATCCCAACTTCTTGTAATCTTCAAAGCTCTGTTTGTTCTTGCCAAGGCATCTTGGTTCTCAAGCTGCCTGTGCTAATTAAATCCACAGTGCCCTCTGTCCTGTGTACCCCAATATCTCCTACAATTAGCTGCAGGGGAAGCTATGGATGTGGCTCTCTAATTTCACGTGTGCAGGTTTGCTGAGCTGTGATATTTTCAGAAATTCCCAGACTGTTTAGTGCTCAGCTTAACTTAAACCTCAGCACAACCATTCCAGCTGAGCTGCTGGGTGTTACCACGGAGACCACAAGTTTGATCTATGCCAGAAATTTGAGTGCTGTCTTGAGTTTCAGCTCCCGTGTATTTCAGGTTCTGTGCTGCCCAGGGGTGCAGCTCTGAGCTCACATTCAGGGTCACTCAGCTCTGCACACAGCAGGGACACAAAACAAATCCTGTTCCTGCTGCACACCAAGGACAACTTTCAGCCCCAAAGCACAAACAAGGGTGGCTGGAGGGAGGAACAAGAAGGATGGGACCTCACAACCTGGAGCTGGAATTGGACAATTAAACCCCAATGTGCAAATGGACCCAAACTGATCAAAGTGTGAGACCTGGTGATTTTGTGACCATTTTGGGTCCATTTTGTGACCATTTGGGGTCCACCTTGGGTGTAGCCCTGGCCAGGCCCTGTCCTGCCCAAGGTGTACCCTAAAGGCCTTTCAATAAATCCCTGCTTTATTCTCCAGCTCTGCCCAGTCTCTGTCCCAGCTCAGCCTGCCCAAGGCATCATGAGGGTAATTTATACTTAGGAAGAAAGCAGAAAAAAAGGAGAGAACCCACGCCAAGGGCTCCCCCAGGGCTGTGGGTTCAGCTTCCCCTCGTTCCCAGAAGCTGTTCTGGAGTGGCACATTCCATCAGTGCTCTCAGTTTTTTCAGTGTTCAGTGGGAAATGTCCTGTGGGCTAAGGTGTCACGAATCAGGCAAACACCACTCTGTCCATACCTGCAGGATTTACCCTGTCAGCAATCTGAGTTTGGCAAGCTCTGTGTGTGTGTGTGAGCCCTGTGCATTTTGCATGTGCTTTTGTTTCGGTCTGGAGCTGTTTGGATGAGTGGAAAAAGCGGAAGAGAGCTTGCAGGGGTACCACAAGATTGTAGTTTGCTTGAGTGGCAAGTGAAAGGGCTCGTCCAGGTGTCAAGGAGGATTTGAAGAGCTTTATCAGGAATGAAGAAATTGGGTCAGGCAATCTGCAGCCCAGGCAACAAGGACAAGGCATTTTGCTGCCTTCCAGCTTCAGGAACTGCTCTGAAGGCAGTGCTTTTTGAGTCAGGGATTGAACCTGGGCTGTAGAGTTGTTGTTTTTCCTCAGGAGTCCCACCAACATGAACGTACAAACCTGTTTCCCTGAGAGAAATTGCAAGGAAATGTTTAACAAAGGGTGACGATGGTTCCTTCACAGACACCTGCTGGCAAAACTACTTAAAGGAACGATTTGGGTCAAGTACAAAATTGCATTGTATAAAAGAAGAAATAGTGCAGGTTAACAGAAGCCAGAATATAGGTACAGTTTTCTTTTTTGGTTTTTACAAACTCCTAGCTGTGGACAGGAAAGCATTCCTTACTCCTGTAGTACTCAATTCCCTGAGGGAATTCCCCTGTTACTGGCTATGGCTGAACAGAATAAATTGCCCAAGGTGACATCCTTAATGGACTGAAGTAATTGCTTTTTATAAATATTTTAAATACAAGCACAAACTGCCCTTTGGTTTACAAGTTGTCCCCAGACTGCCATCAGCACATGTGAAATGAATGTCCTAAGCATTCAGAAATTCAGTAATGAATACTTGAGGTATGCCATGAAGGGGGATCTAGGCTGGCAGTCACCCCCCTTCAGCAGAATAAGGAAATGCATAACTCAATTCCAAATTTTTCACTGGGGACAGCAAAATAAACCATTACCTGTTCATCCCTCAGTGCACTGAGTACAGATGTGACAGTGGCAGCTCTCCTAGGTGCAAGTTAATATTGAATTAATGTCTCTTTGGACCTCCTGGGTTGCTGGGGACCTAAGAGAACAGGGGATCAGTTTCTGGCTGTCAGCAACACCTCTGAGCAGCTCACAAGGATGGGAATCCTGCACACACACACATCCATGCCAATCACATCCTGATTCAGGAAAGTCAAATTCCCTGCTTCATTTTTATGGGAAGTGATATCTGTGTTCAGTCCCAGTCCTGAAATGCTCTGCAGCACTTGTTCCTGGTGCTGGTGTGTGGGTCAGAACCTCTGTTCTGAGCCTGTGCCCTTACTGGGAAGGCTCCCATCTGTGGAACTGTGCAGCTCCCCTCTGCCCAGGCTCAGCACAATGCAGCTGCTTTTGCTCCATTTCCCAAATTTCCAATCTTCCTAATGCCACTGCTCAGAATATGCTTCTAAAATGAAGACTTCTATGGAAAAAATTTGAGTTATCATGTAAGAGGAACTGTTTTTAATAATTTTAGGTGTGCACACTGAACTTTGCAATGTTGTTAAAGCCCTTTTTCCCAAAGGAAGGGCATGGTTCTCAAGAATTCTCATGAAGTGTCTGGGGACATCAGCCTGTTCCCTGGGAATGTGTGCTGGAAAATGCCCTTTGCCAAGAGGAAGATTTTTGTGTTAAACCTACAGCAGCTCCTGTTGGCTCCTTCTGTTTCTTTTGGTAGCTGGGCAGGATATAGGTCAGCTCCACTCAGGGTTAGACATCAGCAGGGATTTTATCAGGTGTTTTTTGAGAGGATGTTCTTGACTTCCTCCTTACTGTAGGTAGATAAGGAGTTGGTTCAAGGCAGACTGAGCTGGTACAGGTGAGGAGGAAGTCAAAAACATCCTCCCAAAAAACACCTGACAAAATCCCTGGTCAGGGAAAGTCTGCCTTGAACCAATTCCTCATTCACCTACAGTTTCCCCCTTCACTGTGGTCACTTTGCACCTCAGAGGGAACAGATTTTGAGGCAAAAAAGCAAGGATTTCTGCAAGTATGTTTTTAAAAGTAATTTTAAAACTCCTGAAGCAAAAGCTGCTGTTTACTCTGCAGCAAGTGTTACTAATATAAGCTACTGAAGTATTTTTTTCTTCTCTTTCATAATCTTCTGATAACTTTTCCATCTAGGCATTACCTCACATCAATTTGTAACCAACACAAATTGCTGTTTTCTAGGGGGATTACAAATGCCTCATATTATGTTTTTTGAGGGTTTTTTTTTCCCTTTACTTTTGAGTGTGCTCCAAATCAATGCTGTGTGAATGCTCCTTACCTGAAAACATGCAAGATCTTCTGAGAATATCTGTAAATCCTCCTCTTCCCAGCATTGCTAGAAATAGAAGCTGAGAGGATGGGGAGTGTGGTCTGCTAATGCCTTTGTCACAGCCTGCTTTGATGAGCTGCAGGTGAGGCTGCCTCTAAAAGCTCTTTGGAGGTTTCAGGGATTTGCAGGCAGGGAGAGTTTTGGTTGTTTCTTTAAAATGAATGTGTTGGCCCTGTCCTCCTCAATCCAAGCTCTGCTGTGGATTGCTTGCTTGCTGGGCAAACCTGCTCTAGTTTGGATCTCCTCTTGGAGAAAGTTACTCAGAATAATTGGGTTATTACAGGTAGCAGTGGTAAATAAAGGAGGAGGGAGGGAGGGGATGGGTGAAGGATCCTGGCTGGCCAGAATTTCTTAGGTCTCTTACTCTTCATTTTCTCAAGAAATGCAGTAATGAGACAACAAATAAGCAGAAGATGATGTGTATCTCCCACTGCAAATGTAAATTGCCTCCTTGTGGAGCTTATTTCACTCAATTGAGGTTTGCTTTGGTAGGGTTTTCTGGTGGGCTTGGTTTTGTTTAAAATAAACGGAAATAATTCCATCTCTGCTGGGTGACACCACAGACACTGAGGGGTAGATCTCCAACCTAGGATTCTGCTTAAATCCTTAGAGATATTGGGGTTTCAAGGACTCTTGGAAGGAAACAAAAGCTGCAGGAAGTAGGCAAAGCACAGAGCCTTTCATGGGTTAAAAACAAAACCCAAAGAAATGTTGTGGATTTGCTCACTGAAGTTTTTCAGGCCTATTTCTGGCCCTTTGAACATGTTGACTCTTACATAAGGTTCATTCAGAACATGCAAAGTGTTCAGTAAATATTCCCAAACGTGAAAACTCAGATTTTCACCCATTTTTTGTGTCTTTCACATCTGAAAGCAGGCCACGGTGGGATTTCAGGTCCATTTCTGCAGTAGCTTCATGAAGTTCTAGCACAGAATCACAAGCACATGCCATGCATTGATAATGTTGCAGTGAAGTTGGGATTTGGGCAGGAAGAGAGAGAGAACTGGATGTGTGTGTATTTAAATGAGCTCTGTATCTTGATGAATGCATGTGGTACTCCTTTTTTTATTGTTTTTTAATTTTATTTTATTTTATTTTATTGTGCCATGTCTGCCACACTGCCAAGTTGGGGCTGTGCTGATGAGCTTTGCAATGCAGCTGCTTGATCACAGAGCTGCCCCCTGACCAAGGGGATGTCTGATTTGTATACTTGTATTTAACCAGGGATATCTCTGATTTGGATCCTTGCATTTAAAAAAGGGTTTGTCTGATTTGGATCCTTGTATTTAACCAGGGTATCTCTGATTTGGATCCTTGTATTTAACCAGGGTATCTCTGATTTGGATCCTTGTATTTAACCAGGGTATCTCTGATTTGGATCCTTGTATTTAACCAGGGTATCTCTGATTTGGATCCTTGCATTTAACCAAGGAAATGTCTGATTTGCATCCTTGTATTTAACCAGGGATATCTCTGATTTGGATCCTTGTATTTAACCAGGGATCTCTCTGATTTGGATCCTTGCATTTAACCAAGGAAATGTCTGATTTGGATCCTTGTATTTAACCCAGGGATATCTCTGATTTGGATCCTTGTATTTAACCCAGGGATATCTCTGATTTGGATCCTTGTATTTAACCCAGGGATATCTCTGATTTGGATCCTTGTATTTAACCCAGGGATATCTCTGATTTCTACCCTTGTATTTAACCCAGGGATATCTCTGATTTCTACCCTTGTATTTAACCAGGGTTATCTCTGATTTGTACCCTTGTATTTAACCAGGGGATGTCTGATTTGGTTCCTTGTATTTAACCAGGGATTTCTCTGATTTGGATCCTTGTATTTAACCCAGGAAATGTCTGATTTCCTGCTCCTGGCTGTGCTTGGAGACCAGACTTTGCACAGAGCAAGGCTGACTTGGAGCCAGCTGCCCAGAGGTTGCACTTGAGCCCAGCCTTATGCTCCTGAGTTTCTTTGCCAGCAGAGGAAAAACCAGAATCTGGTAAAAGCCTGTTGAGGAGCTCTCAAGTGCAAGCCTGAGTTCTCTGGTGCCATGAGATAACCACGTTATCTCTCTGTTGTTACAAGATCTTGAGGGCAAAAAGTGCAGCTCAGGCCCCTCATGCAGGCAAAGTTACAGCTTCCAAAAAAAAAAAAAAAAGGAACTTTTTACCCCCCTCCCCACTGAAAACTACCTAATAAATATAAAAATATATAAAAATATATAAAAATAGAATATATATAAATATATAAAAATATACAAAAATATAAATCTTTCATTCAATTTGCTGCTTCTTGGCTCCTCCTGATTTTAAGTTGTTTTTTTTTTTTTTTTTAATTAAAAAAACCAAAAACAAACAAACAAACAAAAAAAAACCCACAAAAAAACCCCAAACCCATTGCATTGGAAATTTTCTGGTACTTCATGTTCCTCAAAACATGCATGATGTTTTGGCTTTTTGACTGAGTTTTGGCACACTGCTTGGATAAAACAGCCAGTGCTGAAACATCAAGTGGCACTCTGAACTTCCCATTTTTTGAGTAGCTCTTGCCTGTTTATGCTTGCTGCACTCAGTCTGCTCTGCAGCATTACAAATCCCCACATTTCACTCCAGTCAAGGCTCTCCAGCCTGTCAGCAGTAAATCCTGTGTATTCCTACCAGAACAGAAGGAAACCTGGGCTTGCCCAACTCGTAGTAAACAGTGAGTAGCACATGGCAGGTGCTGGTAGCAGTGGCACGACAGCAGCCTCAGTGCAGCCTCAGCAGAGAGCCTGAGTGATCTCTCACCACATCAGAACACAAATGGATCTGCTCAGCCAGCTCTAGCTGCACAATCCCAGCTCTCAAACAAAGCTCTGCTGCTGCTTTGCCTTTCCTTGCTTTGTTTTTCCTCCCCATCTCCCCAACAGCCACAGCATCCCATTTTCTCTTCACCTCTGACTGTCACTGTCTGACTTTCTGTTACTTCTGTGCTGGACTCATACATTTCCCTGAGTGTATTTTCCTGAATATTTCCAGGTTGTCAAATATTTCAGCCAAGGTCACACATCTCTACATTAATTGCCACGATTTTTTGGGGTTTTTTATTTTTTTTATTTTATTTTATTTTTGGGGGGTTTTTTGGGTTGTTTTTTTTTTTTTTTTTTTTGAGAAACAAGAGTTCTCTCCAGATGGTGATTTTGTGTGTGTGTGTGTCTAGTACATTTCTACCTTCCTAATGAGAATTTTAGTAGCAAGATAGCATTCAGCTTCTAGGTCCCATGCAAAATACCCTTGAGATATAGCTGCACAAGCAAGAAAATGAGAAATTCTCATTGCATTCTTGGTTTTTACTGTTTCTCTTTATACTCTCTCAGTTTGATTGCAGCACAGTTGAAAATCTAGAATTTTTCTGTGGTCTTCATGCCATTTTTGTGAGCTTTAATTGAAATGCAAATTCTTCTTGAAAATCTAAACTTTCTGTTGCTGCCTGTTCACAACTCAGTTGACCTAGCTGTAATATAATAAGAGACCAGTTTGAAACAAACAGAATTCCAATGTAATACCTCTGAAAGGTTTTATTCCTGATATTCTAGAGAATTAGTTTCACACAGAACAGTTGTCCAATAAGATAAGACATAAAAATTCAGCTGTTCTACTGATCCACTTCAGGGTTTTTTTTCTAAACAACCCCTGAAATCTCAATTTTTCAGCAGCCTTGTTTGTTAAACAAACAACAGAATTAAGTGTGGGTGCCTCTCTAATCCCGTGCACCCATTTGTACTTCTTTGGCCAACTCCTTAAATGTAGGATTGAGCAGTCTGTGTCCAAAATAAGATTCATCTACTTCAAGGTAGGTGTCTCAAATAATTGGTGAAGTCTTAGCTTAGAACTGTTTCTTATTTGCTGCCAAGTTGGAAAAGAATTTTTTTTAAAAAAAATCTCAGTGACTGTTTCAGATGCAGACTTTAATGAAGATGAATCCTTTCTCTTCTCCACCTAAGTGTTGAGATTCTGGTGATGCATTTTGCATAATCCCCAATGACAAAGTGGGAGAATGGTTTTTCCTGGAATGAAACATCTCTGATCACACATGCCAGCAGGCCTGATTGCTGGTTGAAAACACTTCCATCCAACCCATTAAACCTCACTCTGAGGAGGAGGCAGGGGATAGCTGTTGGAGCAGAACATTATTAAGTGTTATCTGAGCACTTCAGCACCCCTCTGCCTGCCTGAGTGTGCTGTCTGGTGCTCCTGTGGCCATTTCTGCTGCAGCCTGGAAGGTGCCACCAGGGGAAGTGGCATCTCGTGGTGTCACCAGGCATTCCTGGTGTCCCCAGAGCTGGCAGTGACAGAGCTCTGCAGTGCTGAGGGAAGGGGGTGTGTGTGATGATTGATGTGCTTGACACAGGGAGGGACAGCCTTGGGAAGGATGGGTTGGATGCAGGGGTTGGTGAGGGAAAAGGTCTGGCTGGAGGAGCCTGCACTGCACTGCAAATGAAAGTGGTGGCCACTGCATCCTCTTCCCTGCAGGAGAAGCACAACACTTTTGTAGAAAAGGGCTGGCTGGATGTTTGTGGGTAAATCAAGGACAAGTTTTCTTTCCATGAAGTGAAGCACCACAAACAGTGACAGGTTCCTGCAGGTTCCTTCTGCCCATTCCTGTGTGATAAGTAATATTTGGCTCCTTCCACATCCAAACGTTGTTTTCCTTAGGCTGGTCGTAGACTGGTAGCTCCTGCTGTACATTTGGGGGTTTTGTTAGTTATTGGGGCTTTTTGGAAATAGTTAAGGGGTTTTATTCAGCTCTGTGTGAGGCTAGAAAAGCTTGTGTTGGTGATGCTCCTGCTTGGGAAAGCAGGGCTGCCTCCCTGCAAATGACCTCTGACTGGTGACTGACTTCCCCAGGTATGGATTGACCCAAAAACCAGGCCACTTGATGAATTTATCCTCTTCAGCTGCTGCTGGAAGGACAAAGGCTCCTTCCCCATCTAAGCATCGTTTTCCTTGAGCTGGTCATAGGCTGGTAGCCCCTGCTGTACATTTGGGGGTTTTGGTTAGTTATTGGGGCTTTTTGGAAATAGTTAAGGGGCTTTATTCAGCTCTGTGTGAGGCTATAGAAGCTTGTGTTGGTGATGCAAGAAGAAAAATGAAATTGTGAGTAATGTAGCCATGACCAGTGTGTTGACTCTGTGCCAAGACTATAATCCAGCCAGCACAGCAAAGAATAACAGAGCTCTCAAGAAAATAAAATCTTTTTCTTACATCTACTTTGTGCAGCTACTTTTATAGATTTTTCTCTTGGTTCAAGATAAAGATTACAGTTCTGACTTACACCTTATTTTACCTGTGACACCGTTTTTAAAATCTCTTTATAAGCACCCTCTAACAAAGCAGACAACTTCCTGAAGTGCAGAACGGTAACAAAACAAGGCCATATGGGCCCAGTTTGAGTGATAATTGTCTCTTGAAGGAAAATGATGGCCCTCAGGCCTGGAGTGTTAGCAGCCTAATTCCATTTTGACTGAAGGCAGTTGCTGAGCTTTTCCACCGAGTTCTGTGCAAGAGCAACCAGGCTGCAGGTGAATGAGAGCCTGAAGATGGAGATAAGAGGGAGGGGCTTGCTCCAGTGTGACTTCCTGAGGGTTTTCTTTGCTTAGTTTTGTGGGGGTTTTGGCAGAACTCCATGCTGTCTGCTGCCTAACATAATTTTGTGCATTTTTTTTTAAGAATGCATCATAGGAATTAATTTTCCCATGCCACCCAATGCTAATGTGACAGCATAAGCCTTTAATGTGTTTTGGGTTTCGTGGCGGGGTTCTTTCCCACTGCAGGTTAGTTTTCCTAAAGGGCTTAAATAGCAGACAAGCTAATAAACATTTTGATAGCATAGCTTGACAATATTTTTTTTCACTGAAAGTGACAGTTATTTCTGGAGATTGGATAAAACTTAAGGTTTTAACAAGAAATTGAAATTTTTCCAATGTTAGAATATTAAGTATTTAAAGTTGAATTAGTTTCAGTTAGTTACCATTTGGAGTTTAGCTTCTAAGTAGTTTTGTTATCCATACAATTAGCACATACTGTATCATTAATAAGTAATATCTATAATCTCATGATCGTGCTAATTACAAGCAGTTAAACTATTAATCCTTTCAGCACTTTCTCTTTGCCTCCTGCAGGTGAGAAATGCAGGCTGGGCATAGGTATAATCTTAGAGTGTGATCAGCAAGAGGAGTTTTGGATTTGAGAGCTGAAAATGTGCTGTATCAGTTTAAAATTAACACTGCTTGGAAGTTCTTTGAAGTCAGCAAATCCTGAAACTTGTAACCCTATCCCTGGCTAGAAATAAGCTGTAAGGAAGATGCTTGTGTGCTATTTAAATGTTTGCAGCTGTCTGGGGTGCAGATGAGAGCTCCACAACAGCCCAAAGCCACCTTACCAAGGAGTTTGGGCTGGGAGGTGAGGCTGAACCTGCGCTGAGGATTTCAAATAACCAGATTTTCAAATGTGTATTATGAAATATGCATTTCATAATAAAAATCTCCATACATAATCCATCTATTTCCCAAAAAATCTGCAGAGCAGAGCAGTTTCCTGGCTGCAAAGGGAGCAGGTGGCAGAGAAGGGCCAGGCAGGGCTGGCACATGAGGGGAGCTGTTCCTTTATCCAGCCCAACATCTCACCTGTCGGGGGAGAGGAGCATCACTGTGCAGCCCTGCCCCAAACCACAGCTGCTGCCAGCTCCAGGCACAGCATCTGCCCCCAAAGTGGCTCTCCCTGTCGTTTTTGGAGTCACAGAAGCCTACATTTCCTCATGTTTCACGTGTTTGTTATTAGCATTAAGCCCTGGTTTGGTCAACACTTGTTTTCACTAGATGCTATTTTATCCTGGGCTTTAAGATCTTTAATTTTTTTTCTCCAGGAAGATTTTCCATGTTTTTTTTCCTGGGGAAAACCTGCAACACGATGGGCTGGTGTGGTGGCTGTGCTGCCACAGACAGGAAATCAGTATTGCCCTGTTCTCCACTGCCAGCTGTGCTCCCTGAAGGACTCATTCAGCAGCTGGGCCTGAGGGGGTGGCAGTGCCAGGTGGGCAGGCTGGAGGCTCTCAGGGTATGCAGAGACACCAGAATCCTCAGCAGGGGAGGTGCTTTGCAATGAAAATCTGTGGGTTTATCTTCTTTTCTTTGTGTGAGAGCCGGGATTAATGCACGGGAATCTCAGTTTTGTGTTTGGGCTCAGTGTTTGTTAATTCATGAGCTCTGACTAACAAGGTAGAAAATGGCTCTGTCTCTAACTCTTTCCAAGGTCTTTGAAGCATTAATTACCCAATAACAAGATGACACCTCTATAATTAATACTTTTAACTCAATAATGACCACCCAAGGCCTACAATGCCGACCCTTTCACCCAGTTAGAAAAAAACACCCAAAACCAAGAAGGTGGTGAAGAAGAAGGACTTAGATTATGCCCCAAATCCTCCATCTTGCCCCATATATATGTGTGGTTTGAATAGAAGTGTGTGATCTCACAGGGTGAAAAACTTAGATTTAAGGTTTTAGTATATAGTAATATATATGGGGCAAGATGGAGGATTTGGGGCATAATCTAAGTCCTTCTTCACCACCTTCTTCTTGGTTTTGGGTGCTTTTTTTCATGCTGTGAGATCACACAATTCCATTCAAACCCCACCCCCACAATCCCAGGGCTGTCACTCAATTTTGGGAGCTGTTCCACAGCCTCAGGTGGGATGCAGGGTTTGCTTGGGGTCAGTGCCTGGCAGCACAGAAAGCCTGAAATCCTCAGTGCCCAGGGTTCCAACTAAAATCCCATTCAGCTGGGTGACCCAAGAGATGTGAGGTTTCCCAGGGCCCCTGCACCCCTCAGAGGGGACATCAGCTCAGGAGCCCTTGGCCATGGTGCACATCCCCACTGAGAGGGTTCTGCTGCTGGTAGCCTTCGTAATTTGGTATTGTTATTTTTGCAACTCATACCCACACAATCAAAAGTAGTTTCTTTTAATGCTGTAGAACATAATTATAGGCCTGACAGGCTCTGACAAGTTGGTTGAGACGTTTATTCTTGTAGCCGGCAGATGCTTAAATGATTTTGTATTGGAAAGTGCTGTCTGTGAAATGTTCTGTCTTAGTGGCTGTTACTAAACCCAGATTCATAATGAAGTCTAGCATCAAATATTTATGTGAAATTACTTTAATCCGTAAATAGTTTGAGCTCTGAAAGATAAAAACAGCTGAGAAAATTAGTCGGGGCGGGGGGGAGTTTCAGAAGTTTGTGTTGCAAAACAGTGATGTGTTTCTTTTCTGGTCTCCTGAAGTTGTTACCCAGCTGGTGCTTTACAGAGAAAGGAGTCCACACTCTCCACTGCTACATGAAAGATGTTCATGTTCTGAGCTGTTAGCAGCACTGTAACCTGTCCCTCTTGGGTCACTATTATTAAAATCCTCTCACAAGACCCATTTGGAAAAGCAGAAGGCTTTATATAATATCCGTGGACCAGGCACAAATAAAGCACTTTCCCCACAGAGTTGTCCCCAGTCAGATTGGTTCCCATCAGGAAAAGCCAAAATTGTGTGCACTGACTTCCACCCCTCCCTCATACCTCTGAGCTTAAGCCGGGTTTAAGCAAGCAAACCCTCGCTTGCCATGAGCCAACCTCAGTACTTGCAAAGCCACGAGGAGGAGAGGGATGTCTCCAACTCTCTGAGCTCTTACTCAGAGGTTTTGACAGTGACTGATTTCCTTTTAATGAGTTGAGTCATTATTTGGAAGCTCCATCCGCAGCAGGGCTGAGCCTGAAAGCCACTGCAGCCTGATCCTATGGAATTGCACATTCCCTAAATATTTCAATAGCAGCAGAGCTGCCTGGGTCCATTTCTTCTAGCTTACACTCCCTGGTGAAGGGCACTACAGAGGCTCTGCTGAGCCCTGCCACGAGGGAGGCACAAATCTCAGCACTGACTCTACTTCCAACTTTGTTTTTTGTAAGGTTCCTAAAAGTAAATCCCTTCCTTGCCACTAATCTGACCTAGTTACTGTAAACTGATGTCTCTAGGATGAAAGGGTCTGTCTTTCCTCTGGGACTCTCACATGTTGCTTACTGGTGTTTGTACTCCCATCTGTGGCTGTGGAATTTGGATACCATCCACTGAAGTGCTGCTATGGTCTGTGTAGCTGTTATATATGAGTATCTCAGGAATATTTTAAAATTGACAGTCTTGGTCAATTCCTTCCCAGTTTGGAGAAAGGAGTTGTTTTACTCACAGGGTTTTGTTGTTATTTGTTAATTTTTATTTTTTTGTGTGCTTGTGTGTGGGTAAAAATTTGTCAAGGGAAAGCTCAACAGAAGCAAAGCACTGGGTTTTGTTCTGAAACTAATGGAACTATGAACAGCTACTGCTCTTGTAAGTGTGATCTTGACTTAGCTGCTCTGAAAGTTGTGACATCCTTAGCTGTGTCAGTGAAAATTGGGTGTTTGGGGAAGGTTTAGACAAGGGAAAAAAACCAGTAGATCTAGCTTGACCAAAAATAATCCCAGAAGAACTCATTTTTCTGAACAGGAGCCTTCAGCCCTGTGTCAGGCAGAGAATTTTAGCAGGAAGCTGAGTACTGCAGGGAAATTCCTCTGTGATTTGTGCCTCCAACTGCATAAATCTCTAAGATAACCACGACAGCACCTACAGGTGCTGAGGTGATTTTTCTCCTCTCTGGTCCTGTTTCTCTCTGGACATGCACAGGGTTGGGTTTTCTTGCTCCAGAGGCTGCTTGGGTGATGCCTCAAGGAATTTAGATGGGGCTAAATAAACCCCAGTCAGAAAATCTGAGGACAAATATCTCTGAGAAGAGAGAGAGAGAAAAAAGCTGCTTCTTCCCACTGTTACTCAGTGGTGTGTAGGTTGTTGTAGGTAGGTTCTGTGCCTCCACATGCTGTTTTCAGAGAGGCTCTGAGAAAGCTGAGGGCTGGGGCTGTTTACATGATAAAAAGGAGCCTTGGAGCTGTGGGTTGGCTCACAGGCTGCCAGCACCACGGGGTTTGTGCTCTCACTGCCTCTCCTGGTGGAGGAAAGGTTGGATCCTTCAGGACTCCTCCCAGTGAGGGCTCTGGAAGTGAAAGAGCAATTTCCCAGACTGCTTGTGCTCAAGTAAAGCAGAATTATTGCTGTTGGTCACTGCTTGTTCTCCCCAGCAAAGGTCATGGAGTAAGTGTGAGATTTGGTGCTTTGATTTCCTTATTGAAGTCTTGGAAAGATTAAAGCCATCAGGTTCTCCTCTACCAATGAGTGTGTTAGAGAGAAGCCCAAACCTTTCCTCCAGAACAGTAGCTGTTGTGATTTTTGGGTCCTTCCTGCAGCACTTAATATTCACACTGGTCTCAGAAGGCTTTTGGTTCCAAACTCAGTCAATGGAAACAGTTCCAGGATAGTCCCTTGGATTATACAGGAGAAGAAGAAAGAGGCTTTCTTCTTCTGAATTAAAAAAAAAATAAAAAAATTCTCAGAGACTTGAGAGCAGAATTGCAGAACATCACTTCCTGCAGACAGGAATCAAGTGTGTAACTTGATTTACTCTAGAGTCCATGTACACTATGGAAAGGAGTTTCTTTTTATGCCTCATTGCTGTACTCACTGTGTATCTTGGAGTGCTTGTATGTCCATAGGCACCTGTGAATTAACTCATAATTAATTCTGCTTTTAGTGTCTGTGGAGCCCACTGGCAGGAAGGGGACAGCTCCAGCAGGAACTGTGCAATTATTGTCTGTGCTTGCTTATGGAATGCACAGCTTGGGTTCCCAGTGGTGCTTGCCCTGTGTGCATGCCCCTGATGTCACACACTGCTCACTGATCTCCCTTGGGAAAGTTCACTTACCATGCAGCTCCTTATTTCTTCCCAGAAGCTAAAAAATAATGGTGTGGCCATTTCTCTGATTGTGTATGGAAATGATTGCAGGGTCTGCCAGCAGACACCCTAAAGGCTTGCTCAGGGCTACTGAAATATTTCCATTCCTGGTGGGAGCAGCAGCTGAACCTCTTAATGTGATAAGAGACATTAGGGATACAAGAGGGCTCCAGCAGGTATTTAAAGCTTTGGAAGGTTCTGATTTTATAGATCTGTAATCACATATTCAAAGTGCTTCATTACTCTGAATTAAAGGTGTGACAGGCAAAGCAACAGCAGCTTTTCACAGGAGTCAGGAGAAGGCTGCCTGCCTCAGCTGGGCAAGTGGCTGTGGGTTCAGAACAAGCAGGAAAACATTATTTGTTCTTCCTTCTGGGGAAAAAAAAAAAAAAGGAAAGAATGGAGGAGAGAGATGTCAGGGAGCAAGGGCAGGAAAAAAAGGAGAAGAATATCTATATCTTGCCAAAGGTCCTGTTAAGAATCCATAGTGGAATGCAGCAGGGGAGGAAATGTAGAAGTTTTCAATTATAACATCAAGCTCCCTGCACTGCACAGCCCAGGTATTACCTTGCATCTTTCACCAGGTTACCACTTATCCAAAAAAAGGACACAAGATTTAGCTCAAATTCCCTTGAAATACAGATGAATGTCTGTATTTCCTAGCAAAATAATGCTTCATATGGAAAAGTAAGATTGTAGCATCTTAGATTTTTGAGTTTAATTTCATAAAAGAAAATGCAGAAGCACTAAGTGCAGAAAACACTTTAACAAGGTTTGCAGGGTTCGTCCTGGGAAGTTACACACTCATTAATTATTCTGGCAGCTCTGTAGCCTGGATGCATTTGCCTTCTGTAGATGTAAGAAAGCAGTGAACCCACAGCTGTGTGATTTACCATTCCATTTGCCTTGCAGCCACAGAAATACACCAGAGGTGGTGGTGGTGGTTTAATCCCAGCCACCAGCTGAGTGCCACGCAGCTGTTTGCTCACTTTTCCCCCTCCACAGCCAGTGGGATGGGGAAGAGAATCCAAAAAAAGATAAAACCTGTGGGTTGAAATGAGAACAGTTTAATAATTGAAATAAAGTTAAATATAATAATAATAACAATAGGAATGAGAGAAGAATAAAGCCCAAGACAGGCAATGCACAATGCAGTTGCTCACCACCTGCTGATGGATGTCCCCACAGGGACCAGCAGCTCCCCCCAGTTCATGTCTGGAAGATGAGGTGCTGTGGGCTGGAACATCCCTTTGGGCAGTTCAGGTCAGCTCTGCTGGCCACGTTCCCTCCCAGCTTCTTGTGCCTCTCCTCACTGGGAAACTGAGGTTCTGAAAGCCTCTTGACTCAGGGCAAGCACTGTTCAGCAACAATTAAAAACTCTGGGTGTTAGCAATGCTCTTCTCATCCTAAATCCAAGCCACTCAGCTGGGCCAGCTTCTAGGGAGAAAGCTAACCACCCCAGGCAAGCCCAGGGCAGGAGTTAACATGTCAGAACCCTGCTGGCTTTGTGGGACCCATCCAGGATTAGGTCCTCTCTTGGGGGACACAGCTCTGTTGGGGTGTAGGCTGGGAACTGCTCTAGTCCCAGGGTGAGAAGCTGACAGCAGGAGTAAATTCTGTTCCTGAGGGCTGGGGCCCCAAATGGCTCTTCTGGCACCCAGGAGTTGTTGAGGCAAAGGCAGGATGCATCTCTGGCAGGAAGAGCAAGGAAGTGATATTAGGAAACCAGCAGAAAGCCAAACAGCCCCTGAGGCTCTTTCAAGGAGAGGAGATGAAACCCTTGGATGTGCAAGCAGGAAACCAGGATGCAGAAGAAGGGACAGACCCCTTCAATCCCACTGAGCTTTAGAAAGGCTGTGGATGAAGCTCTGGAGCAGTCCTGGGTGTAGGACAATGGTGAGGGAGGTGTGCAGCAGCTGCAGGGAGTGCAGAGGAAGAAGGATCAAAGCATGACTTGCAGCTTAGGAATGTTTAGTCTGGAGACAGGAAGTGCAGACTAGATATTAGGAAAGAGGTTTGAACAATAAGGATGGTGTGGCTTTGAAACACATTGCCAAAGAAGGCTGTGGAGTCTTACTCACTGGAAGTTTTCCAAAAGACTAAGCAAACATCTGTTAAAAATGATGTAAGCATATTTGATTCTCCCTTGGAACATGTAGAAGGAGTAAATTATGGTTAAAGAGATGAAATAAACTGGTGATTTCCAAACTCCTGGGTCATGCTACTCTTGAATTCAAAGAACCCTAAAGTGTTAGCAGTGGTTCTATCTAATAGCATTTGACCTTGATGCTTCTGGCCCCTATTCACATAATTGTTGCATGAAGATATATAACCCAAGAGGGAGTTGTGCTTTTCAGAAGATGAAAATCAGTGTAATAAATGGCTTCTGAAGGTTCCTCCTGGCCTTCTGACTCTGTGATCCCACAGTGCTGCTGCTGGAGCAATGTGGAGCAAAGCAGGCAGAGCAGATCTGAAATTCAGATTTAGGTTAATCTCTATCACTCACTCTTAATGGATCAACAAATGTGATGGAGTTTGCTGTCAAAAATTAAGCTAAGTGGCCATTGGTGTTTTAAGCTGTTATAATTTTTTTATAGCTGCTCAAAATGTTTCTGAAGAAAAAACATATGAAAATATTCTCTCTTCCTCTTCATGTCATTTACAAAAAGGGCAGAAATACTAGCTCAGTCCTGTGGACAAAGCATAATTATGAAATGTTCTCCCCTGCAGACATTTTGCTAATGAAGCATTTGTGTAAGGCAGAGCATGGCAAAACACAGGAAGTTTGGAAAGTCGACCATGAACAAATCTCCCTTTTTAGTCTCAGTAACAGAGGAAGGCTGCTAATTCTGAAACTTGGACACAAATGAAAACATCTGTGGAAGTGCAAGAGCAAAGCATGAAGCAGTCAGTTTATTCAGTGGATAATGCCTGAGTGAGACCCTCTGCCCATCCCTTGGGAAGAGGTTTGCATCACTTACACTTGGGATTTGTGCAATGGCTCATCCCTGTCACTGCCTTCTGATACATGCAGGACAGAAAAAACAGAAATTCCTGAGCAGAAAGGCAAAAACCACAACAGCCCCTCCACCCCCTAGTTAATACTGCCAGTTAACTGTGTGTTGTGCTTCAGTGTGTGCCCAGGTGATGTGTTAGTAACAATTCTGTTTTAAGTTCTCATGGGAACTGGGGAGTGCTCAGGATTCTTGTTAAAGACCACAGACTTTGACTTTAGAAGGCTGATAATGATTGTGTTTATTTTGGGGGATTTCTTCCCTTTTATACTGTTTTACAGAGAGCAACTCGATTGGTGACACAAAGACAAACATTGGTCAAACCAGAGGGACATCAAGAAAAAGTCCCTCCTAGGGAAAGGAATGCAAACAAAAGTTACAATCAAAAACTCATATCTCTTGTTGACAAAAAACTCTCTAGAAAAAGAGTTTCAGAAAACCAAAACGTCTCAAGCACAAACCAAAGCCACAGCTGCCTGTTCTTAGCACCAAACATCAGTGCCTAACAGTGGCATTTTCCCATGGCAAAAAGAATTGGTGTTGAGAAGCTACTTACTCTCATCTCGTGGTTAACCACGTGCAACTTGTGTTTTACACCAGGTTGTACTCCTGGTGTTGGCAGAGATTGGGAGTTTAAGAGGATGCAGTGCCAAGTGCCTTCCTAAAAGCAAAATGACATCTCTGCCCCCAACAATGCAGAAGTTGTTCTTCCCATTTGGTTCACAGAGATATTTCTGAATATAGAGCTCACTATCTCCCAGGATCTCCCATCTAGCTACTAAGATCCAAAACCTGTAGTTTTATGCCCAAGATCAGATTTTTGAGGATTTTTTCAGCACTTTGAGGTGTTTGGATACACCATTATTGTTTAGTCCTGTATATTTTATCCTCAAATGAGATTTAAAATCGTGTTTTACCTTTTTTTCCCTCCATTCTTTCTTTTCTCTGTTTAAGAAATATCTTGATTTTTTTAAAACTTTTTCTTTTCCTAAGCCTATCCTGTTTCCACAAAAGTGTGTGCAATCTGTGGTCTCTTATCTCAGATGAACTGGTTGAATATTGCTGTAGTCAGTATAATGAATTCATGGGGGTTTTTTATACGTATTGATATATATGTATTGATATATAAAATATTTGTGTATTGATATATAAAATATCCCAGAGAAGCCAGAAGAGATTTTGTATAGAGCAAGGGATGAAATTTTCCTCTCTAGAGGCAAAAATACTCTCTAAAAAAGCTGACATGGATAAAAAACTGATGGATTTGGGGTTTTTTTCCTCCCTTTTATGCACACCTATCATAAGGTATTTTTGCTTAGCATCTGTGCAAGATATTTAAATAAACCCAGACCCTAGTAATTCATATTTTATAACTTATCTTAGGCAGAGAAAGGAAAACATTTAGTCCTAGTTGCATCAAAGTTTAAGGATAAAGCTCTCTGTTTTATTGCAGGATGATTATTGTTGTGATTTTTCTTAACAGAGGTGGATTTTTAGGAAGTTTTTGTCAGTGAAAAAATGGGAAATAGAAGAAGCAAAGCATTGCTGTGCTGCCTGGCTGAGCTTGCTCTCTGTGTGTGTTCCTGTGTGCACATGGATACAGGAAAATCCAGTAATTAATTGCAGGATAATTATGGGTCAGAGTTTCTAATGGAGGTGCTGGGAAGGAGCTGGAGCAGGTGTGGGAGCTGCCCAGGGCTTGTCCCCAGTGGAAGGACTCGCTGAAGTGTGACATGTACTGGTGATGGCATCAGGGATGCCTTCAATGCAAAATTCAGGGCTTTTTTTCCTCTGAAGCAGAAGAGAGCTAATGATGTGAGATGGCAAAAAAAAAAAAATAAAAATCATTGTTTCAGTGCTGTAAAATTGTGGTCCCAGCAAAGACAGATGATGTTTTAATTGGCTTGTAGGATGGGATGTAGGAAAGCCTTGATCATTGCATGTGGAAATTCTGGTGTGTTTTACACTGATTGTGTTTTACATAGGCCTAAGTTACAGCTGTCCAAGCAGGAGCACCTGGGGCTGCATTTGACTCCTGTCAGGAAGAGGTTCATCATTTCACAGATACATGTTTGAATCTTTATTGCTGAGGGTCTGCTTGGTGTAATTCTCTCTGGTTTGCAAAGAGGTTTTCTGGAAAATCTGCTCAAGAGTCTGATTTTGTCATGACTTTTGCACTCTAATGCAGTGGTAAATACAGAAAAGACTTCATTCTAAAGTGATTTTTTTTAAACAAAATGTTGCCTGGAAGATTAAAATGCACTTGAATCATCTGTTCTGAAGTGTGCTTAGTACCACTGCTCTGCTTGAGCTTTTTACACTCAATGTATCCTTCTGAGAGGATGAGGTATGCAATAGTAAAAGCTGCCTTGGCATAAATCACAAAGAAATTATCATTACTGGCCTAATAATTCTGTCTCTTGCCAAGATGGCCAGGAAGGTCATTTGGCAGCAGTGGTGCCTGTTACATGGCTGAGGGTGTGGTGGGAACTGAAAGGAGAGTAAGAATTCAGTTTATTTGTTTATAGTAATGTAAAAACCCCCCAAATATACTTGTACCCCCCAAATATACTTGTTTAGACAAAGCCTTTGTAACAGGTTAGGTCTCCTTGACCAGGTGTAGATGATGACAGGAAGTGGCTTGAATTTCTTCTTTCAAAACCAGCCCAAGACAGGATATTTTCTTACATGTCAGAGGGTGGTGGTGCATCTTGCTGCTCCCAGCATTCACTTTTTGTGTGCATTCACCAAGTAAGGATCTGCTTGGGACCTCTGCCTCCACTTCTTTCATTTTGTCTGAGCACTTCTTCTCCCAACCAATGTCAAATCAATAAATTCGAACGGCGCCTTGTAATTCCTACAAGTGTTCTTGTGGTTGTGATTTCACAGTGTACTCAGAGAGCAAAACCTGCAGGGGAAGGAAGGGAAGGGAAGACAAAAAAAGAAATATTTCAAGGTTATTTTTATTAACGTGCCATGGAGGCTTCAAAACCTGTGAGAGCATGCTCTCCTCACGTGTGAACAAACACTGTGCCAAAACACAAGCAAGCTGTAACTCCTGCATTTAATTCCATGAGAATTAAATGAGAAAAAATGGGAGTTAATTCAGAAGGATCATAGTTTCAACCTAAATTCTGTCTGAAGGTGATGGAAAGCTGAGGTTCTAATAAGTTATGGATGCTCTTAATGACTGTGATGTTCTTGCCTGGGGTAGAGCAGAGGTTTGAGAAGGAGCACCTCAGGTTTGTCACTTGTGACATAAATACAGTAAGTTCTGCTCTGGTCAAAGGTTCCATGTCCACATAGAATACATTGAATAGAAGCCATTTCAGTCTGTTAGTCAATCTTGGACAATTTTTGGCAGCCACACTGGGTTTTTACCACTCTCTTACAAATCAACGTTGCCTAGACTTGACAGGAGTCAAGAAAGAAGTCAAGCACTGGGCAACTTGGGTTGCAGAATTGTTTTCTGGCATTGAATCGCCTTAATCCTTGCTCATATTATTTCATTTTTCAGATTTCTATGGATTTTTTTTCCCCACCTTTCCTTCAATATCTGTCTTGCAGCTTTGCTGGCTGTGCATGAGCACATCCTTTCTGTTTCACCCTGGCCTAGCCTCTTTTAAAACCCCACAAAAAGGGATTGCCAGATAAGCATTATCTCTAATTACAGCCCAAAAGTACTCCTTGAAACAATGTGGAATGAGTATTTTTAAAAGAAGGTTGGACAGTAGGAGCAGTTGTGAGCACAAGTGCAAGTACTTAGGGTAAGAAAAATTTTAAAGTGTTTAGGGACCTGTTTTCTTCTCTACTTGTTGGGTTTTTGGTTTAGGTTGTGGTTTTTTTGGTTGTTTGGGTTTCTTTTATTTATTTATTTTTGTTATATTTGGGTTGTTTTGTTGTTTTAGTTCTTTATTTTCTTTGTTTGGCTTTTTCCCCAAGTTGCATCCAGAACCCGATTAAAGCACTGCTGTCTGTTCAGCTCTGACAGTTCTTTAAATCTCTTTTTCAAGCCTAAAATTTCGCTTTCCAAAGCTGCTGGCTGCTTGATAGGATTTTTTGGAAGTTCTTATGCTTAATTTTTTCTTTGAAGTTAGCAATTCCCTAACCTTCCCCACCATTCAGTTGGGCAGTCAGATGCTGTTTGGCACTGATAATCCTGGTTTCTGGGTAACCTGTGTGGGGCCATTTTACAAGGCAAGGGTATTGAAGGTGCTGTGCAGCAGAATGTGCTGATGCAGGAGATGAAAAGTTTGAGCTTCAGGAGTTCCTGCTGGTCACATGCCCCAATTCTGTGTTTAATTCCAATTCCTTCATCATATCAACACAAAGACAGCTGGAGTTTCAATACTGTGATATTTTATCAGACAGGTAGGCTAATTTGTTTTGTTGGTTTAAATGAATATAATTGAAATTATATGAATTATATATGAAATTATTAATCATGCTGCTGGACAAGTGAGCTGTCAGTCTCAGCATCAACACCAGGATGAAAGGCAGTGTGAATAACCTCCGTGTGATGAATTTCCCTGGAAATTTTGTAGGACTAAATATCAGATTATTGTGTTTAGTTTATGTTTATTCTTTTTATCAAAATGATCACTTTAAAGAGTTAGCAACCACGTACACAACATTTTGCAGGCAGATCATCTTTTTCAGTGTATCCTCATGAAATCAATTCAAGAATGGCTAACTTGCTAGGCACAAACCAAAAGCAAGGAAAGAATAAAGTAAGCAAAAATATTTTTAATGTGTTTGGGCATTGGAATGTGTGAAAAACCTGTGGAAGATGCTGAGGGTGGGGTAGTGTGGTAGGATCTGACCCCAGAGCAGGGAGGTTTGGGCATTGCTTGTTGAGCACAAGCAGGGTACTTGCAGGAAACACACGTGGTCCTTGCTGAGATCTCTGCTGCTGATGTTTGGAAACAGCACCCCAGGCAGCTCCAGACCTGGCTTCCCAACAAAGCTGAACACAAATTGAAGGAGCAGGATGCAAACCCTTTGGTTCATGTTCTACTGACTGCAGGTATTCAGGGGAAATGTGTTTATTTCTGCCCACGCTCGGTGCCAGGGTCTGCAGCTCCTATTTTCAGCAGGCACACACTATTATTAATCTGAGATTTTTGACTATCCAGTGAGTCAGAAGGTCTGACTGCCCAGAGATACATGAGTCAGACAGGCAGGAATAGCCTGTTCTTCTTCAAGACACCAGGAGACGTAGATTTTAAAAAAAGAGGTTTCATCCTTGCTGAACAATACAAGTGGAAGCATAATATAAAAATAGAAATCCTTTTACCCTTCACATTGTGGATCCTTTTCCCAGGAAACTCTTGTCCCCAAACTGTTGCTTACTACACAATCTATTTGTATATGAAAATGGGTATCTCGTCACCCTTTTTAGTCTTTTTATATCCATTTCTAGGACAGACAATCCTCCCACTGTGACATAGCTATTCCCACAGTAAAAAATGTCATATGTAAGAAGCTTAGAGAAGGGGTGTGGGCCAAAGAGGGGAATTTCATAATAATTTGAGTTCATCTTCTGAAATGGTCTCTCTGTGAAGGGCAAAATGCATTAAATTGGCAAAGACAGGGGGGTGTATGTGGTCCTGGGCTTTCTTTCTGCAGCGTATTGTGGGTTTTATTTTCATGTGCTGATGCCTTTCTGAGTCTCCTCATGACAGTGGCAAATTATTAGCAGCTCTAGAGCTGCACATGGCACGTAAAAGGATGCCAGAGAACTCTGTAAAAGGATGAGTGTTACACACTGATGTTCAGCCTCTGCAGGATTTCCCTGTGGAAGGCAGAAATGTCCAAGCAGCTATAAAATTTCATGGGCTCTGAGCTGGGGATCAAGGGAATGCAAGGTACAAATGCAGACTGGAATGCTCAGTAATGGAATAACAGTGCTTTGGCAGCTCAGCAGTTCAGGAATGAAACAAGGATATTTTTACTCCAAAGGTCATTGGTGCAAAAGCTGAATTCTGGGAGACTGAAAGGCAAGGCAGAATTCAGAGGGACAGACATTGGTGATCTGAGGCCTGATTAGAACAGGTGGGTACACAAGCAGTTTTGGCTGGCTGCCTTCTGGTCACCTGCAGCAGGCAGACGTGGGATGAAGAGTTAATTTGTCTCCTCTCAGGGTAAGAAAGCACATGGATCTCTAGGAATGCAGAGATTCATTTCCAGAATGAGTTGCTACGTGATGCAAATAAAACAAATTCTCTAACCTGGATATTTAGGGAGAAGCCCAAAAGGCCTCCATGGGCTCCTAGGCTCAGTGAGCTCCTAGCAAGCTCAGAGTACCCCTCAGATTTGGTTCCAGACAAAGAAGTCCCATGGAGGGATTGGGACAGCTAACTCATGGAGCTTTTTAGGTGTCATGGCCTGTAAATGAAACAGGAATAAAATATTTCCAGTCAGATTGCTTAAAATGAAAACAATTGCTCTTTCACATAGCCTGTATTTTAATGTCTGTAATATCTGTATTATCTGTTAAGCTCTCCTAGAACTTGAAGTGCTACATGGGTTCTTTTGAGCCAAATATCTTCCACACGGCCAGGAGGTCAGGGTAGGATAGAATGGACCTGAAATGATCATCTAATCACTGTCTGATCACTTTAGGGCTGACCAAAAGTTGTCAACCTCTTAGCAGCAAGAAAAGCTGCCTGAGCCACCTGTGTTCTTGGAGCTGCCTGTTCTTAACCTGTTTCCAAGAGCCTCCTCTTTTTCTGCCCCATGGCCACTGGGGTGCTGCTTCCAGCAGCATTTTTAGCCCTGCAGCTGACAATGCAGGCATCTCCAAACTGAAAGGCTGCCTGCAAAAGGACATTGTCCTGTAAACACTACTGAGTGCAGCAGTTTTTCACTGCTGGGGGTGTTAGGGTGTGTGACAAAGTTCATGGGAGTTTAGTGCTTCCCCACACAGCAACAGGGCTTCACTGGGTGCCACTCATCTGGATTTCTGTTATCTCCCTCAGCACAAGTTCTAGAAAGCATTGGCTGTGTCCAGATGACTGATCAGAGCCAGCATTTCCACAGAGATGTTGCTGAGAGTGCCAAGTGTAACAGACAATCTGTATTGGATGTCTGCATTCTCTCCCCAAAATCGACTTCTGTGCATTGTCACACATGCACGTTTTGGCACAGGCTTGTTTCATGAAAGGTGCCATTAAAAATGCCAGTTGTTTGAGTCTTTGAGCAGGGGATGTCCGTTTTTGATGAGTGATTAATGAGAGGAAATCAAGTTTGTGTAATTGGATGCTCGTTTCTTCAAGTCAGTGGTCAACCAATCCATCACCTTACCACAAATGTCGTCTGACTTCACATTCCAGTGAGATGGATGAAGGAAGTGTTAAAAGTTCCCTGGAGCTTTTACACTGAGGCCAGTCCTTGATTTGTTTAACATTTAATTTTTTGGACAATCTCAAAATTATGGCATTCATGTGACTTTCTGATTAATCTCCTTTTTAGCTGGCATTCAGTCTCAAGCCAAAGCTACTTAAACCACAACAATTCCCATATCAAAGCAAAATCAGCCATTGAAGCTAGGAAAATCACAAGAAATATCATTTGAAAGTTCTTTTGTGGAATCTATTTGTTTTAGATTAGTGCAGTTTCTCTCCTAAACTGCACCTGGTTGTAAATTCATTAAGAAAAAACTTGATACTACTCTTTGAGTAGGGAAATGAGGCATCACTGTCCTGCACCACACCTGGGTGAGGGCAACAGCGTGGGCCCCTTGTTTTCACAGGGGGAAAAACTCCTCCAGATCCACATGCATAAAAGAAGAAAACCCAAAACCACAAAACAACCAAACTAAAACCAGGGAAAGAGGCAGATACAGGAGAGGTGAAAAAGAGAATGAACATGTTCAGATCAGACCTGGGAGGAAAAAAAAAAAAAGAAAAAAAGGGGAAAAAATGAAAGCAAGGACTCCAACTCAAGAAATGGAGGGAGGACTTGTTGTTAGGGCTCACTTCCCCTCCCTTGGGACCCCCTTAGCTGGATCCTGTGGTCAGCTCTGGGCACGGCTGCTGCCTGCTCCTTCAGCCTGAATTCACTCCTGGCCAAAACTCCTTTCCATCCCAAAGGAAGGAATTTGAATAGTGCTAATAGCAGGAACCAATACATCTGCTGAGGAGAAGATGACCTAATAGATTATTTTCAAATATTAGAACAAGTAGAGGATTCCTTGCTATTAAATATTATCTCTTCCATCTCTTCTCTTCTGTCCATCAAGCGTTCCTTTGTGACAAGCTGTAGCTCGGAGATAATGGTGAAGTTTTATTCAAATTGCATTACTAACCCTGTAACTCACACTGTGCATAATCTCAGCTATCTGAAATGGTTCTGTGGGAGGGCTGCCTTCAATTTAAGCCAACATTTTTAGCATTTCTTTCCCCTCCATTGTGCAAAAATTAGCAGCAGGTTCTAACAGAACGATATCAACTGTGATAATAAAAATTATTGCTAAACAATTTTATACTTTCCCTCTTAAATATGCTGTGCTACTATTCTTTAGAGTTTGTTAACAAATCTGATTTGGCAAAAGCATCTTCTTGGACTTTCATTTTCCCTCAACTGATGCCAAGTAAGTCTTTAACTACAAAAGTGTCTCCTTTCCATAAGTTTTATCATGATAAAATTAATTTCTTTTCCATGTCATTTCTTTCCCATGCTAAAAAAGATGAAAGATTTTAGAAAATACAGTTCTGACCATTAATACTATTTTCTTTACTGGGGCTGCAGTCTGCTACACGAGCAAAAGAAACTGTTGCTAAATTTCTCTGGCTGTCTGCTTGCCAAAAAGTTCCAGCCTCCAGCTGGAGTTACTCCAGGTTTTGGATAACATACATAGAATTACAGAGAATTGCAGATTTTTCAGGGTGGAAAAAGATCCCCAGACTTTAAACCTGAAATATGAGGTTCTTATTTTTACCTACAAAGATGAGATTAGGAACACTCCTAATAAAGCCAGCAGGGTCAGCAACGGTGAAGAGACAAGGCAAGGGAGATCAGAATCAGGTGGGGTGGAAATCAACTTTTTCCTGTCAGATTCCAAACCTGGTTTGGGCTTAATTTGTGAGTGGGCTGGGGGCCAGGATGATCTCTCTCATGGCTTTGGTTAGGGGTGAGGCAAGCAGAGGTTTGGTTGTTGACTGTTGATCCTGAACAGTTGTTGTCAGTCTGTTTCCCAAATTTGACCCAACAGGACAATTCCTGCTGTGAAGGACAGTGGGTATCAATCAGTACAATTATTATTCTGTCTCTAAGCTGGAGGGAATGGGGTGGAAGCTGAAGGAAATAAGGAGGAATGAAAGAAGCACGTTCCATGCTCGTGTTCAACCCTCCCAGACAGGGAGCAAATAGAACCAACAAACACACAAGGAGTATGTGATGAAAGGAGCAGGATGAAAGCTTCCAGCCCTCAAAACTGGGCTGACTCTTGTTGCTGGGGGTGGCTCTGCCACTGCTGATGTGAAAATCAGAGTGGAACAATCCTCTGTTGTCTTCCATTTCCACTGTACAAAGTTAAATCACAGCATTGTTCAAAAAGTGAGATTTTTTTTTTTTTTTTTTTTTTTTTTGGTAAGCCTTCATAAATCTCAGCATGAAACAATGTCTAGAGCATTAAAATAATTGTACAGCAAAACCACTTAGGGTAATTTGATAAGGTGCTCTGATTCCAGAAGAGTAAAAGTCCTCTGCTGTGATTCTTAGCTGCTCTTTGAATACAAATCTCAAAAAAAAAAAAGAGAGTCTGGGGAAGAATTTACTTGGGGTGTATCTACCATGCTTTATTTCAGAGTCTGCTCCAGTGGCCTGGCTTGCACACATTGTTCATAAATCCTGGTAGCCCCATGGCCTGCATTTATAGAAGGATTGGTGCCATATGGAGGAGATAGAAAATCTGTGTTAAATGCTGAGTCCCCCATGATATTTCACAGCAAAAAGTGTAAAGCTTTTCCAGGTAGAGCAGGAGCAGCACTACCAGAGGGTCTCTCACATTGATAAATGTTTCTACTCCAGTCAGCAGCTGGGTACCACTTTCACTCAAGTTATTCATCTGGCTGGTTTTAGACTCGTTAGAAGGCAAAAATTGGTAAGAACTCTAAGTTTCTTTTCTTTGTCTTTACTAATAATTGTATAAAATGTCTAATTTTAATTCATCTCTTTTGGCTTATCCTCAATATCTAAAATTTGTGTGGTATTTACTGTAGGCTTTTGAAATTAATTTGTTGTCCCAAAAGTTTCTGATTGTAGTGAAGATAAGCACAATTGAAAAATCTCCTAAAGAGGCAAAAGCTTTTTTTTTTTTTCAACAAATAAGCCACATACAGATCTCTTAAAGCCAACGCTGTTAGTTGTCTAAAAATTTGATTTAAAGATGTGAATTTAAAATTGCATTACAGCCAGGAAATCCTAGTTGCCAGTTATATAATTAATCCACTAGATCATGCTGCCACTTAGCTCTGCTATTAAGAGATGTGTGTCTGTGTAGCCTCTCTGAAATGGGGCCTCCTGATGAGATAATGTATCAGGGAACAACGATGGGTTGTTATGCAATGAAACCAAACTTCTCATCATCTACCCTGTGCTGGTTAAACAGGGGAAAAATAAAAAAAAATGTAGTTTAGCCTGTTCTTTTGAGAGGTATTATTCTGTGCTTGGGCCCTCCTTTTAAAAACACTCCATAAAAAAGCTTTCCAGGATGCCTTTTCCAAGGTCCAAAGCCTTGATGCTGCATCTTGGGAGAGGCTGGATGTGGGGAAGGATAGGCAGGGCAGCAGATAGGAAAGGTTGGACTGTAGGGGAAAGGAAGCAGAGTCTGAGAGCAGACAGGTACCTGAGGATGCAGATCTGTGCCTAATGGGATTTCTTGAAGTGCAGAAGCAGGTTAGGGCTGGGGAGGTGGAGGCCTGACTTGGTTAGCTGTGTCTGAAAAGCTCACTTGGCTCCATCAGCCCTTTCACTCCTCTCCACAGCTCTGAAAATTTGGCCAAGGGAAGTGAAAATCTGTTTTCTCTGTTCTAGAGACCTGGCAAGTCCTGTGTGCCCTGGGTGTTGGGGAGGTTCCAGTGGTTTCCAACGGGCAGATTTTGTTATCTGTCCTCTTGCTTTATGGGCAGTGTGTTCCAGACAGTGCAGGCCCTCAGGACAGCCAAGAATTCCTCTTTCTTTTGGGGGGGATTTGTAGGATCTGCTCACTGTGAGCTCACTTCTGAGGCACGTGTGCTGCCAGATGGGCTAATCAGGAAAACAAGGGCTGCTCTTTGCTCAGGGGTGCTCAGCAAGTGGGATGCACAGGGGTTGGTTTGCTTTCACCTGAGCTGCACCTCAGCAATGCACCAGGGGGTCTAAAACCTGCACCTGCCCAGGCTGTTCCTGCCTTGGCTCCCACTCACTCCAGGCAGCAAAGGCAGTTGTGTTCCTTTGTTTGCCTTCTCCAGTTCTGAGAGTGCTACCTGGTTAAAAAAAAAAAAAAATCAGTTCTTTTTCTATTTTTTTTTTCATATATTACAGAATTAATTATATTCTGTATATAAAATTTTGTTTTAAATTTAAATTTATGTAATTATATTTATTTCATATAATTATATTTATAGTTATATAATAAATGAAATTACAATTCTATACATATTTATATAAAATATAAATATGATTATATAAATTTTTAATAATTATTTTATATTATATAATATTCATATAATGATATTTTATATTTTTATCTATTTATGCAAATATATTATATATTTATATTTATATAAAATATATAATTATATAAATAATTTATAATTATTTTATATTTTTATATTTTATATTTTTATATATTTATGTAAATATATTTAAAATATATTTATAGAAATATATAAATATAATTATATAAATATTTTATAGTTATTTTTCTATTTATATCATTATATTTTATATTTTTACATTATAGAAGAAAACCCGTTTTTCATTCTTAGCACAGGTTTGTGGTTGTCTCTGTCCATATTCTATTTCATTTATTATTTTCTTCTCTATATTCTACCTGTTAATAAGGGCAGGCACTGCAGGCTCCTGCTCTGGGAGAACCAGGCAGGGACATCCCTTAATAAAAGGGAATTATATGGATGACACCAGCACTTAACCATTCAAAATAAAGCCACTAAATAACCAATGAGAACAGGAAGAGAACACAAAAATCACTTTTTCTCGGCCTTTCCATGAGTTTGCAAGTCAGCCAAATGAAAGTGGCAACTGCAGTGACCAGGCAAGGCTTCCACCCCCCCTTGCTGCTCCATTGTGCTCTGTTTCTCTCGTGCCCAGGGTGTGCTCCTCGATAAAATGTCACTGATCCAAGGAGACACAGGCAAAGACATGGAAACTAATCCATAGCTGACCCTGCTTTAGCTGATTGCATTCCTGGGGAAGAGGGCTAGAAAAATAAACTATTTATTATTTAACTATTAATTAGTTTTGAAACATTTCGTGGTGGGCTGGAGGTTATTGAGGCAGTAACTCCAAAAAATTTAAATGGAAAAAAAACCCCAAACAAACAACCAAACCTCCCCACCAAACAGAGAGCAAGGCATTTGATTTGTTAGGGCTGAATGTAATTATAAAAATTCTGATCAATTCTAGCCCTGAGATGGTAATCCTGTTACCATAGATGCAGAGGCCTGAAGCAAGAAGGTAACAAGAGGAACATATCTGTTCTTTTTACCCCCTTTTTAAATCAAAACATGTGGCTTAAATAGGTCCTTGGTTGTTTATAATTAAGTTTCCCTGAACAATACACGAGTTGGCCATTTCTCAGCTGTCTGGGGCATCTGTTTTCACATACTTCAAACACAATAAAGATTCTTGTTGTGTGTTGGGTTTGGAGCTTTTTGCTTGTATTTTTCTTTTTTTTTTTTTTTTGGACTTCCTGTACAGCAAGAGTAGGAATGGATGCAAATTTATAATTGGACATGCCTTTTGGGTACAGACAGCTGGAACAAAAGCTGCATGAACATAATTTTGTCCTTAGTTACTCTTAGATAATCTTACAGAGCTCAGATTCTACAGGTTTAGGGAGGAGAGACAAAACTCTTGTTAATTGTTCTGTGTGGAGCAGCTGTGTCCTCTAATGAAACAACACTTCATTAACAACCCTTAATAACCTGGGCTCAGGGGTTTCTTTCATTCTGGTGTCAAAATATGGGATGTGCCTGTTTTTTAAGGCCTCTTCTGGAAGCTGAATTCTTTTGAACACTTTAATAAATTGAGAAACACCCACAAAGTTGGGCCAGTGGACCATCAACTATCCAAGGAGCTAAAAGCTCTGAAACTTTAGTTGCACATGAACTCACCCTGGCTTGGTGTCACAGGCTCTCTGATTTTATATTTTTTTTTTTCCCTGCTGTTTTTCATAAATTTCTGGTGCTTGGAAACAAAGGCTGCTCATTCTTTTCTCAGTAAAGGCATTTAATCTTCATTTTGCTAGTGAAATGGAGCTACGTTTGTTGTCCATTTTAAAACAATTTTGAGCTTCTGATGTTAAATTTGTGGAGGAAACCCATTTTATTTACAGCATTTCAGCAGTGCCGTAGCTTGCTTTTGTTTTTTCTTTTTTCTCCTGTGTTGCAATATTTTTATTTATCATATGACTGAAAAAATGCAAGTTCTGAATGAAGGAGATCTGTCAGCATCTGAGAGAAAATGTCCAGTGGCAGCAGAACGTTACCACAGAGGTTTGGGTTTCCTTGTTTGGTTTTTTAAGTATCAGGAATGGTACAACCATAGTAGGGTACAAGCCAATCATTCATTACCTTTAAGTTTTAAAGTTCTTGACTTTGTGGATTTTTTTTTCAGTTTTTCTCCTATTAAATTTCTGCCATTATTTGATCTGTTGCTTCAAAAAGTAAATTTTAGACTCGGGAGAATTATTTTTTTCTGCTTTTTTCCACGATAGTGGCAAACTGCAAGGATTTGGGATGTACCTGCAACTCTTCACTCCCCACAGCCAGACTTAGCATTAGAACCACGCAGATTACATTATCTGTGTTTCATATGGTTTTTTTTCAGAATTCTGAGTTTTCCGTGTAAAATTCTGTCCATTTTAGATAAAGAATCATTTAAAGTCTCAGCTTTTTTTTGGATTTTGTTTTGTTTGTTTGTTTTAAAGCAGTACAACTCAAAGACAGGTTATATTGAGGTAAACTTTGCAGGTATTTAGAAGAAATTAATGAAGAGTGCAAAGAAGATAGTAAAATAGATGAGCAAGTATATTTAATAGTTAGTCCAAGGAATTAAATATTGTTTAGATAGACTCTTTGTGGCCCTGCATACAGTGAGTTCCTCTTTCCCTGTGAATTCATGAAGGGATTGTCTTTAGAAGCACAATAACAGAATCATTTCTTTTTCTCAGCAGAACTGGAGCAAAAAAACAAATCAGGGGAAGTTTTTATATCAGAAACTTTTTAGGGGAAAGTGATTGGGCCTGGCATGATCTCCTTTATCTCTTCTCTGCTTTTATCCCCCTGTTCATAGACATCATTGCTCCAGCTCTGGTTTGAAATTCCTCCTCATGATACAGAATCCCCCATGGAACATAAACATCAATATCTCTGTCTGAGAGACTGATCTATCAGGCTTGGAGACTTTTTATTTCCCCCCCTATCACTTAAGTATCTTTCTGAACCAATAGCTATCTGCTCATCTCTTGCATAATCTTTGAGTTCACTTTGCAGATCTGTGAGCACAATTTTGATAAGCCATGGAAAAATGTGTTGTGTGTTTCTGTTTTGCTTGCATGATGCTTTGGATAAAGTCCAGTGAGTGAAATTTAGTGTGTGAATGGTGCAATGAGTATGGTTAAAATTCACTTTTGTGTCTTCCTCTACTGAGCTGCAGAATTCTTTTTTTTTTCTGGTTTTCCTCATAATCAGATATTGCAGTGCATTGCACACAGTGGTGGTTCTTCCCCTTGATTCACTGCCAGAAAACATTATTTCACTAATGCTTGATTGTGACCATTTTCCTGTCTTTTGCCCAAATCAGTGAAACCTCTGCTAGCACACAAAAAATCTGTGAAATTATTCTTTGTTTTTGCTGTATTAAAAAAAAAATGGTACCTGAGAGTTTTGAGATAACAGATTAGGATGTGATTAAGGTAGTGTTTGTAGCTGAAAGGATTAGAAGAATTCCAAACAGCCCTGCCATGAAAGCTGTTTGGGGATACATGAGCCAGTTTAGCTAAAACAGCAGCTAACTGCAGTCCTCCCACAAACCTCAAATGGAGCTCTCCTTGTAATTCAGAGATGTTTGGCCACTTTTTCCTTTCCTTTTTCATATGTTTTTTCCCATCTCTGCACTTTGTGCAGAAGCATCAAGAAACCACAATAGAGGCTCTTGGGCAGGCTCAAGGGGCTGTGATGAGCATCAGACCCTGCAAATGCCCATCTGAACCTCCAAGGTGTGGGAGCTTTGCCCAACACCAATTTCTGCCTGGCTCTGCAGGGAGCAGCTCAGGATGACAATTTTCCCCTGGTAATGCACCTGAAGATGCTATTTTCTCACCAAAGAGGCTTTTAAGAAAGTTTGCTTCCCTCTTTCAGGACATCACTTTGCAAAGCATTCCTTTGATTTTTTTTTGCTACCACAACATGAAGGGAAGGGGGGAAAAAAACCCCTCCAACCTCTGTAATTTCTTCTCTTTTGGCTGGTGCTGCTTATCTGCTTGCTTCAAGTGCTGCTGGGGATTGCTGATGCAGGACACAGGGCCTGCCAGTTGCCCTTTTGCTGTTGATACAGCTCTTAACGTGCATTTAGAGTAAACAGGTAAAATGTCAGGGTAGCTGGCAAGAAAAGAGCAGCCAAGTCAGTTAATTTGATGAAGCACTGCGAGTGGAGTTCTGCCCTTAGCCATGCCTGACCCAGCTCTGGGCTGGGATTTTGATTCCTCCCCTCTGCCTTCATGTTGTGGTAGAAAAATCAGAGGAATGGTTTGCAAAATGATGTCCTGGAAGAGGGAAGAAAATTTTCTTTGGTGAAAAAAAATAGCATCTTCAGGTATTATATACATTGCACAGGTAGAGCACATTGTGCTGTAGTTAGAGGCCTCTGCCATTGGCCCTCTGCTCAAAATCCCCAGGGAGAAAACTTCCCAGTAATAACTTGGGGAATTACCTCTTTCCAAGGAGTTTAGTGTGTTTTGACAGTCTCCCACAGACAGGAGGAGTTTTTGTGGTATTTTGAAGATCAGCACGGAAGTGCAGAAACTTGCAAAGTAGAATAAACATTTAATGTAGAATAAACATTTAACATGTAGAATAAACACAAAAAAAAATAGGAAAAAACTGATTTTTTTACTGATCAGATACTAGCTGAAAAGTTTTGAGATTTGCTTTAGATGAGAACAGAAGTGCAGATAATTTCTTTTTTGGTTGTGGAAGCATGTGCCTGTGCTGAAATGACAACTCCTGGAAATGAAATTCTTGTGCCTTCCAAGTGAGTACTATTTTCACCCAGCTTACAAACAATTAGCATTGCTTTTAGTCAGGAGAGGGGGAAACGGAGCTGGGAATTCTTTATTCTGTTATTAAGCTTGTTTGTCATTTCTCTTGCACCTGGGAAGCTTCTGGGGTATTCAGAGTAGACAAAGAACTCTTTCCCCATGTAGCCACAGCAATTCAGGATGCAGAATATTTTTGAGAGTGCATGTTTGACTTTACAGCATGATAAAGAAGAATGGGTAGCCATTTTCAGGGACAGGCACACTTCACCCATCCCTGTCTGTTATTTAACTCTGAATCTCAATAAATAACATCTGCAGTGCAATGTAGGGCTTGGGTTGTGCAGGTTCATTAGTGAAGCCCAGATCTGCCCTCCCAGCCAGTGCTCCAGTCTGTGCTGCAGTCTGACCTGTCCTCCAGTCTCTTATCAACGCTCTGGTTTAAGACAAACTTCCCTGGTGTCCTGGGCAGATGAAAGGAAAGCCACCCAGGATGACAATTTAACTTTTCATACAGAGCTGAGCCTGTAGCTGTACATACCAGAGCATAAACCACTCCAAGCTGTCCCTGGAGTGGCAGAGTACAAGTCAAGGATGAGATGAGACTGCCCTGAAGTGTATTGGGGCATTGTGGTGAAATCCTGTGTTTGGAGCTCTTGTCTCTGCAAGGTGGAAGCTCTCTGAGGAATCTGTTCTAGCACCAAATGCCTATTCCGTGATTTTACTTGCAGTGAAGTGTTTAGAAAAGCTTTTCTAAATAAATTGTGCAGCAAACATGGGGCAGAACAGAATATGGGCAAGAGCTGGAAGCACCTTCTCACTTTGCTGTATCTGGTGGCTTCTTTATACACCATCTCTGTAACATGTTGGGATTTTTCCTCTTTTGTTCTTGCTTCTCCTCGACTAGCTGGCTGCTTTGGCATCTTATACTTGTGGATATTTTTAGCATCTCTTGAAAAACCCAGAGATGGATTCCTGCTGCTGATCAGCCAATGCTGTGCTCTCCAGCAGTTGCCATCAAAACATCTCTGACCTGCTTCCTTGGCACTCTTTACTCACCCATTTTTTCATTTTGTTTTTTATTGAATGTCTGTAATATTTCCTAGCAAGTCTTCCCTCTTTTGAGGGAAGGAGACATGGATTCTGGCTGCTACTCTGTGTGTCTTTTGCTGAGGCTCTTGACCTGCTGAGTGAATACCTGTCAAAAACGTCAGGGGTGTATTTCCATTTCCATGGTGATTGCAACATGTTTGCTGTAGTATCCGCCTTGGTGGGTTTTTTTGGTTTGGTTTTTTTTTGGTTTTGGTTTTTTTGTTTGTTTGTTTTTGTTTTTTTTTTGTTTGGGTTTTTTTTTTTTTTTGTTTGGTTTGGTTTTTTTGTTTGGTTTTTTTTTTGGTTGGTTTTGTTGTTGTTGTTGGTTTTGTTTGTTTGTTTGTTTTTGTTGGGTTTTTTTGGTGTAAGCAATCCCTTTTTGTCTTTGCTTGGCTTTCTGTGATTCTGCAGGAAAGTGCCACACAGGAGTTGTGTCAAAATAACATTTCTTTGTATTTAATGCAACAGGGTTTTGTTGGTTTTTTTAATTGAAGAATAACTAAAAATGAATTGTCTTGTGAACAAAGACTGTTGAGTTGGTTTTCATTTTTTTTTTTTAGACCTACCCAGTACAGCTGCCTTATATAGAAACACGAGTTTGCTCACTCTAAACTCCAAGAAAATATTCTTGGTTATTACCAGCTGTTTATTAGCAATGGCAGTTTTCATATCAAAGCCTGCAGCATCAGCATCCTTCATCTGGCCCCTCTCAGGACGTGCTGGGAGCCCAGAGTGGCTGTGCTGTGTCTCAGAGACGTTTCTTGCTGAAATAAAAATGAGTTTGAAATGCAAACAGGTACAAGGCAAACCTGTAGGTGAGGCAAGACTGGATTCACTTCTCCTTACCTGGAGTGCTGTGGCTGCCACTGCACCTGCCCAGCTCCCAGCCCAGTCATTATTTTACAACCAGGTCAGACGAGGACACGCTCCCTTCCACGATTCCAGCAGGAGAGCTCTGCCACCCACATGGCTGAAGGCAGCATGTTCCTGCTTTCTTTTTAACTCCTCTCGCTTTCCAGGGCCAGATTCCCGACCCCCAAAATACACCAGCTGGATTCCAGGCAGCTTCCTGAATTAGCAGGCTTTTCTGGGAGGCCCTGGAGCAGCCATGGGGACGTGGCTGCCCTTGGGAGCTCATGGAGGCAGCACTGCAAGCAAGGCAGGTGTTCCCCAGGTGTTGCTCAGCCTTTTCAGCATCACCCTGAGGAGGGGATTATTTCAGATTTATTACCTCCCCTGTGGCTGTCTGCTTCCTGCTCAGGTGCTGAGGATTAAGCCATGCAATGTTCCCAGCCTGGAGCAGCAGCACCCACACGTTTGCCTCCATCAGAGGATGCAGCAGCACCTTGGAAAAACTCCTGGGTTCTCAGTAGCAGCCTCGTGTGCAGAAAGCTCTGGATGTCAAGTCTCACAGAAAGGAGCATGTTTGTGGTGCATGTGCCCAAAACAGGGAAAAAAAACCCAAATCTGAGATGCCTGCTGATGAAATCTGGGAGTTTTTAGTCCGCTGGCATCACAGGATGCTGTGAAGAGAGGAAAATCGTGGCTCACTGAAGTGGGGAAGCAGAGACACAGAGAATCCAGGGCTGATTGAGAGCTCCCACTCTCACTGATCAGGGTGGCTGCTGCTTGCTGTGCATGTCCAGCTGCCAGCACAGTTTCATTGTGTTTATCTCAAATATATTGCTGAAGCCTTATTTATTCTCCTCTAGCAGCTTATTTCTTGTCCATTTAAAACTTCCAGTGACGTCAGAGACTTGGACATGCAAGAGCATCCCAGCATGGAAGGGAGGCAGGCTTAGAGCTGCTCAATCCTTTCCTATATATATTTAAAGATGGGATATATAAATACATAAATGTCACTATGTATAGTGGCATTTATATATTTATAGAAAAATATATAGTATTGGGGAAATACGTAATTAATATGTATATTAATATATTGATATATATGGGATGCATATTAATATATTTATAAATATGTAGAGATGGGCACTCTCTAATATGTAAAAATAATATCGTCCCTTTATATATTTATATATTTATATATAAGTTTATATATATTTATAGATATTTATATATATGTGTAAAAATGGGGTTTATGTATTTTATACATTTATACATTTATAAAAAAATGTATATATTTATATATAAACTTATATATATTTATATGTATTTCTGCATATATGTAAAATGGGATTTATATATTTTACACATTTATATATTTATATAAAATATATATCTATATATTAAATATATATTTATATATTTTTATATAGATGTAAAATGGGATTGGTGTATTTTTATACATTTATATATTTGTATATATATTTGTATATATATTTATATCGATGTAAAGATGGGGTTTATATATTTTATACATTTATATATTATTTATATATAAATAATATATAAATATTTATATATATATTTTATATATAAGGATGGAATTTCTTATGTGGAAAGATAAGGCTTTTGATTTCCAGAAACAATCAAATGAAGCTCAGTAACCTCCCAAAGGTTTTGTTTTCTTCCATTTGGCTGGGGAAAAAAAACCCGACACCAAACTACCGTGTCTTACATTTTTGACAGCGCCCTTCTTTAAACAGCAACTAATTTAACTGAACTCTCAGTTAATTGGTTTAAAAATACGAACCCCGGGCTCAGGCGGGGTGTGCAGTCAGCTTTTCATAGCACATCCCCGAGCCAGTTTCCATGGCGCTGGGAAAGATTTCTGGTCTCCATGGCAACCCCAGGTCGGCTTGTCGCACCTTTTCCCTTCTGCAGGCTGCCAGCAGCAGCGTGTGTGTGTGTGCTTTCTGGAGTTAAGATGTCAGGGAGGAGGCAGAGACGTTTCCAGAGAGCTGCTGGGGCTTTTTTGGGTTAGTTTGGGGGTTTTTTTTTTTCCCCTGTTTTCAACGTGGTAAGGCTGTTAATTATTGCTAATCAGGCAGGTGGAAGTGGCACTGCCTGGTGGGTACATGGATGGGCAGGGTGCTCCTGGGGGAAATCTCTTTCCTTTCCCTCCTGCAGAGCTGGGAAGCTGCAGCTCCATGGGATTTTTGGGACCCCTCTGCAGCAGGTGGGAAATCTCTTTCCTTTCCCTCCTGCAGAGCTGGGAAGCTGCAGCTCTGTGGCATTTTTGGGACCCCTCTGCAGCCAGGTGGGAAATCTCTTTCCTTTCCCTCCTGCAGAGCTGGGAAGCTGCAGCTCCGTGGCATTTTTGGGACCCCTCTGCAGCTGGTGGCTCTGGGTGGCTCTTTGCTGGCCCTGCCATGAGAGGAGGAGTCGTGCCTTTGGTCCTCTGCACTCAGTGTTTTAGTCAGGCAGCTTCCACAGAAAAGTTTGGGTGGGAATGGACCTTTTAAAGGCCAGCCATGGGCAGGGGCATCTTCAACATCTTCAGGTGCATTACCAGGGGAAAACTCTCATCCTGAGCCAGGCAGAAATTGGTCATGGGCAAAGCTCCCACCCCTTGGAGGTTCAGATGGGCCTTTACAGGGTCTGATGCTCATCACAACCCCTCGAGTCTGCCCAGGAGTCTTTATTGTGGTTTCTTGATGCTTCTGCACAAAGTGCAGAGATGGGAAAAAACTATGAAAAATCAAAACTGGATCAGGTTCCTCAAAACTCCATCCAACCTGGCCTTGGACTCTTCCAGGGAATGGGCTTTGGCTCTGGCCAGGGCTGATGCAGGGCCTGGGTGCTGCTGTGAGGTGCCCAGGGGAGAAGCTGTCTCCAGACCATCAGCACCTCCTCTTGCTCTGGCAGCATCCTCCACACAGTGCCATCAAGGCCTGTTGCTTTTTATCTTCTTTTCTGCCAGAGTCAGGATGAAATGCTTGAGAGACAGTGTTTGGTGTTGGGACTCAGATGTTTGTAATTCTTATCTATGGTACAGTCTCACAAGCTGGGAGTTCTAGCTAACAGAGTAAAAAATGGCCTCTAGCTCTTTCTTTACAAGGCCTTTTAGGGATTAACTGTCCAATTATGAGATGACACCTCAGTTATTTTTCCTTTTAACCCAATCACCAACCACCCTTGGCCCACAATGCAGATTTTTCTGTCCAGTTACAAAACCCCACCCAAACCACGAAGAAGAACACTGGGAGGAGGTGTGAGCCCACCTGGAGCAGGTTTGCTCACAGGAACTGTGACCCTGCTGGGGACCCACGCTGGAGCAGGAGCTCCTGAAGCATGGAACTCATGCTGGAGCAGTTTGTGAAGACCTGCAGCCCCCTGAGGGGGCAAGGACAGGATCTCCATTGTGGGAGAAGTTCAGGGAGGACTCTCTTCCATGGGAGGGACCTCATGCTGGATCAGCAGGAGAGAGAGAGGAATCCTATCCCCTAGGGAAAAGGAGTGGCAGGAAGCACTGACTGCATCCCCCCTTCCCCATCCCCCTGTGCTGCTGGGGGGGAGGAGGTAGAGAAAATCAGGAGAAAGGAGGGGTGGGGGTGAAGGTGCTTTTAAGATCTGGTTTTAGTTCTCATTATCCTACTCTAATTTGATTGGTAGTAAATTAAACTAATTTCCCCAAGTCGAGTCTGTTTTGCACATGATGCTAATTGAATGATTTCTCCCTGTCCTTATCTCGACCCATGAGCCTTTTGTTGTATTTTCTCTCCCCTGTCTGAGCAGGTGATGAGAAAACCCTCAGGAGGCCCAGAGATTTATGCAGGAGGTTTTGTTAAACCTCATTTGGGCTGTAGAGTTTTCTGCTCCCTTAATGTGCAAAGGAAAAACTTTCCCTCCAAAATCAAATCTTTTCCCAGTTTTGTTTCTAGTTCACGACCAAGGGAAGGAAAATCAAGGCATATGGGATATTTTCAGGCCTCAAAATAGATTTACATTTCATATGGACACCGGCTTTGGTTGAGTCTTATTTTATCATCTGTTCTTAACTTAATGATGAGGCCAAGGAGCAAAGTTTGGATCCAGCTTTGGAGGAGGAAAGTACGTGTTGCAATGAGGGCTGTATTTGTGATGGTGTTAAGCTCTCTGGCTAAATTTAGCAAGTCTGTTTTAAGACACAGAAATGACTTTTTTTTTTTTTTGTATAAAGAATTGATACATAAGTCAGTACACTTTTGAATTTATGGATTTCATTTAGAAATCTGACAGGCAGAATCGAAAACACTTAGCTGTGACACAGAATGGCTCTGTTAAATATCAGGGAGAAAAGGGAGAAGAATTAGCAAAGATGGGAAGCAGATGCAGGAGCATGTTTTAGATCGATCCCAGGCTGAGAGGGGAGAGCTGCTCCTCTCACCTGGGCACTGGCTGTTCTGCACTGGGGCTGAGCAGCTTCCCTGCAGCTCTCCCAGCAGGCAGCTGCCCTGACAGCATCACTGCTGCCTGGAGAAGGCAGAGCTGCAAGGATAAAGCTCCTGTTTACATTCCCTCTGCTGCTCTGGCCAATGCACTGAAAGGCAGAAAACCAGGCACGCTGGATTTGTGAAAATCCAACAGCTTTTCTAGTTGCTTCTAACATTGGCCGCCTCCTTGTTTATTTTCCTGTAGCAGAAGTGTTTGAGAAAAACCTGTGACTGCTCTGAGGGGCAATTACTTGCTCTGACAGTGGTGGCTCTCAGTGCTTAAAACAAAGCTTAACAAGTGCACGCCATCCCTGCGCAGCGTTTTTCAGGAATTGCTCTGTGGCAGCAGAGGGAAGGCAGGAGCAGAGGCAGAGCATGTTCTGCCTGACGTGAGATAAATGGCAGTAATCACACAGACAGTGATCTGGCCTTTTCTGCTCTGCCCACCTGCTGCTGCTGCTGTCATGCTCTGGGCTCTGCTGCCATCCTCCGTGACAGCAGAGCCTCCAGCTTGGCACTGCTGGGAATAATTAGGGGTGGCCCAGCCCTGCAGCTGCACAGAGAGGGGCACAGGGCTGGGCTGCAGCACAGCCAGCAGGAAATCAGCTGAGCTGTCCTGCCTGCAGCAGAGAGGGGCTCAGCTCCAGCCTCAGGGCAGGGGCAGGGAAGGGAAATTTTTCCATCTGGGGAAGGAGAGGCTGGAGGGCAGCCCTGCAGAGAGAGATCTGGGGGTGCTGGTGAATGACAAGTTAAATAGGAGTGATCAGCCAGCAGGGACATCCCTGCCCAGGGCATCAGGCACAGCGCTGTGCAAGGGAGGGACTGTCCCACTGGGCTCTGGGGCAGCTCACCCTGAATATTGTGTGCAGTTTGGGGTGCCACGGTGTAAAAAAGACATTGGGCCATTAAAGAGTGTCCAAAGGAGGGCTACAAAGCTGAGGGGAGGGTGTATGGTGAGAGGCTGAGGGCACTTCGTCCGTTCAGACCTGGTGGTGACCTTAAACATCCTCACAAGGCGAAGAGGGGGGCAGGCACTGATCTCCTCTCTGTGGTGACAGAGCCAGGACCCACAGGGAGGGAATGGCCTGAGGCTGTTCCAGGGCAGGTTTAGGTTGGGTGTCAGGGAAAGGTTTTTCCCCCAGAGGGTGGCTGGGCACAGCAGCAGCTCCCCAGCTCCAGCCTGCCAGAGCTCCAGGAGAGTTCAGGCAATTCTTTCAGGTACGTGGTGTGGCTCCTGGGGATGATGCTGTGCACGGCCAGCAGCTGGACTTGATGATCCTGATGGATCCCTTCTGGTTTGGGACATTCTGTGGCTGGCTCTGTTACAGGGGACTGAACAGGACATCATGACAAGTCCAGCCAGAATCTGACATGAGGATTGCCAGAAGGTAGCTCTGGTAGCAGACCTTGGCCTCTTTAAGTGCCGTCATGATCCTTTAAAATGACCTCTGCCCTGTGCAAGGGGAGCCCTTCACAGAGCAATCATGTGGAATTGCCCAGGGCAGAAATCCTCCTGTTTGAAATCCTCCTGTCAGCTTTCAACCTGGAGCAGATCTTAAAACTCTTCAATACATCCCAGCTGTAATTAATAAAGAAACACAGGTCTTTAAGGGTGGAGTAATTTTTAAAAAATAACTGTTAATAGGGGATTTAAGAGTGCAAATCCTACTGGATGTAGCTAATTGAAAATGTGGTTGGGATGTGAAGAATAGGTAATGAATGAGCTGGTGAGGAGAGCAGGGCAAGGAGTAGCATCTTGTAGGACATGGAGGGCTCTGAGTTCACAGGCTGGATATTGAAAGACATTTCTAAGAAATACAAATGTACATGATTGTTCTGAGGACCTACTGCATTGCTTTGTGTGTGTATATATATGTGTGAGTATATATTTGTATGTGTTTTTATACATTAACACTTTTGTATATATTCAGTGTAAAATTGTGCACTGCCATGACAGTGTCCAGTCATTTTGGGCTGATTGATTGACATGTAACACAAAAGATTAATTTTCCAGAGTAGATAAGCTGGAACTGATCTTAAAGTATGAAATAAATAGGGACAGTCCCTTTCTGTATCTTTATTGAGAGTTACTATTTGGGGGCTTCTGATAGGGAAGATGTTTAGGATTTATCATCTGTGCCATCAGTGCATGGTGGTTTTGAGTCCTCTCATAGTTTCTGTTGCTCACTTTGCTTTAATCAGTCCTTGTGTGGCATCCATAAATGAGCACCCAGACCTCCAACAGAATGGAAAGATGATTTTGCACAATGACTTTTCTTACACAAATCAATATTTCAATTATCAGTTATGATTATATTGTGGGGTAACCTCTAGCACGTTGTCCCTACCAATTTAAACCCTGTTTCATCTAAGTCTATTTTTTCTACATTTGCAGCACATAAGAACACCTTATGTACATTACTGAAGTCGAGTTGTGCCTCTCCAGGCTTTTCTCTCTCTGCTACCAGGTTCTAAAAAGAAATTGGATTGGTGTGAGAGGATTTTTTTTCCACAGCAAATCTCTGCTGGATGTTGATAATTACCTTCCATATAGTTACAAACATCTCATAATTTGTTCCAGAAATTAAACTGGCTGTTTCTGATTCACTTAATTCTCCTTTAATGTCTTTTAAGAAATAAAAACCTAGAGAATGGGTGAGGTATTAGACATCATATCTACCTGTCTTGATGAGTTATCAAAATAACTGCTAAAAGCTCTAGATCTCATCAGTCAAACCTTTAGTTTTGGTCTGGAATGGAGCTCATTAGATCTAGGAAATTTGAAAACAATTGAAATTTTTGAATTTAACTAACGCTTGTTAATTGGGGGAGGTTTTTTCCCATTCAAAGCCTTAGCTGTTGCTCTTTTGTGACTGGAATCAGAGCTGATCCCCCTCTGATGAAAGCTTGTCTTTAGTGATGATCAACACACAAAAAAACATTAACCACTTGACCTTTTTGACCTCATACATCAATGACTTTCACGCTCAATTTCACAGCAGAATAGTCTTGAGCCTTCCTTTATTGTTCATGCCCTAACTGAACGAGTTCTTAACATTTCTTGTTGGTTACATCCAGCTTTGTGCCCTGAGCAACACTCTGTATTTAAGGTAATCTTGTTGGGTTTTGTACATTTTCGTGGTGATCTGATCTGCTTCTCACTGCTGGTTTGCTTCCTGCTCACGTTCCAGCTCAGTGAAGAGCCCATGGTCTAGCCAAGGTCACTGTGTCACTTGTGTTTTCTCCACCATGAAACAGCTGGCCATAAGGCCATAAGAATTATTTCATTAAAGAGCTTCCATCTCTCCTTAATGCCTTTTTTTTTTTCTTTTCTTTTTTTTTTTTTTTTCCCTGAGGCCACCCTCTGGAGACCTTTCCTGGCAATCCCCTGGGACTGCAGAAGTGTACTCGCTCCCTTGAGATCCATTCATTTGACTTTCCTGTTGTGCTGCCTTCCTTATTCTAGGTTGTTAAGAGTGGGAAAAGGAAAAAAAAAACCAACTCTGGATACATTTATCTTTTCCCCTGTAAGCAGGGCCACCAGGTTTTCCTGCTGTTCACATCACCTCCCTTTCTCAGGTGCCCAAGCTCAGAGGTTAGTCAATCTCTTGGAATGGTTGATGGGAACTCGTGGGATACCTAATTTAGGGGTTTAATTTTGGTGCTTTCAGCTTTACACTGCATTGCAATGTCTCTTCAGGACAGAAATGGGAGACCTGAAGGTGAGAGCTGGGATCTGGGAAGTCACAATGCTCTGTGCAATTTTCTGCATTCTGGCTGGCAAATGGTTGTGTCCTCAGTGTGCTCTGGCATGCAGTGCAGTTGGTCCATGCAGCACTGATGGGAGGATGTCCAGAGCTAATAATCAGGACTCTTGTGTTTAGACTCCTCAGCCTTTTAGGGAAGTATTTTTTAAAAAATTCTTAGCTCTTTGTCAGTTTTTATTCGTGTTTTATCATAACTGGAGAAAGCTCTTAGCCTTGAGAGTGATCCTGTTAAGGGTGATCTCGTTAAGAGGCAGTTTAAGACAGGAAAAATAATCAGCCCCATTTGCAGTGAGAGATTTCCCTGTGCACCCCAAGAAAACAGTTAATGGGATGTTGCAAAATGCTTAGGAAAGGAAAGCTGCCTCTCCTGTCATACATCTGAATCCTCTGTGCCACCAAGGAGCAGCACCTCTGGCTCTGCACTGGAGCCCCCTGTGCATCAGAGAACAATTTCTCACTCTGTCTGTACCCTGCACCTTCCACCTGCAGCCAGGACACAACCCAGAGCAGCATTCCAGGCTGCTGTCCTGTCTCCCACTCTCCATCTTCTGTGAGCTCCTCACCACACAAGCAAAGGTTGCTCCCAAATGAAAAACTGGCTGGCAGCATCACAGCAGCAGCACAATTTGCAGAAACACACTGAAGAGAATGAACTTAGCTCTTCAGCTTTAAACCTGCATTGTTAACGACTGGAGTTTGATTATGTGCACCAAAGCTATTAATTAATGGGCAGCCTCTCATTCTTGAGGGGACTGACTGTTTTCTGATGACAGATGGAGCAGGAATTGTTCCATGGCACAATCAGAGGCTGAAGGTTGGTTGTCTCCTCTTGAATGTTTGTAGCAGTAAAATGCTTTCCCTTTCTCAGTAGGATCTGTCATCTCTTCACTGCAAAATGTAAAGCTCCCTTATGGATGTTTTAACTCAATTTAAGAGTTTTCTTGACTTTGTTTAATGGTAGAGGGTTTTGTGCTTCAAGATTCCCTTATTCTTGCTTCAGGGATTTGCTTCATTGTGTCAGTCCAGCTTCCAGACTGTTTCAAGATCAGCTTCAAGTAATCAAATTAATGGAGCTGCAGTAGAACATCTCACAGAACTAGAACTTTTAAAGAGGCTTTGCAGCTGATTTCAGTGCAAGTCCCCTCTCAGTTTATTTAAAGGCCAATTTAGCAAAGACTTTTTTTTTCCCCCAATATTTTTTTTCCCCTATGTCAACAAGGTATATCCCAGTGAGACTGGTGACTCCAGCTCTGAGACACTACAGCATGTTCTGTACTACCAGGAAGGAACACCATGGAGATAGTCATTAATATTTCCATGAAAATGATATTTTTAAAATAAGTGGATTCATCAAAACTGAACCAGTTCACATCCCAAGTTAGTTTGGATTAATTTTTCAAGACAAATATTTTTGGGGAAGAAGAAATTTTCCAAATTTGCAATACATCCATTTTGACCTTTTTTAGATTTAAAAATAGTTCTTTTTTCATTTCAAGATGACCTTTCCTTCAGAAAGCTAAAGCTAATTATCATTAAAAACTTTTCAAAACTCAAAAGTTTAATATTTAATAGTTTAAGTAACCTGAATGGATTCTTTTTCTTAATTCTTCTGGGACAGAAAATTAAATTTCTGCACAGGCACAGATGTTGCCTGCCACTTGACTGGCATGGGAGCTAAGAGCCTGCATTGAAGCATCATACAGGGTTTAGTGGGGGTTTCATGGTAAGAAATTTCCAGTCTTTTTTGGAAAAAAGAACATGTTGCTACACAAGAAGATAATGAGTGTAGCCTTTTTATAGCTGTATTTATAGTTGTAGATCAGGCACCCTTCTACCATTGACAGCAGTATCTCCTTCAGAAACAAACCCGACCCCTAAATTGGGAATTGTGCTTGCCATAACTGCAGCAACTGCATTCCAGAACCTTTTTACTCCTCCTCCCCCTCTTCCCATGAGATTTTCATGTGTGTTTTGTGTGAGTGCTCACCAGGCTGTGGACTGAAGGGGTGCACTATTACATGAATGTTTTGAACAATGCCTATGGGAGACCCAAAAGAAGATCTCATACTCTGCAAAGTAATTATCAGAAAGATGTGCAAGTGTTTGTTGCAGAAAGAGCTTTTCTAAATGAACTCAGCTACCTAACAGCAAATGCCACAGCTATTTTTGTTAGGCCCTCCAAAATCTTACATTTCTCAAGGAACATCTGCCAGGGCAAGGTCTGACTTGAGTTTTCCAAAGCACTCTGTCTAGAAAACAGAAAACTTCTTTAGCCCATCAATCCATGGGTATTCAGGTTTTCCTACCAGGGTATGATCTCCACATTTTGTTTAGGGCTGCTGTGTGTGGATCCCTCCCCTCAGAGCCTCTCTTTCTTGCCACAGAGCTACTGGAAGTTGTAAATCCTGCAATGCTCAGTGGCTGGACATTCACTGATCTTCTTTGTAGTGTGCAACTCGCTTCTCTCTTCAGGATCAGTGCTGACCACTTATTCCCCACTTTCAACCCTGATATTTTTTCCTCTTGGCTTCTTTATGCCCTTTTCTGTGGCTCTGCTTGTGATGGGTGTGGAAATGCACACGGGGATTTTTGAGTGGCGCATGACTCTCATGATATCTGACATTTATTTAATTCTTGCACCCACCAGCCCCTTTCCCCTTTCACTGTATTTATCTGGTCTCCTGCAGAAACTGTCCATACTGCTCCTTTCTCAGCAGGTTCCTTAGCTCCATGAGGCCTCTGAGCACTACATTCAGGTCCAGGTCTGCTCAGGAGCCTTTGAGGCTTTTTGTTTCTTACGTCTCTCTCAGTCTCTGTGAAATGTAAGATAAAGGCCCAGTCTCTGACCTCTTTGTCTCCTGGTGTGGGTGTCCACCACTATTCACATCCCAGCACTCTGCACACAGTCTGTGGAAAGCTTCCTTTGGCCATCTCTTCAAGGGAAGGAAGCATCGAGGTTTAAAGAGTGCCCATTTTCCTTTCTGGGAGATACACAAGGGTGTGAGGGATTACTCCTGTGTGCTGAAGCATCCCAGGGATCCCAAATTGCAGGATTAATAATAATCTCTGGGTGGGGAGGCTCCACTTGGTGTTAAGCCTGAAGCTAAAATTGATAATCACAGAATCACACAGAATTTCCAGGTTGGAAGAGACCTTCAAGATCACCAAGTCCAGTCCAGCTCTAACATCTCAACTAGACCACGGCACCAAGTGCCACATCCAGGCTTTTTTTAAACACATCCAGGGATGGTGACTCCATCACCTCCCCGGGCAGGCCATTCCAGAACTTTATCACTCTTTCAGTAAAAAACTTTTTCCTGGTATCCAACTTATACTTCCCTTGGTGCAGCTTGAGACTGTGTCCTCTCATTCTGTCCGTTCTGTCACATAGATAACAGCCTAAATCTGTATTTTGGAGGCTTCTGGGAGTAGGAGGAAGTGATGGAGGTGCTAAGGAGTGACATTAAAGGTCAGAAAGGGTGGAGAGGAAGAGGAGGAAGCAGCTGCTGTCAAGTCCCCCTTTCAGCAGCACAGTTAGAACTCATGGCTAGAGATTCCAGCTCCTTGTTCCCTCACCCATGCCAGCCAAGCCTGACTTAGGGGGCTTAGCCTGCATTTTCTTATCAGCTGCAGGACATTAGCACAGACCTTCTAAAATAAGGACAAAACCAATGTCAGGACACACCAAGATTTTCAGTCAGTGTTTACTGTTCTGCATCTTTTGTGTGTGGGTGTCACTGAGGTCCGTGCTGTCCCAGCAGCTCCTCCTCATTGCTCCAGCACTGATAACCTTGACACACTTGTTATGTAAGGAAGATGAAGTCAGGTATTTTCTCCTGTCTAATCCTTGCCAGCTGCTCCATTTAGGTGTCCCTGCGACTTCCCATGGGATGCTATGCACGTTGAGGATCTTTGTGATGGGACAGACACAACAGCAGATGAAGCCTTGGTGGCACATTAAAGGAGCTATGGAAGCCTTTGGGGTGCTTTTGGGTGGTGAGGGCAGAGCAAAAGGAAACCCACGTGTTTAAAGGAAGGATGTGAAATAATCCAGTAGAAGTGCATTACATTTATTGGGGAAGAAACTCATTCTGAGTCACGTGGCAGATGGTTTAGGAAAGTAGCTAGAGGATGGACCTGCTGCAGTTGTGCATCTGATGCACAACAGCACCTCCACCAACAGTGCTGCTCCTGACAGATTCCTGCACTACTGAGGGGATCACACAGCTGAGCATGTCCAGAAATCACTTCATCCCATTTTTGTTTCCAAGAGATATGAGATTGTTTTAGTGGCAAAACTCTGGCACTGAAAAAATCAGGGGCCAGGTTTGCAATTAAGTTGGCTTTGTGTTCTGGGATAAGACATTTAACTTCCCTGAGCCTACGTTTAACCACCCATAAATGAGAATAATCCTCACACATCTTCCAGGCTGCTGAAATGTTTAATTAATTAGTGTTTCAAAACTGCTCTGGATGATGCAGATAGGAGGCACAGTAAAGTGCTGCTATTATTTCTTAACACTACACATACCTTCCTTCTATTTTATCTGTAACTGTAAAAAAAAAAACAAAACCCTTTTGCTGCAAGGTGCTTTATTCTATCACCCTATCCTAGCCTTCCAGCCAGAAAAAAAAAAAAAAGAACTGAGCCAGACATTGAAACGTTTACAGACACTTTTTGGTAATTGCTGCAGTTAATAGAAACTCCAGTTGCTCTAAGAGAAGTTTCAGTTTATGGCTGTGTTTGAATTTAACGTGCCATGAAACCATTCTGACATGCACAGAGCCTGAAGCTTTTGCTGCTCAAACCTTTCCCCACGAAGCTGGGAATCTTAATGAGGAATGAAGGCCCCGAGCTCAGGATCTCACAACAGGCAGTTGCTGTAAACAGAGCAGAAAATGCCCCCCAAGGTGAGAAATTCTCTTTAAAAGATTACTCTGCTGTGGAGATGGAGCAATGCCAGGGCTTCTGCTGGTGACCAAATCATTTTGGAGGTGTTTTGGCAGCCACCAAAGGGCAAAGAAGGAAAACCCCACAGCACTTTGGAATATTTCTGCACCAAAGTAAAGCTCCTTCACTACTGGGTCTTCTCTTTCCTGACATTTATTTAATTCTTGCACCCACCAGAGCCCCTTTTCCCCTCTGAAGTGCACACTGATGGTTGCTGGATGTCTTGGTGAGCAGCATTTTGCAGAAGAGAGATGAGTGCTAACTCTGGGCTCACTTCTGCCATCAAGGGAACATCTGGGGTGCTCTGAGAGGCAGCAGGGGCAGCAGCACAGCCCTGTCCTTGCTCTGCCTTCTGGGCAGCCAGGTGAACGCTGCCACTTGCAGCCACCACACCCAGAAGCAACCAAGTTGCACTCAGTCAAAGTCTATTTCTGGTATTTGGGTTATTTACAGAGAGAGGCTCAGTGCAATGCAGCAAATTTAGCCTGAATTCTGGGGGTTGTTGAGCTCCTTCACAAAGCTGCTGTGACATCTTCAGAGGGGTGGCTGCCACCAGCCAGGGATCCTGGTGTGGTCAGGAGGCACCTGTCCCAGCAACACCCACCCTGTGGTTTCCAGAGGGAGATGTGAGCTTTGCAGAGAGGCTGAGGAGGAGGAGGGTTAGACACGAAAGGCTGGTTTGTAATAACCTCTGGCACTCTGCACAATATTGTCTTGAAATGGATCTACATAGCAATATTGTGGCATTAAAAATTCATACACAGTTGGAAGGGGTCATTTCTCCAGGCAGTAGCAAACAGCATGGACTGGGTGCAGGTCTGATTAGTGCTGATTTAATGAGGGTGCAGAACCTGTAACTCACCCCTGCTGAAACAGAAACATTGGGGGGGATTCTGGTTTTGCTAAATGGAAAGGTTTAACAAAACACACACATATTTGTATATAAAAATACACACAATTATGAGCACACACAAATACATAATTTAACATGTACTAAATACATAGGAAAGGTCTGGAGAGAGACAATTACTTCATATTTGTGTCGTTGTTGCCAAAACTTGAATGAACAGTAAATTAAACAATGCTCTCTGATCATTATTGTAATCAAATTGAGTGTAAATATTTTGGCAGAGACTCTGATTTCTGTCAACAATTAATAGTAAAAATGTATTTGCTCTTTGACTGCAAAGGAGTTTTCATGTATGTCACCAAATTAGCTACCTCAGGGCATGTTTTCAGTGTTAGGGGTGTGTGTGTAATACATCAACTGTAGAAATCCCAGCCCTCTTTAATAAATTAATGTGAATTATTTAACAGCTGCCTGAATCTTTGTACCTGCCCACTTCTCCAATGTGGAAAAGTCCTTCTTGTTCCATAATCTTTTTAATTTTGTGCCACTGAGTGGAAGATTTGGGAGAAGAGAGAGCCATACATGATTGTGTCTGTCTGGAAAAGGATTTGCAGTCTGTTCTGATTGCTTCTTTGGGGGATTTCTGTGCCCCATACACCCATGTGCTCTTTGCTTTGAATGCAGATGGCACAAGTGACACAAAAAGGTGCCCACTGACATTTTGGCTGATAAAAATTAGAGTTTATTAATGGTGACCTGCAGCCAGAAACTCTCCCTGTAGCTGGGGCCTTGGTCTCCCATTTTACCACTCTGCCTGTTCCAGAGCTGCACTGAGAACTTCCTCAGCCTGTCCTTGGCTGTTTTCAGTGTTTAGATGGTTTAATTCAGCTGACCATAACAGCTAATCTCCTCTTCTATCCTCCCTGGCTCTCTCAGCTGCTTGTCAGAGCAAGAGAGCTCATCAAAGACATTTGAGTTCTTGTCTGCTATAGCTGGCTTCTTGCAAATGGAAAGAAAAAGGCTCCCCAAAAATTTTTTTTGACAAATGTGTGGCAGAAATAAATTCAAATCCCTTTTGTGAGTTGTTTCTTGTCCACAAGGGAAGTTTCCAGTTAGACAGTCAGTATTACCAGAGGCTGTGCAGTCATTAGTAACATCTTTATCTTTCTGAGGAGGGAGGAATGAATTCAGTAAATCAGATTACCCATTAGCTGGGTGGAAGATTGGTTTATAGGTTGGTGTTTTCTTCACCCTTTCTCTCATAAAGAGAAGAAGGGGGCTTGGGAGGTGGTAGCTTTGAATACCTAAGAAAAGAGTCATGACTCACCTCGTTCTTCTCCTCCTGAGCAGGGTGGGGTGGGTGCTTCAGGAGTGGAACCTGGCAGCCAGAAAGGAACTTCTCCTGTCAAGACCATTCCAGTAGGGCAGGACACTCTCCTGGGTTTGGTGACACTGAGTGACAGTTTGCCATGAATTCCATGCAATCAAGAGGATCCTTTTAGCCTCGTTATGAGTTATGATAGAAGTTGCAGGAACTCTTCTGGAGGATCTCTGAGTTTTTATGTGCTGCACTTTCAGGGAGCTGGCAGGGGGCTGGTCTACCAAGAAACCTTCAAGTGAGGAACATGACAACTAAAATGGAATGAAAATGCCCTTTTTTTTTCTGTTCAGCAATACAAGTTTCTTAGCAGATGAGGCAGAGCTGTGCCATAACTGAAGCTGGAAAGTTGCAGCAGTCCTCACAGGCAGAGCATTTCTGTTTTGCCAGGTTTTGTGATGTGAACAAGCACTAGCCTGTGGAATGGACATTGTAAAAAAGATGAGTAGGGCACCTCCAAGAGCAAATAAACCCAGCAATTTCACCTTCCATCCCTTATCAATGGAAGGGGAGGAATGTTGTTAATTTGGAATTCTGCATGGAGCAATCACTGAGCCCTAAAACCCCTTTGTTAGCAACACCCAGGGAGCAGATGCCACGCTGCTTGTTACTGGTGACACCTCCAGAAAGCAGAGAGGAGCAAACAGATTTTCCCTGCACCAGTGGGACCCACAGAGCAAAGTGCACATCTGACACACATGAGAGGAGAAGGGAGTGCTCCTCATGTGCCAGCACTGAGAAGTGCTGAGGGGAGCAGGGTGGTGAGGAGAAATGGAGGGGAGCACACCAGCCTGGGCTCTGGCAAGGAGGAATTGGAAGGATTGTAAGGTGATTGCAGGAAAATAAAGCTGTAACAGAATGAATCAGAAGAGGACAAACAGCTGGGGAGATCAAATGTAAGCTGAAGAGGGCACTGTGGAAAATAAAAATGTTGGGGCTTCCCTAATTATTTGTATGGCACACCAAAGGTGTCCTTGCTTGTGTGAGGCTGATTTTCCAGGGTGTCCTGAAAGGGCTGAGCAGTGAGGGTTTGGTTTGGAATCCTTCCTGCTTTGATTGATCTTAGCCCATTCTCTGGGCCCTGAAACCACAGCCAGGCTGCCTGCAACTTGTGGTTTCACGTGGCAGCATCCTCACTGGCAGCCTGAAAGAAAAAACACCTGGTTTGGTGTCAGGCTTGAGCTTAGGTGAAAGGAAGGAAATGTAACATGCTAAAGTAAGATACTCTTCTGTGCAACCTGCAATTCAACCTGCAATGGGCAGATAGGTTAGGAGGCTGGACTTGTATTTGAATAAAAGTGGGGATTAGTCTGGTTTGCATAAAAGTATAAATTAAGGAACTTGTAGCTGGCATCAGGAAGAAATGGTGCATGCATGCAGCTGGTTCATGTTACCAAGATCTCCAAGGCTCTGTGGAGGTCAAATACTTAGATTTAGATTTCTCTATAGCTCTTTTTTGGGTTTTGCACAGCGAGTAGCTGACCTTGTTGCTGGAGTGTTTCTGTCTGTATTAGCTGTTATTCTGGGGAAAGAAAAAGCAAAATTGGGAATAATCACTGGAGCCAAGTCTCCCTGTCCTGCAGTCAAACCACAGAATAATCCCTTTTATAGGCTGGTCAAACCCCATTTTACAATAGCTCTCTCTTACTTGAGAGGATCCTGTTGTAGGATCTCCATTCTTTTCTGCTTAGAAATCTTTTTTTCTAATTCCTGTTTGAGATCATAGGCCCAAGCTGGTTCTTGAGCCACGGTGTCCTTTTGGTTAAATAGCTCTTTTCTCTCCTTAGTATATTGTAACAGTGCATTTCCACTTCCAGATCAGGGACAGGGGTTTCAGTAGCTCCCCTGATTTTAAGAAGAAGCAGCAGAACTTTCTGGTTTTTGCTCACCATGGTTGGCCAAGTGCCAGCACAGGGACACTGGCTGGGCTTTGGAAACCTTTCTCAACACCTGTAGCTGTTTCTGTTGGCATGCCACAAGCCAAACTGTCCCTCCTGGATTGTTGTACACTTCAGCAGGAGCACAGAGGTGCCCAGGTGCTTTTTGGGGTGTCCTAGCCAGCTGTCAGACGCTTCTCTGGTGCCAGCACACAGCTTTTGTGCTTTCATTTCTGTATTGTTTATTTTCTCTTGTATTAAACCTTTGCTTTACAAAACACACCCAAGGAGCTGTCTGGCAATATTATGAAGACACTTGGGAGATTGCAGGTCAACTCTCAGAGCTGATACATCTTCAGGGGGCTGATTTCACTCTGTGAGTGTGGGACTGTCTCAGAGCACATCATGACCTGTGCAGAGCAGCAAGGATACCCCCGTGGTGTGGTGTAGAAGATGCTGTTGATGAAGGATGTTGGGAGAACAGGCAGGCTCTTCAGAAAATGCTCTTTATTGCATGGGTGATGTGACAGCAGTCCTGGCTCGTGGGTGACAGAGCCAAGCCTAAAGCTGTCAGCATCAGCTTATAGGCAACACCTGAAGCCCTTTTATTCTGGTTACAATGCATTATACAGTTTTCTTTACTGAGCATCTTAATAAATAATAACTAGTCAATACCTTTACATTTACCTACAGCCTATCACAGCTGTTATCATTACCATGTTATGGTTAGTACCATCCAATCATATCGAGTTAGGGTGTTACATTTGAAGCTTAAAGTTGTTTTTCTGTTTTCTTGCAGTGGAAAATGCTTAGACCTTTTTTCTACTTGGTAAAAACGTGGGATTTTGCCTATGGTTCTTCCCTTTACTTGGTAAAAATGAGTTTTTCTTTGCCTATGGTTCTTCTCTTTACTTGATAAAAATGTGTTTTTGTTTGTAGACAACTTATCCTTTGTTCTGAGCCATAAAAGTTCCCTTCCAACTCATCTTAACCTCTGTTCAGTAACAACTACCTCAGCAACCCCCAACTTAGAACATCTTTTATTCTTCTATGTGGAAACTTGCTTCCATCTCTCTTCTGCTCTCAGGTTGCACATTCAGAGCTTTCTGCCAGGCACACACACCTGTGACACTTTCCTCTCAAACTTTCACCTTTCCCATCAGTGTGATGTTGTTACTGGCTGGCAGGAGAAGGGATCCCACACCAAACCTGCCTTGGCAGGGGTGGGAATGCCTTCCCTCTCAGGGGAAAATGATGTAGCCCCGTGTCCTGGAACTGTCAGAGGGGCTTGGAGTGGTTCAGCTCTGGGTGTTGATCCAGCCCATGTCCATCCCAGCCCTCTGCTCTGCAAGGCCAGGCCTGGGCTGCAGCTCCAGGAGAGAAGTGATGGAGGAGGAATAACATCACTTCTGTCCTGCTGCTCACCTTGCCCAGCCCAGGGGCAGTTTGGGAAAGGATCCCTACCCTTGACAGGAGGATTGTGCCCACTCCTGACATGAAGCCCCAGCCCCATGCTGGGATGCAGCAGTTTCTGAGCAGAATTTTTATGGAGAACAAAGGAGGTGGAGATGAAATTCACTTAAAGCTGCAGAGTAGCCTGATGTGTGTTGGTTGGAGAGGGTGCTGGGCCAGCCAGGGTGCCTGCCCTGGCACTGAGGCCTGGGAGCTTTCCTCTGGTTTTGTCATTTTTTCTGTTAACTCTGGCACTCCTTCACTGGTGTCTGTCATTTCTGTCATTCCTGGTGGAGCAGGAAAAAGCCTTAATGGCAGGGCTGGGCCTGCTTTCCTTTCCTTTTGATTAATTCAGGCTTTTTGATTAAATGACAGCTTTCATCACTTTCAGCAGGCACTTTGTGACAAGGCAATTTATAGATGCATTGGCATTATATGATTAGGACAAGCACAGTAAATAACAAATGAGAGCGGTGATTTATTTTGATATTTAAACAGATTCTCCTCCAAATTCAAAGTTCATGCTGTTTTCATGCACAGAAATACGTTTTATTTGTTGGCTGGGCAATCTAATACTTGGGTGCACCTTTCAAGGAGAACTGCTGCCACACAATCCTGAGCACAAAAGACAAAATATTCAACATCCCAGTGAAATTTGGTCTCTATTTCTGCCAAACCCGAGCTAACTAGATAAGGGTGAGAGTTCAAACAACCCTTTTGGTGTTTTCCTCTCACACCAAATGTGCTGATAATTAAATGTCACGTTCTGGTTAATCAGCAGCAGGTAATCTCCAGCTCCCATGTCAAACTCAAGGTTTACAGCCTCTCAGTGGGCATCTTAACCCAGCTGTGCAGGGACAAACAAGTGCTGGTGGCTGACACAGCTGCTGGAGGGTGCTTAGACCTTTCCTGGAAGCATTTCCCTTCTCCAAAAGTAATTTCAGCAAACTTGAAACACTTGAAAGACGTGTGGTAAATTGGACAAAACAAATAAAACCCGGGCAGAACAGAAGCAGAACGTCCTGCCGTTTCCTTCCCAGAGTTTTGGAACAGAATATTTTGATTCTTCATCATGAAACATTAAAATTGTAATTTTTTAACAGCTGCATTGATGTTATAAAACAAAAATACAGATGAAAGATTTTACTCACTGTGAAGAGAAAAGGATTTGTTTCATTTTTCTGAAACAAATTTTCATTTTCTGGGGGAACATTCAAGAGCTCTGGGGGCGTTCCTTGCTTCTGCTGAGTATCTGGTTGAGTTACAGAGTTGTGTGGTGTTGTCCAGCCCCACAGGAACGAGCTGAAGGATGAGTGAGGAAATTCCTGGCATTGTGTGACCTCACCTTCACAAGTTCACATTTGGAATATGAACATTTGGAGTGCTCTCCTCTGGACAGTAACTGGAAGCACACAGTGGCACATGTTGACAGGGATATTTTCAACCTGAGGAGGCAGGACAGGAGAGTCACTGTGGCATTAGGAGTTGTAGGTGCACATAACAGAGCACCCTCAGTGAATTGTCACCTCCTCGTGCCTGATAACAGGTTAGCTGCAGCTCTGGATGCTTTCCAGCAGCTTCCTCTAGAAAGCAGCTCTCAAACTACCAACCCAGAACAAATAATAGCAATTAGAAGCTCATGAGGTTGTCAAGGCTGAAGGTAAAGCATGTTCACCTACCTAAGAACATGCCATCTCCTCTGGGAATATTTTGAGCAGGTCCTGCCCCTGTCCTTTCTGAAACAACTCCCTCCAACGTGGGATTTCTTTGCCCTTTGACTTGTTTTGCATTTCCAGGGGCAAATACTGGAGCAGTGTGTTGTTCTCACTTTGTCATTTTCTGTAAGAACAATTCTTGGGTCTTCTCCTGCCTCATGGGAGGCTCTGCAGGAGTGTAATTTTCCTGCTCTCACTTTTGTTTTACATGTCGTGCTAATTACCTTGGTTTTGAGAAAGGCTGATTGCTCTATTAGTCTTCTGCTGGTTTACTTGTCTCCAACCTTTAAGGACGAGATAAAGAAGCAGGCTACTCCATTTAATGTAATAAATGGGTGTAAGTTGGAACAAGGGCTTAAATAGAAATAAAAGGTTAATGGCAGACTGCTACCAATAAAAAAAAAAAAAAAAAAAGGCAATTTTGAGGGGTAGTGGTTAAATATACAAAAATAGAAGACTGGAATACCATGAAAGGGCTAAGACATCACACACAGGTGGCTGTACATGTTTGTCTGCAGGTGTCTGCAAAGGTCACCCAAACTGTCATGCAAAGATCCAAGGCTCTGTGATTCCAGTGTATTTATGCTGATTCATGGGCTAGAATAATTTCCCTGAAATTTCTTGAGGTCCCTGCTAATGAGAAATTCTTTCTTAAAAGCATTCTTTTCCTCTAAGGTAGCTCTAAGAGTCTCTGGCAGGCTGAGCAGCGTGAGGTTTTAACCCTGGCTTGGACTGTCCTGATTTCTCTCCTTGTTAATAATCTTGATTTTCAGCTGTAGGACTGGGCAGCAGAATTCATCTTGCTGTTACAGGGAAGTGCACCCTGGGGTTCCTTAACTGGATAAATGCAAATTCTGTTGATGGACAAATAGTATTTTCTCTGTGCTGGGGTGGGGAAGTTCACAGTTCACTGTGGGATTTAACACTGATTCACTGAAGGTAAAGGCAGGAACAAAAATCTGCCAAAGTCCCCTGATGGAGAAAAGGTAGAATTGCTGGATAAACAGCCTGATGAGGACATGAGGGTTCAATACTGGTGTCAGAGATGAAATACTGTGGATGATAGTACCTGCTTTCCCAGAGTTTAAATGCAAGGCATGGTGTTGAAACTCAGCCCTTTTCTGGAACTTGATATTTTGCATGCAGACCTCTTCACTGTAAAACATAAATTCCAGCCCAAAGCTCCCTGACAGACTGGGTGATTTCCAGGGAAGATTTATGGGGAGGCTTCCCTGTGGCACGCAGGGCAGGGGAAGGGATGAGCCTCCCTGGTGCCAGGAGCCAGCAGTGCCCTGCAGTGTCCCTGCAGCTCCTGACTCAACAGCTCAGGCAGAGCATCCTCCCTCCCTGCTGGGGTGGGGCTGTGCCTTGGCTCAGAGCTCTGCCTGTGTCTCCAGGAGAGCCTTTTGCTCCAGCACACACCTCACTGAAGAGCTCTGTGTGCTCCAAGGAGCATTAGTGAGCCCCACACCCTGACCCTCAGCTTAGACACTGGAACCAAAACCCTCCAGTTTTCCCTGGTAGCCCTTTCTAAGAGCTGGCAGAGCTCTCCTGCTTGGAGATGTTAGCCCCTGCAGGTTAAGCGTATGTTTATTCAAATTCTCAGGAAGCTGTGGGTTGAGGGATGCATTTCTGTCCTGGTTTCTGCCTGTTTGAGGTTTTTGCTCCTCTGCTGGTGCTGTATGTGGTGGTTGGAGACACTCAGGCACTGGGACATCCGTGCTTGAGAGGACAGTGTGGGTGTGTTGGTGGAACCACCAGGAGATTCTATACATGCTGCATCTCAGGAGCTGCAATTGAAAGGTTTTTATTACCACATGAGAGCAAATGAGTTGAAATGGGTGTGCTGCTTCCAGAGATCTTTTGTCAGGATTTCTCATAAACCCTTTTTTTCACATTGCTTGTTCCATTATGCCTTTTTTCCTTTGTGAAGAGAACAGTTAGGTACAGTTGTAAATATTAATTTTATAGTGGGCATAAATCAAAGTTTGAAAAGTTGGATGTGAGGAGTTCTGGATCCATTGCTATCAGCTAACTCTTTTCCCTTTAATGCACAACCACCCTCCCAAGTTTAGACAAGCCAGGACACAGAGTAAGAGTGTGTGTAAATCTGGACTTTTCCATCCAGGTCCATTTCTGCTTTTGGCATTGACTTTTGGCTGTGCAGAATGTCAGTGCATGAGCACTACAGAGCACAAATGCACTCAGGGGCACATCTGCCCATGAGGAGGCTGCAGGTGTCTCTGCAGACTCTGGGTAGGTGTAAACAAGTGACAATTGCTGCAGACATGAATGGAGAGCATTTATGGGTAGTGAGAAAATGGGGTTTTCTGGTGGCTGGTAGGAAATGTGATCTTTGGATACCTCCTGAAGGCAGCACCGTCTCTAAGCTGAGTTAACATCTCTTATCTCTGTGAAACCTCACCCCAGATTTCTGGATCTTTTTTGCTTCTGCTTAGGAGGTTGCATTGAAGATCTTTCTCTGTTATCCTTGGTATTAATTAATTACCCTTAGGTATCAGCCCAGAGCAGTGGGCTCTGCATCTCCCCAGCTCCTCAGGAGAAGCAGGTCCTGCAGCAGAAACGTGCAGGCAGGAACAAAGCAGAAACTTTGCCTTGGCTGCTTGATGAGAGGGCTGATCCCAGAGCCAAACCCAGCTCTGACTCTTGGTTTCAGCCCTCATTAGCAACTGATAATCCCATGAACCTCATTTTCCCTACCACTGGCCAGTTGTAAAATACTTACTTTGGGTGGAATCTGCATCTAAAAATGATTAAATGTTGCGTTGTGTGGGTTCTATACTTTCCCTGCTCAAGATAAGATCTTCTGATTTGTAAGTGGAGAAATGTGTGAGGCTTTTCTGCAAATGTGACCTGGGAGACAAGCTGGGCTGCTCCTGCTTCAAGTTGATGCATTGCTCTGAGGCACAACTAGACTTTGATTAACAGTTTTATTGCTAGTGCTTATGATGCAGAGGAATGCAAATAAATGTCCTCCTCTCTTTCGTTTTAACTAAAATATTTCATTTGGACTCATCTGGTTTTTTTCATTATTATTTTTAGTACATTTAGTGTATTTAGTACATTTTTAACTTTCAGGCAGCTGCTTTTCACAGTAATTTGCCAGCCCAGCTAGCCTGAGGTACCGAGTGAGCCTCTCTGCAGCCAGCTGCTGTTGCTGAAGACACGATGACCCACAGCCCCGTTAATGCCAAATGACATTTCCAAGTGCTTGGGGACACTGTAACCAGGCCTGGGATGTTTCCTTGTCTGTTTTCTACCTGATCTGGTAGGTGGACTGGAGCAGGCTTTGTCTGGTTTGGTCCTTAATTAGGCAGATTTCCTCCCATGGCTGGAAGCAGTCTGAGCAGCAAAGCCTCCAGCCCTGAGGCTCAGCTTTAGGACAGCTGCAGGTTGTTCCTTCCCTACCCAAGGAGCTGCTTCTCTCCCTGCCACTGATGCCTTAAGTTTGAGCTTTGCTGTATTTCAGCTTCTGTGCTGCCCAGGGGTGCAGCTCTGAGCTCACATTCAGGGTCACTCAGCTCTGCACACAGCAGGGACACAAAACAAATCCTGGTCCTGCTGCACACCAAGGACAACTTTCAGCCCCAAAGCACAAACGAGGGTGGCTGGAGGGAGGAACAAGAAGGATGGGACCTCACAGCCTGGAGCTGGAACTGGACAATTAAACCCCAATATGCAAATGGAGCAAAACTGATCAAAGTGTGAGACCTGGTGACTGCTTGTCCATTTTGTGACCATTTGGGTCCACCCTGGGTGTTGCCCTGTCCAGGCCCTGTCCTGCCCAAGGTGGATCCTGGAGGTCTTCCAGTAAATCCCTGCTTTATCCTCTGGCTCTGTCCAGTCCCTGTCCCAGCTCAGCCTGCCCAGGGCATCACCACACACAGAAACATCACCATCCCACATGAAGGAATTTCTCATTTGCAGGGCCTGCAGCCAGCACCTGGCTTTTCCTATTGCTGCAAAAGGAGGGAATCTGCACTTTGGGTAACCAGCTGCCCTCAGTCACAGCTGAACTGTGCTTTTGATGGTTGTGCTGCTGTGAGATTTCATGGATCCTGCAGGCCACTGAGTGGAAAACTCGTTGTGTGTGCTTGCGTTGCTCTCTGTGCTCCTAGAGAAGTTTGGCTCTGTGCACTGGCACTCTTAAAGAGAGCATCCAGCAGTTTGTCACCAGCAGGAAAGGAACAGGTGCTACTCAGGCTGATACCCCTGTCCAGGGAGAGCTCTGAGATGGTTTCCTACCAGAATAATGCTCCTGGTTCATGTAAACCAGGCTGGTGCCACAGAGAGGAATATACATTCTCCAAGAGCTGTGTGGGAGCAGCTCAGAATGGGCAGAACCCTTTCCATCCTCACTCTTCTTGTGGCTCTAGCTTGGTGTTTGAACCCCTGCCACGTGTGGTAGATTCAGTTTTTCTCCTTGCCACAGCTATTCCAAAGGAGAAATACCTTGAGCCAGCAGCCTTGGGTCCAGATGGAATGTACAGGTCTCTAAAAATAACACCCGTGGCACTGAGCATGCTATTTCAGCCCAAACAAAAGAGGTTCAGACAGGAGCAGTTGTAGGTTAACAGCTTCAATGGTAAAAGTGTTATCTTCAGGCACTTTTCAACAAATACCTTTGGTTTTTTGTATTGATTTACACAAGGTCAGCAGCTTTATGAGAAGCCAGTAAGCCACATCTTGCCACAACCATGTTTCTTGGCTTCTGTGCAGTCAAAATTTAAACTTTATGCCCACATGGATTTTTTTTTTGAGCAGTTACATGCATATGCAATGATTTAAAAAGCTCTCCCACAGAGGGTTTCGTGTTTGTATTGTTGTTTTGTTTATACTAGTAGTAGTAGCTGACTAAAGATATCTCAGTGTCTTCTGGGGAGGCTTGTCCTTTCTGCACATATGTGTTTGTGCATGCATAACAATACACTTTTGTCTTATTTTATAATTCTTAGGCTGTTTATGTCATTGCATCTCCCCTGGCTTAACAGCATTAAAAATGATTTCCAACTACAATTTTTCAAACTTTGAATATAGGCATGGAATTCTTGAAGGATGTTTCTGAAGTGCTTTTAAAATTGTGGATTTCTTCACCTAGTAGTGCAAAAAACCCCAGCAGTCAGCTTTCCCAATCCCCCAAAAATCCAGATTCAGTTACAAAATCAGTGACTCTCACTTGGGCTCCAATATGCTGCCTAGAGTTTGTTTCACAAAGAGATGGCTTTGCAGCTGGAAATGATTAGCAATAAAATGTATTGCAATAATGGAGCGTGCTGGGGTTACATGAGTTCAAAAACACACAGCAGAACCAGACTGTCATTTGCCTTCTCGTGGAGCTGACCCAATTAAAAATGCTCACTGTGCTGCATCACAGGAGCAGCCATCCTCTCAGTGCTCTCCACTCAGCTCCTTTTCTTCATTTCTCCATTATTTTTCCCCTCCTTGCTTGATCTATCGGTTCTTCCCACTCCATGTTGGGATATCCCATCTTAGCCTGCACTCTTGTGTCTCCACAGGAGGTTCTTTGTTCCCTCCCTGTGGTTCTCTGGGAAGGGATGAGCAGAAAAGACAAAAAAAGCCTGGTGTGCTTCACCCCAAAGGGCAACCCATGCTGACTCAGGGAGCAGTGCAGAGCTGGGAATATCTGTGTGTTGATGTGCTGCTGGATATGAAGCTTGCCCTTTGTGTTTCCTCCATGTTATAAATGCATATTTTTGAGTTGGACTTCGGCAAATATTGAGATGAATGCTGTATGTGTAATGTAAGAAGGTTGTACCGTATTTCCTTTTATTTGTGGAATTTAAAAATGTGATGAAGGTGTATTTTCTAATTGTAGCATAGTGTAAAAACAAAAGACTAAGGTTTTTTTTTTCTTTGTAACATCTAAATTGACCAAACCAGAATGCAGGAGGAGAATCATCCTGCATTCCTGTGAGAGGAGATTGCTGATAAAGAACAATTGAACCTTTACTGGCCAAGAAGGATTTATGACACCTAGCCAGACCAAGAGGAGGCATGCACAGATAAAGAAACTGCATACTTGGGAAACTCTTGAAATGGACAAAGAAAACAGACGTTTGAATATGCATTACTCTCTTTTAAATATGTAACACAGAGATTCTTAAATACCAAGGATCTGAAATAGGCAGTGTGTTGGTTTGCATCCTCAGCTGAGTAGCTTTGTTCTTCTGTCTCCTAATTGTCTATTTTTATTTTATTTTATTTTTATTAAACTTATAAATTGCTATAAAAAGTGAACGCTGTTTTTCACACTCCAGGGATGCCCAGACAGCAAATGCATCAGTGAGTGTAGAGGGCAGGCTCATTTCATCATCAATCACCCTTTCCTCTTCCCACCCAAGGCACATAGAAGGACCTTCCTCCCTCAGCAGGGAAGAGGCAGGTGTGAATTCTGGGGCTGAGGAGCATCTCCTGCTCCTGGCAGTGTTTAGGAGCAGCTGTTCCCTGACCCTGGGGACAGGAGATGCCACAGACACTGTGTGCCACTACAGCTAGCCTGCAAAAGCCATTTTCAATTGGGCTGCACTACTGAAGGACATAAAAGGGCCTGTGCTCTCCTCTCCTCTCCTCTCCTCTCCTCTCCTCTCCTCTCCTCTCCTCTCCTCTCCTCTCCTCTCCTCTCCTCTCCTCTCCTCTCCTCTCCTCTCCTCTCTTTTTACAACTTCCACGAGGTGGGAATCCAGGGAAATTCCCATCTGTGTCTTTTCCTGTGCATGAATTCTGACAGGCAAAGGATTACATGGAACTAGCAAGTGACAGGGCAGGCTCAAAGCACTCACAAGAACTTGGCTTTTAACGTGTCCTAGGAGACATCTGTGGAGCTCCTTCATGCAGGGTGTCATGGATATTAAAGAGTTCACAGAAGTTCAAGAAGGGCCTGATCCCAAATATGTCTCTTCTTGGTTTTAGGAGCTCTGATCAGTCTGACCACCCTATGATGGGTTGCTCTGCTTTGTACAGTAGTGGCTACAAATTTTCACAGAGTTCAGGGATTTTTTTATCTGATAGAGATTGCTGGAAAACGAGAAACTTTGACCCTGCCACTGTTCCTCATAATCCTGGTTCTCTTCTCATTGGGTGTCTGGCTCTGCCTTGCAATCTTCCACGTTTAGAGTGGAATTCAGCTGCTTAAGCTTGGGCCTGTGCCCTTTTAGGTGCCCAGAGTATCCTGCCTGGCCTCCAGGAGAGCTTGGCTCTTCACCAGGGTCCTTGGCAGATCTGCCAGCCCAGCGTGGCTGCCTTGGAAAATTTTTTCAGGTTTTTCAAAATGTCTCTGTTCAGAAAACTGAGACTTGTCCTTAAAACACGTGTTTTGTTTAGCAGTTTTTAGTACCTCTGCATTTGACTGTATGCTTTGAATTCTTTATTTCCCTCCTTCCCTCCTTCCCATTTTTCCTTCATTCTTTTGGTGAATTTTTCCTCTTTTCACTTCCTATCAATGTCACCTCCTCCTCATGCCCTCCCCCCTTCTCCAACCCTGTTAATGTGGTTGTTCTCCATCAAAAAGGCATTCTGGAGTATGGGAGGTGCCTTCACTCAGTGAGCTGAAATCAGCCTGTGGATTGTGTAGTGAGCTGTGTGTGGCTAGAAACTGTTCACTGACACCTCCCCAAGAGCTCAGGTACAGAACAAAAGAAAATCAGTTCCAGCCAGTGACTTGGCCTTCCCACATGCCCACCAGTTAAGCTGCACTTGGGATAATTCATTAATGAAATCACCTTCCAATAATAGCTGTTTGGATGGAATCAGCTGCATCTCTGTGCCTCTTCCTCTTGCCTGCCTTTTGTTGGGAGAGACTCCAAGGCTGGAGTGCCAGAGCTGCTCTGGGTGCCTGGCCAGCCAAGGCTCTGTGCTGGTGCCTGTGCCAGGTGTCAGCCCCACCAAGAGAGGTCAGGGCAGGCAGGAGCACAACCCCTCTTCTGAGGCATTCCCTTCCCTTCCCTGCCTCGTCTCCACAACCCAACATCTTTGCCATTTTGGGCACCCAAATGGCAAAGCAAATCCAAATCCACGCCACCAAGGAAGGGGTTAAAAAGCTGAACCCAGCAGGGCCCTGTGTGCAGTGCCTGCACAGCCACCCAGGGCCTGAGCTCCAAAGGGAAAGCCTCACATCTCCTTTTTTGGGGATCTGTTCCTGAAGAAAGTGGTCAGGGTTTGGCCCGTGTTCAGTCCCTGTGTGAGCACGGAGCTGTGGGGGTCAGGGCAGCTCAGACACGGGACAGTGCACTCACAAAGAGACCTGCTGGATGGATGAAGGATGTTTCTAAAGTGCTTTTAAAATTGTGGGTTTCTTTACCTAGTAGTGCAAAAAAAAACCCCCCAGCAATCAGCTTTCCCAATCCCCCAAAAACCCAGATTTTGGATTTCCAGCCTTTCTTTGAGACCCATAGACCCTGTTTGAATGGTGTGCTATTACAGATTTCCTGCTCCAGCTCTCCTGCCCAAAATTATTCTTGTGTTCTTGTGTTCTTCTCTGGTTATTTTTCTGATTCTCTGATATTTTTTTTTCTCTTACTGCTTTCCAGGCACAGCAATACCCACACATGCACTCAACCCAGTACAGCTGGCATGCACATGGGCACCAAGGGTGTCTGAACGTGCAGGGGGCTTGGGATGATTATTTACATTTCCTTTTATGGGGATCTCTGCAAGTGTAGTTTTCTGGTGATTCATGTTTTGGCCAAGGCTTGAGTCTTTTTCAGCTTTTTCATTTCAAGGGCTGTAGTGCTTAGTGATGCTCCTGGAGCCTGTGCAGTGCTGCATTGGTGGGGAGGAGAGAAGGAGAACCCAGCTGGGGCCCAGGAGTGGCTGGGGAGTGCAGTCAGGGCCACAGCCCTGCCCAGTCGTTTCTGTGAAAAAGGAGGTTCACTTCCCTGGTGAAATCTAGAAAGTTTAATTAACAGACAGCAGGAGACAGAAATAAAGGGTTAAAATGGCTGGGTGCTTGGCATTCAGCCAAGAGCAATACCTTTCATCCTTGGAGGTTCCTTTTAAATACTTCTCCTATTACATTACTCTGTTGCATATTCACGAATCATTATGCATATTCACATATTTTCCAGGAACTGTTTAGCATGGCCACTCCTCGGGTCTGCCTTTTTGAGCAGGTGTGTTTCTTGGCTGTGGTTTTATCACCACCTTCAGTTTGGGCCTGGGTCCATGCTTTCTTCAGATGGCAGATGCTGATACTTGATATATCAATAGCAGGGTCTTCATCACCTGTTCACTGGGTGCTATCCTGACCAGACAGACAGTTCACTCATAATTATATCAGCTACCACTGCTACCATGTCTAAGTTTTTGTTAATAGCAGAAATAAAAGTAAAGTTACTTTAACATTATACATATAAGCATTCATCTTAATACTTGCAAGAAGACAACTTTTTAATATGCATTTATAACAGTTTCTCAGTGTCCTTCCAGAGAGTGACTTCCATCTTCCATCTGCCTTCCAGCTTCTTGTTTTATTTCAGTGCTGTACCCAGGGTGAGAGAGGCTGTGCTCTGCACACAGGCTCATCTCAGAGCCTTTCTGCCATGAGTGTGTTCCCCTTCCTGCTGCCTGCAGGGGCCCTGGGGAGCATCCTGGCAGGCAGCCCCAAGCTGAGCTGGAGCTTGGCAGTCAGGTCTGCACTGGAGGGAGGTTCCTGTGCCTGTGCACCTGCAGCATGTTCCTGAGGCTGTGCATTTACAGCATGTTCCTGGGGCTGTGCACCTGCAGCATGTTCCTGAGTCTGTGCATTTACAGCATGTTCCTGGGGCTGTGCATTTACAGCATGTTCCTGTGGCTGTGCACCTGCAGCATGTTCCTGGGGCTGTGCATTTACAGCATGTTCCTGGGGCTGTGCATTTACAGCATGTTCCTGTGCACCTGCAGCATGTTCCTGGGGCTGTGCACCTGCAGCATGTTCCTGGGGCTGTGTATTTGCAGCATGTTCCTGTGGCTGTGCATTTACAGCATGTTCCTGGGGCTGTGCACCTGCAGCATGTTCCTGGGGCTGTGTATTTGCAGCATGTTCCTGGGGCTGTGCATTTACAGCATGTTCCTGGGGCTGTGCACCTGCAGCATGTTCCTGGGGCTGTTCCTGGGGCTCTTTTTCTCTTTGTTTGATGCAATAGCTGTAAGCCATGCTTTCCACTCCCCATCCTTGCAGCTTCACTCTAAGTCCTGAACTGAAGGAAAAGGCAGGGTTTTGCAGAGACCAGAAAGCTCAGCTCAAGCCCGGAGCTTCTTTCACTGTGAGACCTCAGCTCTCAAAGCAGAGATGGGCTCTGGGGAAAGTGCAGCATGGCTCAGCCAGTGCATCCTCTCATTCCCTGAAGCACAGGGGAGCCAGGGAGCCCTGAGTGCCCCTGAGGTGGCAGAGCTCCCCTCTCCCAGGTGTGAGGGACTGGCACTGTCCTCTCACTGGTGCTTGGACATCTCAGAAAGCCTCATCTGGTGGCTTGTGCCCCACTGTGAGCAGTAGTGGCTGTGCTGGGTACCCCCTGCAGCAGGAGCCCAGCATCCCTTTGCTGTCAGAGGTGCAGCCACTAAGTTTTATCTCCTAAATGAGAGTGCAGTTGGATCCTGTCTGCCCTGCCCCTGCTTTCTTAGGATCCTGTGGTAAATCCTCTCTGCCTTGAGCTGAGAGTAGCCATAGCTCCAGTCTCTCAGCACAGGTTTAAGCCACTGCATGGGAGCTGTGGGCAACTGCAGAGTGATGCAGTGGGATCCAGCTGCTGCCCTGCAGCCCCATCAGTGAGCAGGAACCTGCAGCTTTCCTTCCCCACTGCTGATGCCATTGCTTCATCCCTTTAGCAGGGCTTGAATTAATTTCTGAGGGATTGGACTCTTCTCATCAGGCTGTCTGTGACCCCTGACAGTACTAATACTGCAAACCCAGACCTGATTAATCATTAGGCTGTTAAAGAAGATTCCCAGGCCTGGCTGCCTGGATTATCTGCAGCCATTGCCAGCACTGACACGACAACCTTTAGCAGAAGGGGGCATGGTGGTGTTCAGCTGCACAAACAAACAAGAATTGCTATTTCTTCTCTATGAGACTAAAGTTTGGGGAGTTAGCTGCATTGAGTCTGCTTTCAGAACATTAATTGCCTCATTTAAGGTCAGAAAGGTCTCTGTTCAGCTCCCCAGTAGCTATAAAAGTCACCCAAATATTTCAATGCCTGAATGAGAACATGGTTTGTGGGTTCAAACTTGGCCATGTGTAGCAGGTGCAATTCTTTTACTTTCGACCCTTCAGGCTGTAAGTCCCACTCATTTGAAAGATCCTTGTGGGTCCCTTCCAACTCAGAATGTTCTGTCATCTGTGAAAAGTGCTGCTGGTAGCTTTCATATAAAAGTGCTTGTGCTTCTGTTGCCACAATCCTTTAATACATCTCAAAGTGTCCGTTCCACCACGTGACTGGTTTGAGCTGAACATCTTTCATTTTCTGTGATTGCTGGCAGGCTTCTTGATACCTCCTAGATGAGCTTAGATTGACCAAAAGTACCTTTTTTTAGAGGGAATGAGCTTTAAGTCATGACATCAGCAGGGACATGTCCCATTGGTTTAAGCAGGGAATCCAGAGTTCAAGTTACCCCTGGAATCAATCCTTGGCTTCACCATTGCCCAGTCCTGGGCTCTGAGGAAGTCATTTAAACCACCATTTCCTAGGTGGGTTTTTTTTTTTTTTTTTTTTTTTGTCTGATTCCTTGTGGTTTACATCCTTCAGATACAAAAGAGATGTATCTGTTGAGTTCTCCTTCTTTGTCTCTTTGCCAAGGTCTGCATATTTGTCTTTTCCTCAGTCCTCCCTTTTAAATGGGTTACACCGAGTTTAGAGGCAGTGATGTCAACCAGTGTGCAATCAGTAATGTGTGATACTTGTGTAATTTGTGGGACCTCTTGAGCAAGAGAAGACAAATTGGCTTCTGCTGTCTTCATGAGCTAGGAAATCTTATGCTAATGGCTTGTTTCAAAATAGATATTCAGAGAAGTCAGAGTGAGGAAAAAACTTCCTAAATCATGAAACTTCTCTGGCTCCTAATATGGAATATTTTCCTTATGGAGCACTTTCAATTATTTGTCCAAAATGTTTCTAAATACCCTTAGCAAGGGATCTTTTGAACTTGCTGTTGGAAGGCTGCTTGATATCATACTAAAACTACTTGTAAAGACAAATTGATGTTTCAATGAAAGTTTATCTTTTCATAATTTAATGTCATTACTCATAGATTTACTACTTCTTGCACAACCCCAAATTCCTCTCCTTTCTTGGTGTTTATAGCCTTCAAGTATTTGTCATTTCTGGTTGTATTCTTTTTCTTTGTTGTCTTCCAGCCAAGGTCTGCATATTTCATTTTCTTAACATCTTCTTTTAAATCAGCCCCCGGATGTTCTTGTTTCTCCTCTGCTACTGCTTTAGCTCCATTTTTGTTTGAGTTAATGAGATGTCTCAAAGTGAATGAAATATCCCTGAGTGTTCTGGAAAGAGGGGCAGAGTTTTGCAGAACCATTTTAACTCATGGGGCTGTGAGGAGGTCGAAAGATCCCTGAATCAATGTGGGAACTCCCAGATATTCTGTTTATGACAGGATTTCCCATGTAAATAGGATATTTTGTGGAGCAGAGCTTTTTCTCTGTTTCTGGGCAGCCAGCACTCACAGCTGGCAAAGGCTCCTGGTGTACCTGTGCAAATAGATTGTGCATGTAGAGCAAATCTGGTGGGTTTAATTTGGTGGGGAGGCCTGTCTGAACCCTGCCCCTTGCTGTGTGAACAGTCAGACTTGCTGCCCTCATGTCCCTGTGGTGTCCAGTTGGCATTCCAGCATTTAAATCTACTTTCTCCTAACTTTCTGATTTCTGATCTAACTTTTCTAACCATTTTTTGGGTTTTTTTGTTGTTTGGTTTTGGTTTTTTGGTTTGGTGTTTTTGGTTTTTTTTTTCATTTATAACCATGCCAATTTTTCTTAATAGACCCTTCATTTTCTCTGGAGCACTGATGAAGATGTTAGGTAAAAAGTGGACCAACACACTTTCAAATAATATTCCAGTAAGCTGAGTGTGCAAACTTGATGTAGAGCCAAAAATCCTGATTTTGTTTGCTGTCATTCAGCTTACTTTGGCTTTGGTTGGTTTTGTTCCCATCGAGATCCAAGCAAATTAATTCTGTGAGTAATGTTTCCTGAGGTGCTTTGTCAAATGCTTGTGCTTCAGATACATCAGGTATCCTATATTCCCTACAGCCACAAATTTACAATTCTGTAAAAGATACTCAGGTTTTTCTGGCAGCCTCTATTCTTTAGAAACAAGTGCAGCTGAAAAAATTTGTTCCATCATTCTGGAGGTTAGAGCTGCCTGGCTGTGGCCTGCAAACCCTGGCTTTGTGTTTTATGTGGTCTGCAGAGAATTGTCTGGCCACAAAGTGCAGTCTCTTCCCTTGGACACTAAATTGCATTATAGGCACTTAGAGTACATTAAACACATTTAATACCAGCCACATGTATAGGCTGCTCATGTGTTTGCTACAGGACTGTGATCACGAGTAAAAGGAGAGTAATGTATATAATAGAATGAAGAAAGGGTGTTGTGTCTTAATTAGCTTGCAGTAAGCAGTTGACCTCCCTCCAGAACAGAATATACTCTCTGGTGAGAAAGTTCAGCATCTCTTTGGCCTTTGAAGATGTGCATAGGGAGCTGCAAATGATTTCCACACCTTTTTATATCCTCTGATTTTGGTGGGAATCACTGCAGTTCTCTTCATGCATAAAGGAGCTTGTCCCTCTGTGTGTTGCCAACCTTGTATTTTCTTCTTTGGGTCCTGGAGTGATGCCTTGGGCAGGCTGAGCTGGGACAGGGACTGGGCAAAGCTGGAGAATAAAGCAGGGATTTATTGAAAGGCCTTTAGGGTGCACCTTGGGCAGGACAGGGCCTGGCCAGGGCTACACCCAGGGTGGACCCAAAATGGACACAAAATGGACACAAAATGGTCACAAAATGGACACAAAATGCCCAGTCACCAGGTCTCACACTTTGATCAGTTTTGGTCCATTTGCACATTGGGGTTTAATTGTCCAATTCCAGCTCCAGGCTGTGAGGTCCCATCCTTCTTGTTCCTCCCTCCAGCCACCCTTGTTTGTGCTTTGGGGCTGAAAGTTGTCCTTGGTGTGCAGCAGGAACAGGATTTGTTTTGTGTCCCTGCTGTGTGCAGAGCTGAGTGACCCTGAATGTGAGCTCAGAGCTGCACCCCTGGGCAGCACAGAATCTGAAATACATAAAATCTGAAACTTGAGGCTTCAGGAGAATGTAGAAAATTGTATCACAGCCCACTGTCCTGGCCTCAGGGTGGTTGGTCTGCAGTCCCCTCCCTCCCTGAGTTCTCCTTGCAGCACATCTCCTGGTGCTCCCTGGTGAGATGCCATCCTTATCCTGGCGATTGTTGCTTCCCCTTTAATTTTAGACTTCAGTTTTCACCTGTTCCAGTTTGCTGCCAAACAGAACAAACCAGAGTAATCACCAGTGCAGCTTCACAGCTTGTGCTTTGTAGGTGTGCAAGTGCGTTTGCACCTGAAGGGTTTCAGGCACTTGAGCCTCCTGTGTTACTTGTCCATGTCCTGTGAGCTGGTTCCCTTCCTGCCACGGGCCCTGTGCATCTTTCTGCACCTTTGCCTCTTGTAGCTTTGCACCCCTGGTGTCCCTCATTGTTCCCTCAGTCTGGCTGTGCCAGGGCTCCATGGTTTTCTCCCTTTTGTGAGGGGCCCACAGCTCGTTTTTGCCTTTTTCAACTTCTTGTGCCCTCCATTGGTCATGGAGAGGATCTTTTATCCTCCCAAATACTTACTTGCCTTATAGCATTTTCCTCTTTCCTTTTCTGTCATGGAGACTAAAGTGGAGCCTTGCAAAGAGTCAGTGTTATGATCCCTGCATTTGTAATTTCAGTTTCTGCAAGTTTTACTTCCTCATAACTTTCTACGTGGCCTATACTTTTAGCATGTGTTCAGTCCTTTGTCATCTTGACCAAAATTGCTCTTTGAATTCTCACACTGCAGAACATAAATGTACTTTATTTCCTTCCCTCCTCTAATATTCATACCTACATTTAATGTTCTATTTCCCCCAAGCGGGACAGGCTTTTTTTGCAAGGTCTATCTCCTGCAAATGAGTAAAAATTTGTTTTACTTTGTAATCCTTAATTTTCTTCCTCAAATATAATCACAAAACTGTGAGTGAAGCTTTCTGTTGATGCTAGCTCTGTAAATCTCTGTTTAGGACCAATATCAGTACCTTACTGAGCTGGGAAGACTTGTAAAAATAAATTAGATGAGCAAAACAAAATCTTACATCATGATGCTAAATTTTGGGGCAAAGAGAACTCTTTCTTCAGCATATCTTTGTCTTCCATTACTACAAGTAGAGCACAAATCCTTTCACAAGTGAAGGTAGATAAGAGAGGCACATAAAGAATATCTTTAGCTGGCTCTGACCCACTTAGCTCTCCTCAGCCAGGAACCAGGATACCTTTGTCTTATTTTTTGCTGGCCTGTGTTTTTCTGAGTAAATTTTTCACCTGCTGGTCTCTCTAATTTTATATTATTGTTCCTATTACTGCAATCCTGAGAGATTTATCTGGTGCACATTAGTGTTCTCTCCTGTTGAACTTTTAACCCCTGCTGAGTTCCCACTGACGGAAAGAGCCCCTGCTTCCCTGGGTTTCACTTGGCTGACAGCTGCCCCATTTGCTTAAGATGCAGGATGGAGAGAAATTGTCCTCACTGCTGTTTGTGCACTGACAGGTGAATTTTCTCAGCTTTTCCCACTGTCCCCAGCCCTCCCTGTCCCCCACTCAGCTGTGGCTTGCACGGGGTCAATGAAGTAGGGAGGCACTGGGCAGCTCTTCCAGCTGGCTGGAGCCACTGGGAAGGATGTTGTAGTGAGGGTGTGTGATGTTGTGGGAGGGACAGAGGGAGCAAAGAGGAAGCAGAGCAATGGGATGATCTCAAAGCAAAAGGTGTCTTGGTTTTGTTTGTGTGCTGCCTCGCAGGGTGCTGGTGCCCGTGTGTCAATGAGGATTTGGGAGAGAGGGGTAGCTGGTGCTTTCCAAAGTGCTCCTGACTCTGAGGGGGCAGCTGCTGGGTCTGCACCAGCTCAAGGCTGATCTGGAACCTTCCAGAGTGCCAGACACAGCCAGGCTGTCTCAGGTGGAGAAGGTCACACACCAGCTTTGGGTCGGGAAAACGGGGGTGGAACATCTTGGCTCCTGAAACGTCCTAGATTTGTTTGAGCAGGGCTGAGAAAATTCCCTCTGTTAACAAGATTGGCTGCACTCAGCCAGGCACCTTGGGACAGCAGAAGGAGAGCAGAGTGCCAGCGTGTCCTGCCAGTGCAGCTGCTGGGGGCTGTGAGCCCTCACCATCAGCCCTGCCTTGGAGCTTGCCCAGGATTGAATTGCTGGCACTCCTTGCGTCAGAAATGAGCCAGAGGAAAGTCCAGGTTGTGCTGCTTTGTTTGGATCACCTGAGCTCTCTCCCTCCCTACCTTTTTGGTCTGAAGTTGGAGACTTTGCACGTTGCCTTTTGCCGCCCTCGCTCTCGGCTGCTTTGTCCTTCCTCCTGCTGATGGAGGTGAAGGTTGAGGAGCAGCATGCCAGTCTCCATGTGGGTCACTTCACGTCACCAGGAGCTGTGATGATGAGATGGGGGATTAGAAATGATCCTTCTGCCTTCCAGCTGCCCGTTAAGAAACGTTGGTGCGAGTGTTTGGGATTTTAGAACAGACATGTACACGCAGCCAGGCCACCTCAGGGAGGGAGCTCATCAGCTCCACATCCCCCAACACACCATTTTTGCCAGTGAGGGCCTCCAAAGCCCCTCCTGAAGCTGGTGAGACTGTTGATGTGGATGCCTACTCGACGACTGAGTGTCCAGAACAGTCCATCTTGGAAAGGCTAAAGGCAAACCAAATAACTGAGCTTGGCCCCTTTTTTAATCTCCTTCCAATCCAGGAGCAGCAGTTTCCAAACCACACAGTGGCTAGTTGTAGGACTTTCTCCAATTCCAGAATCTTAAGGTCCCAAATTAAATGGATTTACTATAGATTTATGGCTGTCAGCTGCATCTTTCATGGTCTGGTGGTCCTTTTTGTACGACCTGTGAGGTGCGTGTACCTGAGAGTGATTAAAATGTTGAAATGCTCCTGCTGCCCACCTCAGAGAATTCCACTTGTCTTCTCCAGACCCAGATTCCTGCAGAATCTTTGAAGAACAGGCTTCAGAAGGAAAAGGTCAATGCACTTATCTGCAAACTACTGTTTTCATCTGTACATGAAAAAAAGAAAAAAAGTATATTAACACAATTTGTGCCTGTAACAGGCTTCATCTGCAGCTTCATGTGTTTTCCACTTCGAATAACCCCAAATAACAAGTTCTAAGCATGCATTAGTAAAGAGAAATATTTTCTAGGGTAACCATTTCTCCAGACTGCAGAGCAAGCCTTGACCCTGTTGCTCTCTTGGGAATGGCAGGGAGAAGGGAAGTGCACTGGGCAGAACTCCAGCCCTCAGGGCATTGCTCAGTGCACATCCATCCTTGTGTTTGCTCCAGCTGTGAACAGACAGTGGGCTCTGAGTGTGCTTTGCACTCCTTGGCTCTCAGTGTGTTTCCTGGCTGCTTCCAAAGGCTGGAGGCGTGCAGTCCTGTCCTAGGGAGGAAATCAGGGGTAATGGGGGAACCAGAAGGCTGAGGCGTGGTGCACTCTGGGGTTTTTATCTTTTTTTTCTTCGTGTTAGAGCTGAGATTAACCACATGGGAGTCACAGTTTTGTGTTTGGACTTGGTGTTTATTAATTCTTATCTACAGTACAGCCTCACGAGCTGTGAGCTCTAACAAGGTAGAAAATGGAGTATTTCTAACTCTTTCCAAGGTTGTTTAAGCACTAATCACCCAATAACAAGATGACACCTCTATTATTTATACTTTTGACCCAGTAATTGACCACCCAAGGTCTGCAATGCAGAACTTTTTCACCCAATTAGGAGAAAACACCCCAAACCATGATAAGGTGCAAGACTTAGACATTAAATCCTCTATATTGCCCCACATATATAACTATATACTAAAACCTTAAATCTAGGTTTCCAGGGTTTTAACAGGGCACTGCAGTTTGGAGCCCAGTGACTGAGGCTGGTGTGCTCCAGGCTGCTCTTCCATCCTGTCCTGACTGCAGCCCCGTGGCTGGAAGGGTGCTCAGCTTCCTCCAGCTGCAGCAGCAAAGCCACTTGTGTTTGTTTTGGTCTGGCTCGTCCTGCTGCTGATTTCCTCCTTGCACCAGCTGATCAGCCTGGGGCAGAGATGCAATCTGCAGCCTGGAGATCTTCCCTGGGAATGTGGAACTGTGCAGTTTGAAACTAGGTGGCTTTATCTGAGCCTAGCTCACTTTTCAATCTCATTTCTGTTTTGCATGCTCTGGGGATGAATCTGTACTCTCTTCCCCACTCTGGTTTAAAACTTCTCTGATCCTATTTTAGTAGACTTTTTTTTTTTTTTTTCCCTAAGCCCTGAATAAAACAGGGTTGGTTTCTTAGTGCAGAAAACTGCAACACTTCTGCAGCATGCTCCCAAAGGATTCAAAATTCCTTGGGTTGGGAAGCTGATTTGGAGAAAGGAGATAGAGTGAAAACTTAGTAATATTTAACAAATAAAACTGTGGCTGAAGTATTAGGAAACATTCTACTTGTGAAGCTGCCTGCCTTGGAAATCAAATAGGGGAATTTCCATCTATATAATGTGAGCATAATACAAATATTGCAGGGGAGAATATGCTGTAGAGCCCAGCCCTGTTTCTTCAGCTGCCACAATTATTCTGATTTTCCTGTCTGGGCTATTGGTGGCTTTGTTTCTGCCATAGTAAGAACTCTGTGTCTCTGTGTGGTATTAACCATCAAATGAGGAAAAAAAGGGGGCTCCTTCAAGGCCAGGGGTGAAAAAATGAGTAAATCTCTTCTTTGTTTCTCTGATCATCTCTGAAGGCATTTTAGCTCCCCTTGCTCTGCCTCATTCTCCCCTACTCTTTGTCAACAATATAAATCTAAGTTTTATATATAGCATTTGTGGGGCCTCTGTGCTTGGCAGCACAGTCTGGTGTGGTTTGGGGGCTGGAAAACAATAGTTAATGGGGTATTGTGGCAGTTTTTTCTGTCCTTGGTGGCCAGTTATTATCTGCAAAAATACAGATTTGAGTGAACTCTGCAGATCTTGGGTCATAATGGCTGTGATACCTGGGCTGAAAGGTGAGGGGCACTGTGCCTGAATTGATTAGACACACTAGGAAATCTTCCTAATGAAGGTGGGCCTTTGTAAATTCACATCATAAAACATAAGAATCTTCTAAGCTCTTGATCATATGCATATGCTGCTGAGGTTTCACAACACTTTCTCTGGCTCCAGAGTGATCTTATTGAAACATTGCTCACTGAAAATGCAACGAGCCTGCATCAGGGGCTCTGTGTGAGACAAGTGTGATTGTTTGAGTCCAAGGAATCTGAAATTTGGGAGGATTTTGCTCCAGGAGCTGAGTGTGGCTCTGCAGTCTGGGCAGCTCTGGAGGGAACATAACTCCAAATTATTGGCCACACAGGTGTGTTTCACACACTTGTCACAGTGCTGTGGATCTTGATAATCTGTGACCTCAAGGTGTTTGAAAAAGGTGTTGGCCTTTAATATTAATTACTCAGTTCAGATGGGTCATATGACTGTGGGAAGAGCCATTATTGATTATTAAAAATCATATTATGAATGTTCTATAAGCCAGAGTTTTAAAGTGTTTAGGCAATAAAATGTTCATCTAGGCAAGATATTAATTAGCAATGAAATGCTGGACTGGGCTCTGCTCTCAATTTGTAACTCCACTCTAGTTTTAAAAAAAAAATAAATAAATCCTACTTGTGGGAGAATGGTGTGAGGGCATGGAGGCTTAAGGCTCATACATCTCATTTCAGTGCACACGTGTCATTAATAACCTGTGAAGCTGTGAACTGCAGGGATGTGAATACCTGAGAGCAGCTTTTTCTCACATGACACCAGGGGCACTTGAAATTCCCCAGAGTGCTCTGCCAAGGGCCTCGAGGTTAGGGCAGGATGGAGCTGATGGCTCCAGGTTATATTTAGCCCAGGCCCTTGACTCCAGGACTCATCTGGCCCCATCTCCAATGACCTTCAGTTCACACTGGGAGATGGATTTCATTTTTGGGGGCCTTTGTCAATAAGAATTGGGTGTGGATAGATTTTGGAGGGCTGCAATGTTGCTTGCACCCTCAGCCTAATCTGCATTATCTTGCTAAATCCTGTGATTTTACCTTGAGTTTCACAGTAGTTGCTTCTTTTGTGATGGCCCTCTGCAGTTACATTGCTTTCAGCTTTAGTTTTAGAAACGTTAACATTCTAGCCTGCATAGTTTATGTGGTTTGAAAACGTGTAGTAATGCCTCAGAAATTATAAATCAAAGAAAAAAATATCTCTAAACACAGTTCTGCTGTTCCTAGTAGGCCCTTTTAAGGCAAATTCAGGATTTGTGTATTTAAGTGCTGTTCATTATAGTATGTCCTGGTTTGAAACCAGATTCAGAGTTCTTAGAAAAAAAAAAAATCATTTGAAAAGAGCAACCAGCAGCATACCAGAAAGTGCAAAATGGAATGTGGAAGAGCTGATTTATGGTTTACCCTACAATTTACTTGAAAAGGAACAAAATAGGGGACACATTACAAGGCAGGTTGGTTTGTTTACCCTTCTTGTCCATTAATCATGCTGGATGCAGTGCTGCTGAAAGCTGCAGGAGCTGTGCTGGGGTCCTTTTTTTAAATAAAATCAGCCTTTGGGAGGGAAGTGCAGCTATCCTACAGGCATCCCTCCTTTCTGGATGCTGTCACATAAGGCAGACTGGCAGGAACGTGTTGTTTCTCTCGCCCTGAGACAGTGCACTGCACATTTTGCTCCTCATTTTGCTTTGCCAAAGACTAAAAAGTCTCTTCAGCTGCCCCTGAAGCTGCCAAATGGAGGCCTTGAACTGTGCTCAGTTAGGCTGGAATGGCTGAGCAATGCACATTTCTCACATTGAGTGAAACGAGGGGGCCAAAATCCTCATGCTGTGCTGTTTCTGCATTATTCATCTCGTTCCATGCTGGAAGGGGAAGTGTCACGGGTGGGACCTGACCCTGGGAAATTATCACCAAAATTCAAGGTACACCGTGACCAGGCTTGCATGAGTTTCTTTAGACTTGCTTCACAGTCTGTGCATTCCAAAACCTTCCTGGGATCAGAGAAATCTGGTTGGATCACTGTCTTGGTTTGGACAGACAGGTGTCTGCGAGGGAAACTGGAGTTTCTCTTAGAATGGAGAATGTAAACCCCTCACCCCTCGCCAAATTATAATTTTGCAATTAAGGGCTCTCAGGCAAAGATTTAGGAATAGGAATAACAGTTCTTTACTAGGAATATCAATAAAACAAATGTGGTAGAAAGAAAACAGAGCCACCCCACCAAACCAGCAAACAAACAACAATTTTGGAAAGCCCTAACAGAGTCAGCTACAACCTGACACCCTGGTGGTCAGGGTGTTGGAAGCAGTCCAAAAGTGAGTCCTCATGGAGTGGCAGATGTGGTTCTGTTGGAGCAGAGATGATCCTGTAGCCAAAAGGGTCCAGAGGTGATGAGAAGGGGTCTGGTGGTGGTGAGAAGAGTCCAGTCTTTTTTCGGTAATCGGGTGAAGCAAGAGAGAGAGAGTTCCTCTTCCGTAGTCCCAGTTTTATCCAGGTAGGAATGGTTGGCTCTCCCCACTGGGTGGGGCATCTCACAGTAGGATGATGGAATGTGGGTGTACTATTTTGGGAAGGGGAACAGCTTGAGGAAGAAAACAGCCTGGGGAGTCTTAATGGCCCATCGTGAAAAGAGATAAGAATGCCCTACCTGGTGTCAATAGTTGGGCCATTATCAAAAGGGACCAGTCCCCCTCCTTTCAGAGTAAACAAGAGATAAAGAACAATTTCTCAACTGCTTTCAGCAGATAAAATAGAATACACAGCCCAGGTTCCACAACCCAAGACAATCACTGAGATGCCTCCCTTTGCCTGCACCTTTCTGGGGAGAGGAGGGAGTTGGAAGCTCTTTGTGCTGGCTCTGGTGAAGTGGGAATTGTGCAAAGCCTCCAGAACGCAGCGGGTCCTAACCGTGCTCTCCTTTCTTGACTGCTCTTCCTGCATCCTAATAAGTAAATCCAGATTGCTTACACTAATAATAATCCACCAGAAGCCCGAAGCCTACAGTCATGGAAATTTACTTCTCCTCTCAGTGCACCGAGATATAAGCAAATAATTACGTTCTTAATATTTTGGCGGTGCCGCGCAGGAAAAAAAAAATAACACTTGTAAATCTCCCAGCACCAAAATCAAATGGGGACCCACTTAATTACCACCGAGTAAACAATGATCCTTCCTCCTTAAAATACCCAAACGCGTTCATAATTAGCTAATTAAACCAGCACATAAATGATTATTCAATATAAGAGAGCGACGGAGGGGCGGGCAGAGGAGGAAAAGCAGTGGAATCATTACCCACAGACACATTTCTTTCTCCAAGCAAGCCAGTGAGTCGTCACAGGAGGGATGATGAGGGGAAAATAAGAGGAGCAGCAGCAATAATTAAGTTGCTGGCAATGATTAACTTGCTGGCAATAATTAACTTGCCAATACCTGCGGCTCGAAGCCGGCCGGTGTGTTTGTTTTGCCACATGTGAGGAGGCACTCACCTGTTCCTCAGCACTTGGCCATTTTCTGCTCTTCTCACTGAAAAGAACAGAGGAGAGGGAAGAGGAGAAAAAAAAAATATTTTTTTGGATATAAGATGTCCTTTTCCTTTCCTTAAGTGATTAGAGGCAGATGTCAGCACTTCCAAACAGGCAGCAGAAGTCATTCCTTGGTGCACAGATGGCTTTCCTCACCTCCTGAAGGAGATTTAGGGGCATTTGGGAGTGAGGCATTTATGAGGGAAATTGGAGGTGTGGAAAGGTTGCCCTAATCCAGTGCTGAATGAACCATCACTGGACCACAGCAGCTTTGCTGGTGGTAGCCCAGGGCAGAGGAAACACCCAGATTTCCCCTCTCTCCTTCTCATTGTAGCTTGAGGCATCTGAGGGGTTCCAAAAGGTCTGAATGCTTTGGTTAGAGAGGCCAACTAGAAAACCAGAGTTTGATGTCTCTTCTGAAAATTGGTAAGAATTGGATTTAAAAAGAAAAAAAAATTAAAAAATGGTCCTCTCTGCTTGGTGATTGGGTGTCAATGCAAACCAGCAAACTCCTGCTGGTGTACCATTTCATAGAGACAAAAATAAGTTCCTTCAGGTAACGCTGACCTACCCAAACCAAAGTGTTTTGTGAGGAGCCCCATTGGCTTAAAAAAAAAAAAAAAAAAAAAAAAAAAGTAATAAAATCATGGAATGTTTTGATTGTAAGGGACCTTAAAGGTCTTCTAGTTTAAACCCTCCCACCGTGGGCAGGGAATCTTTCTACCAGACTGATTCAGAGCCCCATCCACTTGAACACTGCCAAGGATGGAAGTGTTCTCTAGGAAACCTTTGTCTCACCACCCACGCAGTAAAGCATTTCTTCAAATATCTGGTCTAAACCTGCCCTCTTTCACTTTAAAGCCATGACCCCTTGTCCTGTCACTACAGGCTCTTGTGAAAAAAAAAACCTCTCCAGTACTCTTGGAGAAGACCCATGTTGTGCAGGTTGTATTTATATTTCCAAAAGCACACCAAAGATCATTGGCATTCCCTAATTTCTGCACCTTTTCAGTGTTTCCACTGCCCTTGTCACTCTTGTGATCCTTCTCTTTCAGCTTCAAGGCAGTAGAGTTCCTCTTTCCCTGCAGGGATCAGGCTGAGGGGATTTCAGGGTCTTCTTTCAATAACCTGTAAATATCCTACATAGATTTTTCTGGTTATTTAATGTTTAGGTTGCTTTTTGCCTTTAGGGTTTTGGTTTTTTGGGGGGTTTTTTTGGGGTTTTTTTGTTGTTGTTGTTGTTTTTTGTTGGGGGTGTTTGGGTTTTTTGGGGGTTTTTTTTGTCTTTTTTTTTTTTTTTTTGGTCTGTTTTTCTTTTAGTTGTGAAACAGTTAAAAAGCAACAAGTCTCAAAAGGCTATTTAGTTAACCAGGGAAAGAAAAAAAAAAAGTTGGAAATACTGTTCAACAGGATGAAAAATGAAGTTGCCTACTGGGCTATGGAGACAAATGTCCTTTAGTGATTGTGTGAGTCAGATTAATTCTTTTCCAATGTTGTAAATCAGTATGCTTGAATCTTTTTTAATCTGGACAGCACAGATCTGGCGCTTTCCTTTCCTCCTCTGTACCTGAACAATTTTTACAAGGCTGTTTTGTATTTTGGTGTTGGAGAGGCTGTTCTTACAATCACCTGTGATGTAACAGAGTGGTGACATCTCTGAACAAGCCTTGCAGAGCTGAGGTGTGAGTTTAGTGCCCTTCAGACTCTGTTTTCAGAGAGAACCGTGTGCAGAGGCCTCGATAACTTCAGCTGGGCAGTAAATTGAAGTGATATCTCAATGGCTCTGTGTTTGAGCTTTTCTGCCATGTCACTGAGATGTCTGTGCTGTTGGACGGGGAAATTTTGCTCAGAGGTTGCTTAACCAGAAAGCTGCTGAGTGGCTAAGGGTAAAATAAAGAGGAAAACCAGAAATGAAGCTTTGGGAGAGGGGCTAGATGTGAGGGATCAGGATAGATCAGTCTTGCCCAGCAAGAAGCAGCTTCTGGGCAGGCAGGTGAATAATTGGACTAAAGACCAAGTGGGCCAATTTTGGACAGCTCCTAGCAATGACACATGAAGGGGAATTGAAAAGAATAAGATGCGTATCTGCCACCAAGACAATCAACTGTAAAATTCTGTGTAGCAAGTACCAAGCTCCTTGCTTTGCTGGAGAAGACAAGCCTCTGTCTTTTTCCATGGAACACAGGGAGAGCTGCTGAATCAGCTCAGGAAACGTTGGTAGATGCTTTGACACAGACAGGGAGCCCAGAATTTGGATGGATGGCTTTTAATTCACTTTTTAATTCACAGCAGTTCACTGCTGTACCCTTTGCAGGGCTAACAAAAGCATGGAGAACGTGGCTGTGGGATTCAGGGGTTTTCTGGGAATTGCTAGGGGGTCATTTTGACCATAATACAGGTTAGAAGTTCAGCAGCTCTTGCCTCCAAAAGTCTGGACCAAGAGCTGGGAATTTTTGTTCAGAGGTTACTTAACAAGAAAGCTGCTGAGTGGCTAAGGGTAAAAACAAATAAATAAATAAATAGAATAAAAATAGAAATAAAATAAAAAATAAAATATAAAATATAAAATAAAAATTAAAAATTAAAATAAAATTAAAATAAATAAAATAAAATAAAAATAAAATAAGAAAATAAAAAAAAAATAAATAAATTTTAATAAAAAGAAAAAAAAAAAAGAAAAAAAGAGGAACTGAAGCCTTGGAGCTTCTGGTGCTGTCTTGTTTGGACTTCTCCTGCCTCATTGTCAGCTTCTGCTGACCCCCAAGGAACACATTTTTCTTGTAAGCTTCCATTTTAAAAAAAAACAAACCCTAGCCTAGGCATGAAAAACATCGTTACTCCAGGGTGCTTGCAGTGTTTTATCAGGAGCTTGGGAACTCTGTCAGAGTGTGACAGAAGTAAAAGAAAAAAGGTATCTAAATAGGGGTGATAAAGTGGGATGAAAAAGGGAGAAGTCACAGGTGGGAGGACAAGAGACAAAAGCCATCAGCTGCGGGGAAGGAAAACAAAGGAGAGCCGAAGTAACAAGCAATTAATTTGTAAAGCAGTTTCCAAGTAAAGCTCTGTTCCTGTGCTTGCTGCAGTGCTCCGTGTTGTCCTGTATCCACAACGAGGATCCCTGGGGACAGCAAACCATCTCCCTAAAATAGGCATCTGTCCTGTGTGCCTTGCAGAGTGCCACTGTCCTCTCTCCTGCAAAGCTGCCTTGGCTCAGTCCCTGTGGTAATCTGCCTTCAGGCCTTTCAAATCCACCTTCAGCTGTCAGGTGCCTCCAGGAGAAGCTGGCCAAATAGAATTTTTTTTATTATTATTTTGCATATTCCTTACCTTTCTGAAGTATTCTGAGATCAGATATCCTTGCTTATATTGAGCAAGTCTTATTTCTCTTCTTCCATTTTGTCTGTGTAGCTTTGTCATTCCTGGGTAAGCTCCACAGCCAAGTAAGCTTTTTTAGTTATTGTTTTTACCCATTAAAAAAAGGGATACTCACTCTTTAGAGGGGAATCCTCAGGGTAAATGGATTTTACCACCATTCTGTTCACCACTGAACACGGTGCTGTGATCCTCTGCTTCACCTAGAGACAGCTTGGCTTCTCTCTGTGTGCTCCTTTGAAAGCTGTCTGATGTGCTGACTAAGAGCTAAATGCTGTCGTGAGAGAGGGAGAGGAGAAAAAAAAAAATATTTTTTGGATATAGGATGTCCTTTTCCTTTCCTTAAGTGATTAGAGGCAAATGTCAACACTTCCAAACAGGCAGCAGAAGTCATTCTTTGGTGCACAGATGGCTTTCCTCATATACTGAAGGAGTTTTAGGGGCATTGGGGAGTTAGGGGTTTATGAGGGAAATTGGAGGTGTGGAAAGGTTGGCTGCTTTTAGGGTGAAACATTCACCATGAAAATAGAGGTACCTCGAGCTTAAATTGATATAATTGAGAGGAGACCTACAAGTGGCACAACAAAAAGTAAAATGGAATGTGAATCCTTTCTTCCCATGCCCTGGCAGTCTGTTTCTCATCGTGCTTTGGTTTATCTTTCCTTCCTCCCTCTTTATTTGCCTGTATCCTTTTTGTTTATCCTTCTCTGCCCATTCCACTTTTAACATCCCAAGTTAGCACAGCACAATGCAAATCTCATGCACAGCCCCCTTACCCAGTAAACAAGTGTACATGTTAGATATTAGAACATGATTAAGCAACTCTGAACACATCCTGTGTCCCAGATCCTGTCTGACTCATATGTCATGGCAGTTAATCAGCTGTAATTGAGTAAAGCAGGAAAAAAGGGATAAAACCAAAAAAAAAAAAGGAGGAGGCTTGCTTGATTTTTGCGTTCTTCTTTTTTAAAATAGCACAGGGATTCTTTTCCATGAATAAAGGAGATTCTTGTGTCGCCTCCATTTAAAGATCTGGGAATGCTCTGTGTGTTCCTTGCAGGCAGATTGGGAGTATACAGAGGGATTAAGCAACTCTCCACAGGAATGCAGGCATGCTGAGCAGAGACACAGATTTCAAATGAGGCAGAGCCACTGAAGAGCTCAGGGTACAAAGTAAAGAAAGCCCTCACCAGTGAAATAAAGAAGTGCAGAACATGGGGATTTCTCTGATCGAGGTAGACCTTATTTATCTAGCAGAAATTAGTCCAAACAGAGTGACACTTCTAATTCATGAGGGGGGAGCTGTTGGGATGTTAATATCACGTCATATTAAATTGTTCTGAAAGGAAAGTTTCCTAAGGAGGCTTGGGATTTTGGGGTTGCAGAGCAATAGAGGTGATGCTGTGCATTTCCAGGTCTTGCTCAGGGGTGGGAAAACTCACAGCCTGGATATCAGAGAGAAATGTATCCATTAAAATATATTGATGATGCTCATGGACTTGCATACATGACAGCATTTCTTTTTTTCCTCCTAAGTGGCCTGAATTCCAGAGAGTGAAAATCAGAAATTAATAGTACCTGTTAATCTTGGGTTCTTTTTTTTTTTTTTTTTTTTACCTGAACACCAGCACATTCCTAAACAGTTAAGAATAACTGCTAAAGCTGCAGAGTTTCTCTCAGAAATTACTGCCTGCTAAAATGCAGACCCATAAAAATTGTTTTAGAGGGCTGTAGAGCTCCTCTTGGGAGAGCACAGAGTAGGAGTCCTGGTGAAGGGAAGGGTATGGTGGGCACAGCTGGGGCTGGAACAACACCACATCCCTCCTTCTGGGGCTCCACCACTCCACATCCCTCCTCCTGGAGCTCCATCACTCACATCCCTCCTTCTGGAGCTCCACCACTCCACATCCCTCCTTCTGGAGCTCCATCAGCCCACATCCCTCCTCCTAGAGCTCCATCACTCACATCCCTCCTTCTGGAGCTCCACCACTCCACATCCCTCCTTCTGGAGCTCCATCAGCCCACATCCCTCCTCCTAGAGCTCCACCACTCCACATCCCTCCTTCTGGAGTTCCACCAGCCCACATCCCTCCTTCTGGAGCTCCACCACTCCACATCCCTCCTCCTGGAGCTCCACCAGCCCACACCCCTCCTCCTGGAGCTCCACCACTCCACATCCCTCCTCCTGGAGCTCCATCACTCCACATCCCTCCTCCTGGAGCTCCACCAGCCCACATCCCTCCTTCTGGAGCTCCACCACTCCACATCCCTCCTCCTAGAGCTCCACCACTCCACATCCCTCCTTCTGGGGCTCCACCACTCCACATCCCTCCTCCTAGAGCTCCATCACTCCACATCCCTCCTCCTGGGGCTCCACCAGCCCACATCTCTCCTTCCAGGGATTCTCAGTTTTGAACAGCTTTGGTTTTGGAGATGGAGATCCAGGGGTCTGCCCTTTTAGCTGAACCTCTGCAAATCCCTGTGCACAAAAAGGAAAGTGGAGTGCAAATCAAAGCAACAAACGAGACAAAAGGTTAGAGAGGTGGCAGAAACACGAGGCAGGAGGGGGAGTCTAAGCAACAAAGAGGGACAGAGACAGCAACATCTCAGTTTTCATCCACCAGGAATTAATCAAAGATCTCTAAACATTTAGACAAGGTCTTTTCATGCTTGTCAGAGGTTTGTCTCCTGTAAATTGCTATTAGCTTGTTAGCTGGTTAAATCAGTCAAGTCACTGTGCCAAGCTCCTATCCCTAGAGGCATCATCACTCCAATTAGTCAACAAACCACTTGGTGTCTCTGGAAGAAAAAAAAGGACTAAAATCAGGCTGTCATTGTCTTACAAATTGGGAGACCTCAAACCTTCCAATACCTTCATCCTATGCATTTCTCAATTTTCCCCAGCTGTGAAATAGAGGCAGTTTCTCTTTTGCCCATGGGGTGTGATTTATATTTTAATTCATTCATTGCCGTCTGTGGAGTCTCATTACAACCTTTGGATGAAGGAGACTGTATTTATTCAAGCTGCTAGCATTGCTGCTTTGAAGACTTCTCTGATCTATGGAAATCAGTAGGTTCAGTGGCCTAAGCCCCATTCTGACTCTTTCTCTGCTGCCTGCAACAAGGAGACTCCAGCATCGCTCCAGAGACACAAGGAGTTCAGCAATCCACTAATCCCCACGTTTCTCTAAGTCTAGGATTAATTACAGATATGCTCAGCAAATCTCACAGATTTCTGCTGCAGGGGCTCTGTGGGCCCGAGGCAAAGGAGATCAAAGGAAGACTAAACATTCACAAGGTCGTGCTCCTGAATGCCCTTCAGAGCCAGATCCGCTGAGGAGGAGAAACTCCTGTTGCAAACATCACCAGCCTGGATGAGAATCAGCCAGAGTGATGGGGCTTGAGTCTCTTTCCAGGGAGGGGAAAATCTAAAATCTTTCCTCTCAGCTTGGGCTCTGCAGCATAATCTCTGAAAACCCTGAAGCTGCAGCACGAGGACAGAAACACTGACTCCATCCCAGCCCAACTGCAGTGACATTTCCAAACTGCTCAGCCCTGGGGAGAAGCCTGAATTCTGCTTCCCCCAAGAGAGATACTGAGCTCTTTTTTTCAAATGATGACACATGGAGGCATTCCTTGAAATCCCAAATGACTAATAGATTTCTTGCCTCGATCTGCCTGAGCTGCATGGGTGTCAGAAGCATTTTGAAAGGCTTTTCACTGGTGAATAGAGAAGGACTGTCCCCTGGAGTCACTCTGTCCAAACCCAACAGACAGCTGCCTCCCTGATGAGACAAATCTGGCTGGATCATGGCCATGGACATCTGTCAGAGCCTCAGGAATACCAAAGTTAGGGCTAGAAGATACCCTGGTAGGCCTTTTAGTCATCCTACCCCACAGGAGAGTTTAACCCCTAGGGATTTAAAGTCTGCAACTCCCCAGGCAGTGTGCTCTGCCTCTCACCAATCCTGGCATCCCAAGGAGAGCTCTCCTTGATGTCCACCCTGACCCTTCTTTGTGCCAGTGTAAAGCCATTGCTTCCTGCTGTGTCCCAAGTGAAAGCAGGCAGATGAATTTTTCACCACCTCCCTGCAGCAGTCTGGAGCTTTGTCTTGATTTGCCTTCTCTGTCCTGAAGGGTCTCACTCAGCTTTTCCTCTCAGGTGATTTTTGTCCACTTCAGGAGATCCCTGCTGATCTCTCTTGGATCATCCCCAGTCCATCCTCTCATTCACAGAATTTCAGCCAAGCTTTCACCCCTGCTGTGTGGAGCAGAAGGACTTTTCCTTGGGTCTTGTGGCTCCTGTGTTTGTTTACACATCCTGGCCTGGTGTTTGCTTTTTTTTTTTGTTTTGACATTGAGTCACATTCCCTGTGTGACTGTCTGAGTAACCCCTGCAGCCTTTTCTGAAGATTTAAGGCACTTACATGATGAGACAAACTTATCCTTTCAGTCTGGCAATCTCAGCCTTTCAGGCAGCTCCAGGAGACTTGTGGGATAATTCAGCCCTATTAGTTTCATATCTGGCAAGCTGTAGCAGGGATTTCACTGTCAGTTCCCATTTCTGTGTCACAGCCCAGCTAAATATAATATAATGCAGTGAATCTAACAGCACTGCTTCTTGGTAATTGAACTTTTCATGAAGGGGATGATTGCAGAAGGGAAGCTAATTAAAATTAAAGGATTTCCTTATTTTATTATTATTTTTTATCATTTTGTTTTAATTTTATTTTAATTTTATTTTAATTTTCTTATTTTATTTTTATTTATTTTATTTTCATTTTTTATTTTATTTTATTTTTTATTTGTTTTATATTTTATTTTATTTTTTTTTATTTTAATGGCACTTGCCATAGGCTGGTGGTTTCATAGTCCTCATTGCTTATGTTTTTTGGGGGTTTTTTTAATCTCTTTATGAAAACAAATTGGGTCAGAAATAAAGCAGAGTGAGACAGCACAGGAGAGTGAAACAGAGGATGTGTAAGGGACAGAGTTGTTTGGAATTTGTGGGAAGCAGCTTGTGGAGCCATGCTCAGGGCCTTGAGAGCAGTCCTTGCTGCATGCTATCCTATGAATGTTCTTCCACACCTTCACAAATCCTGATGGATTCATTAAGGAAGAAATCTTTAGGAGGGAAGAAAGCATTCTGGAAACTTTCAGTTGAGGCCAAGTGACTAAAAATGAGAAAACTTCAGCAAAACACGAATGCAAAAAATTGATTCATCGGCTCCTTTTTCATTCATAAAATATTCTGGGAGTTAATTTTGGGTTGCTGTGTTTGTTCCTGCAGCCTGTCAAAGGAGAAGCTGTGGACTGAACAATGCTTATTACCTGCAGAACTGGCTCCCCTTCCATCTGTGTGTTACTAACAGTACCCGAGGCAGTCAAAACAGACTGAAGGAGCAATATCAAAATGATTTTTTTTCCACGTCTGTGTTTGTTCTTTTAACACCCTTTTCACTGTTTCATAAATAATAGCAGCTCATTCCATTTAATTATAGTTTTTAATTAGTTCCCCCACTGAACTCAAACATTAGCACAGCACTGCCTTAGCACAGTTTGTAGGCAGCTGAAAGAAAATGCTAAAATCCCCCAAGTCGGTGCAATTTGGTTTTGTGTATTTTTGTATTTTTGGTGTCACTAGGCCAGAGTTTACTGCCCTCTGTTTTCCTCAGTTCTTGTTTGTACAGACTTTCTAGAAGTTGGTGGAAATTACGTCCATATCAAGACTTAATTTAAAATCATTTTTCAAAATCAGGTCTTTGTTTCAGGACAAATTTCATCATGTTTGTCAAATTTATGGTTTTCTAAGTTGTTTTTTTTTTCTGCACTGGGAGCTGGATCTTGGCCAGCAGCAAAGGCAAGTGATGGGTTTAGTGTGCTGCACATCAGTCAGAGCAACCAGGTTTTTTAGTATGTGTGATTTGTTATGTTTGTGTTATTTGGTTTGGGGTTTGTTTGGTTTTGGTTTGCTTTTGTTGGGGTTTTTTTTGTTTGTTTGTTTTTGGTTTTGTTTTGGTTTTTTATTATTATTATTGAGATTAAAGTTTTTCTTTTTAGGTTAGTTTGCAATTATTTTTAAAATTTTAGGGTGATTTAGCTTTTTAATATGGGTGTGTTGTGTGATAAGAGTAATTTTTTTATTTGATGTGCTGTTGGTGGTGTGGTGGGCAGTAGGAACTTTTGTTTTGAATATTTATTTTAGTATTGGGGTGTGAGGAGGAGTTGTGTGAGGAGGAGGAGCCACCAGTCAGGGTGAAAACCTTGGGAGACATCCATTACAGCAGCCTAGGACATTAATAGCATTAAAAATAATTTTCAGACAGATCAATATGAATCCTGTTTGCCCCGAGCCTGAGGCTGATTGAAGAGAAAGGGAGCCTGGGGAGCAGAGGCACTGAGAACACAGACTGTAACATCTTATTTTCATCAAGTGAGCACAAAATCTTTGAAATTCGAGGCCGTTTGGCAGGGTGTTTGGCAGCCCTGAGCTGCACTCTGACACAGAGGAAATCTGAGTTCTCAGAGATGTTTCCATCAGGATTGGCCTCCCTGAGTGATGGGCTTGACTGAAATGATAAAAGGGAATTCTGCTTGTGGGTGGGATTTAGATCTCCTGATTTTATTATTTTGTTTGTATTATTTAATATGAATATTAAAGTTTATTATTTTTATTATTATTTAGATCTCCTATTTTTATTGGTTTTATTGTTTTAAAATAATTTTTTATTATTTTAAAATCTATCTTTATTATTTTATATTATTTAATATGAATATTACAATTTATTATTTATTATTATTTAGCTCTCCTATTTTTTATTATTTCCATTATTTTATTCTTTAAAATAATTTATTATTCTTTTAAAATCTATTTTTTATTATTTTGTTTATATTATTTAATATGAATATTAAAATTTATTAATTTTTATATCTTTATTTGTTATTATTTAGATCTCCTGTTTTTATTATTTTTATTATTTTATTATTTAAATAATTTATTATTATTAAATCTATTTTTATTATTTTGTTTATATTATTTAATATGACTATTAAAATATATTATTTTATTATTTATTTATTATTATTTAGATATCTTTTTATTAGTTTTATTATTTTATTCTTTAAAATAATTTATTATTATTTTAAAATCTCCTATTTTTTTTTTATTATTTCAGACAGGCCAGCTGAAATCTAATTTTCCCTTTAGACAGAGCTCCCACAGCCTGCAGTGCTTGCAGAGCTACCCCTGCAGCCAGGGAATGTGGGAAGAACACACCTTTTAGCAACCCAGCCAGAAGTTAATGAAGCTGAGTTTAATTAAAGGACATTATAGGATATTAATAAGATTCTTGACCTCTCATTGCCCAGACTGTAACATTTCTCTTTGTTTTTGTTTTTATCTGCATGAGAATAAATATTGGCTTCAGGGTTTGTCACAGTAAAAGAAAATGCAGGTACATGGGATGCCTCTCCTCTCTTCTGGGATGGTAATTAGTGCTCACCGTAGTTATTTACAGAGTTTTCAATTGCAAAAAAATGGCATGGGTGCAATCTTCATTCCTTATTAGTGTCTGAACTTAATTAGAAATCCTTCTTCCTTGTTTTTAATGAATTAAATGCATTAGCACGTATTAACCCATTTCATAGCTGTTTCTCTTCTTTTGCCAATTTTCATCCCTGCTGCTTTGCCAGCCAGGCTGGTGGAAATCCAGGTATTGTCTGAAAAATTCCAGTATTTTTTTTATTCCAGTAAATTCCAAATTTAGTAAAATTCCAGTATTTCCAAGCTTAGTTTTGTTGAATATTCGAAGGAAAAGTTGTCAGTATTCTAAATGCAATATTTGCAATATTCCCCTTGGGTGTAAAGGGAAATTCTCAGCAAGTTCCAGTGCAGAAAAATAGCAGAGCCTCACGTTTAAAACATTTTTATTGAAACAGAAGTGTTTTTAACATCCCCAGATCCGTGTGCTTGGCTTGTTTGAAGCAAATCCAAACATTTTTTTTTTTTACGAGGTGACCTCGTGTTGCTCTGCAGCCACCCCAGCAGTGCTGGGAGCTCTGGGATGGAGCATCCTGCAGGCTGGGTGGGAGCTGGTGGCATCCAACAAGAGCATCAGGTTCTCTTTATCCCTGCAATACTCACACTTAGGAGGATGAAGCACATGCTCTTCCTACAAGAAATGAAAATCCCTGCCCTGCTTTGGCTGGGGGAGGCTGGGTAAGAATCCAAATTCAGCTCCTTGTCCCTGAGTCTGCATCAGCATCAGCAGCAGCTGCAGTGAGGGTCAGCAGAGTGGCTCTTAAGAGTCAACCAAGGGATGAACAACTGGCAAAGGTCTTGGGTTTGGGATTTTTTTTTGGTTTGTTTTTGGTGGGGCTTTTTGGGTTTTTTTTGGTTTTTTGGAGGGGGGGTTGTGTTGTTTGGGGGGGAGGATTTTTTTTGGTTTTGGGGTTTTTTTTTGGTGTTTGTTTGTTTGTTTTTGTTGGTTTTTTTTGTTTTGTTTTTTTTTTTTTTTTGGTTTGGTTTTTTTTGGTTTGTTTTTTTTTCCTAAATTAGCAGAACCTGCTAAAAATCTAAAGCACCCCTTTCCCTTCTCCTTGCCCAGAAGGTCTTGCTGCTCTGCAGAGCTGCAGCCCTGTGAGCTTTATCTGTTTCAAATGAAATCAATTGCTATTCTCTGGGCACTGCACAGGTCACAGTCATGTTTTTAATTACCAATTAGCCTTCCATTAAGGAAATAAAATGAGGTTTATGTGCTGGTTGTCAGAGGTCCTTATATCTGCCTCCTTTCATGTGTCCTGTCTGCTCAAGCAGCAGGAAACCGAAGAGAAACTCACTCAGGAGTAGTAAACAAAACGTGGAAACCTTTGTCCCAGGAAGGGAGGGATGGAGCCTGAGATGATGAAGCTGCAAGGACTTTTCATTTTTCACCCCCTTCAGCTGTGTTTTTCCTGTCTGCCATGAGCACTGTGAAGGGAATGTTAAATATGCCCTTCAGTTACTCATGGAAAGAAAAGGTGACACACACGTGCCTTTCTCTCCTCCTGCCATGCATGCACGTTGTGTGTTTTGTGTGAATGTGGACAGAGAAAGCCCAGCCCTGGAAGGCTGAGCTGAGTTTATTTGCTGGGAAATTTCAAGAGGGAGAGGTTATAAATAGTCATAAATTCAATTTATTTATAAATCATTCCCTGTCAGGCACCGCTGCACAAACAATTACAAAAGAATTGCAGTGGATTAAAAACATAAATTAGAGCATCCCAAAATGCGCCAGAGTGATGGGATTAAAATGCACTTGACAGAGTTGTCCCAAAAGTGGGGTTTGGTGAGGTCCTCTGGGTGAGCAGTCAGAGGAAACTCTGTTAACACAGAGCTCCAGGGCCAAATCTCTGCAGCGATTTATTAAAAATATGAATATCGACCTAATACCGATATCCAACTGAGACGGACAAAAACTCTCTGACAGTTTAAAGTTAGAAAGTTTGTGTTTGTTACAGCGCTGGGCAGCACAAGGGGTAGTCCCCAAAAGCATACTGCACCTCACAGAAAGTCACAAAGTCATTTTATTTACAAAACTGTTGAATATCCAAAATGCAAATGCATATTCATAACCCTGGTACATCCCATTCCCCACTTCGTATGGTAATTAGCAAAAAAGCAATTAAGCATGCGTAGTTTGTCATGGTGGTCCCATTCAAGAGGAGTGGGTTTCAAATGATGAAGTAAAATGACTCTTCATCACTCTGAACTTTCTACCTTTTCAATGCAAATGTGACAAATGAGTGTTGGTAGGACTCCCATTTCCTTAGGTACGTGACTTTCAATAAGTTTCAGCATTTGGGAGTCTCTGTAATTGTCCTGTGTCCCTAAACCTATTTACCAGGTTCACTATTTATTGTTGCAAGCACAGCTAAGCAAACATAAAGTTGACAAGCAATCAGTTATTTGGAAAAAGTTCTTACTCAAGCCTTGTCTTCCTTAACTAACCACAAAGCTTTTAATTAACTCCAACAAGAACAAGGCCTGCTTCTAACTAAAATCTTAATTTTCTTAAAATCCTATATTCTTTAGAGTCTGTGTCTCAGCAGGGGCTCACTTGCAGCCCCAGCCCTTAGCTCAGTGCTTGGGAGGGATGCTCAGAGGGGCTAAACAGTGCTGGGTGTGTCCCTGGGTCAGTGAGGAGGTGTTTGCTGGGGTCTCCCTGCAGGAGAGCTCCTCCTTCCTTTGGCTGCTGCTCCCTTCTGGAAATGTGCTCTGTGTCCAGGCAGCACCTGGGGGTGCTAGTTTGGGCTCCCCTTGCAAGGCAGTTTGAGGGGAAGTTGATAATTTTTTAGTGGGAAAATTTTACTGGGAGAATTACAACCTGGGAAGTCGTAAAGACAAGAAGAAGTGGGCAATTCAGCTTACCAGGCAAAATTAGTAGCAAAATTCTCCCTGATTAAGACCCTATTTGAGTCTAACTTGGCATGCACTAGAATTATTCAGAACTTTGTAGGACCAGAGATTTCTTTTAAAAAGTAAAGAAACAAAAACAATAACAAAAAAACCCCTACAAAGACAAAATAACCCCACCAAAAAAACTCAAAAAACCCCCCCAAAAAAACTCAAAAAAACCCAAAAAACCAAAAAAACCACACCCAAACAAAAAAAAATTACCATCAACCAAACCAGCAAACAACAAACAAACAAAAAACCAACAAAAACCCAACAAACAAAAAACAAACCCCAACTTTCTGAGACAAACCATTTCTGAGAGAAATGGTTCTTCATTAAGGTGAGGGTATGGAATGTAACTCTTCCACACCTCTTATCCATGAGGGGATTGTACAAAATCCTTGGCACGTGGAAAGTCTCGTTACAATTTATATTTTCAAAGGAACTCGCTGCCCCCGTGTTGAGCCTTGTTGGGAATCCAGTCCTTCATTTTGGGGCCCAGTTTTTGGTCACCTTTTTGGAAAGATGACTGAGTACAACCATGAGTGTTTCCCAGTGTGCCTGTTCGTGTGGCAAGCCTAAGTTTATGGGGCAGGCAAACCCTAAAAAATGTTGATTTCAAGCAGTTAAATCATCAGCTCCTGAAATCATGTAATTGATTGGAAATTAATAGACCTTGTGGGGGCAGGGTGACTTCTTTTTGGCAGTCAGTTGGTTGGGTTTCACCTTTGTTAAGCTTGGTGCCGACCACTAAGAATTTTAGAGACTGGTTGAAAAATGGTGTGGTGGAAGCCCTGATTGTGTAATGGTGATCAGATGAAAGTGATATCCTGATAAGAACTCCAGACCTGCCTGTCACAACAGGACACAAATGAGTGACACTCACACACTGAGATGTCCAAGGCAAAAAGGGGCAGTTTATTTACAGACCTTGACATTTAGAGTGATGCCTTAGGAAGGTTGACCTGAAACAGAGGCTGGGCAGAGCCAGAGAATAAAGTAGAGATTTATTAAAAGGCTTCCAGGACCCACCCTGGGCATTACAGGAGCCTGACCAAGGCTGCACCCAGGGTGGGTTGGGAATGGCCACACGAAATGGCTGCCCCATCACAAGATTTTACATTTTTATCAGTTTTGGTCCATTTGCACATTGGGGTTTAATTGTCCAATTCCAGCTCCAGGCTGTGAGGTCCCATCCTTCTTGTTCCTCCCTCCAGCCACCCTTGTTTGTGCTTTGGGGCTGAAAGTTGTCCTTGGTGTGCAGCAGGAGCAGGATTTGTTTTGTCTACTTGTTCTGTGAAGAGAGATGACTGACACTTAATATGAGGCTCAGAACTACATCCTTAGGCAGCACAGAATCTGAAACTATGAAAGCTAAAATCTAAGGCATCAATAGAATTCCAACAGTGACCATGGATTGGAGGATGAAAATTGTCCTCTCCAACCACATTGGTCAAACCAACAGTCCATCAATTCTCTCCTCCTCCAGAAAGGAATGCAAAACAATCATTATTGACATGAAAAGTGCATGAGAAAGTCCACTTCAAAAAGTAAAACATGAGAAGGCTGAAAAAACTTCAGAAAAACTTTAGAAGAACAGGGTTACCCCTGCCCCTTTAGGGCTCAGCTCACAGGTGGTGCAAAACCCTAAAATCATGAGAGCTGTTGTTGCTGAGGTCACGTAGGCTGCTTCCAAAAGCAAGTGTGCTCGTGCATCCTGCTTGGAGTGATGCATTGTGGAGAAGACCTTTTAGAAACTGTCCTAATGAATCATTATTTAATTAGATAGTTCTCTAGAACCCCTCCTTAAGTGGAGATAAATACACACGCACAGTTCTGTCTGGCAACAAAGCACTCAATATTTCACACTGGCGTGTTTTTGAAGATTAATAATGATTTTAAAAATTAATCAAGTGGAGCACTGAAATGCTTTGTGGCTGCTGGACTTGTGTGTTTTGTTGTGGACGTGATTGAGTGCAGACACCTGAGCAGGGTGGGCAGCCAATTCCTCACTTATTTGAGCCATTTGGGGAGCTGGATGAGACACATGCCTCCTGATGATCTATTAGATACAGCTGCTGGACTGGGGCTGCTCTGATTTAAATGGATGTTTCTGGTACCCAGGTCTTGATCAGTGGCTGGTAGATGGAAAAATGATGGGGGTGTTTCTAATGGCTGTGTTAACCTTGGGAGAAGACACTGGGCTGCCTCACTGCCCCAAAAATGAGTAAAGGAAACCAGCAAAAGCTTCTTTTAGGGGTGAATTTAATTCCTAGGCATGGTAACAACACCTTGCCAACTTTTAATTTCTATCCAGAGATCCTAAATGAGGCTCTCTCACTCATAAGCCTTATGCTGCCTTCCCTGATTTTGCTTCCTCCTAGAAGGGCAATCTCTTATTGGTCTGATCAAAATATAAAGTGACAGTTCATTTCAGTTTAATCAGAGTAGTGGATCAAAACAACAAAAAAATTAGAATACAACCTTCTTTGCCTCTTCAGAGCTGTTCAGCTTGGAATATTTGTTCGTGGCCTGTTTGTATGGCTTCAATTCTTGGTCATGCCAAAGAAAATCTGAACCCATAAGGAACATATTCTCTGGATTTGACTCATATATCAGTGGGCTCCTATTGTTCTATTTCAGTTCAAAAAAAAAAAAAAAAAAGTTGATCTTGAGCAATAACACCCAAAAGAATTCTGCTATTGCTAGACAAAGATGGTAAAGAAATATTTTATAAGCGTTAAGCATTGTCTAATTGGCACCAGAGCTCAAGTTTTAAGTTTGAATGGATGCATAATCCTTTGTGTGTATCCAGAAAGGTGCTTGCTTGACCATCTCTGTTGTGAACAATGAGGCATCCCACTGGGAAGTGTTGGTGTACAGTGGAAAGGAAATATCAAGTTTGTTAGATTATTCTGAGGACTAGAGGCACATTTAGAGTTATAAAACATGCATAGAGTCTCAGAAAAAAAAATACAGATTGAATAGGGATTTTTGTAAGTTGTCTAGTTCAAATTCTATCTCCAAGCAGGACTGTCTCCAGAATTAATCAAGCTGTCCAGAGCCTCCTCTAGCATAAAAGTTTTAAAAAATATTCCTATTGTATTGCTATCCAAACGTCATTGGCGTGTCCCCCCTTTCTGAAACGTAGGACTCCCAAAAATGACATTATGCTGTATGCTTGGGGCTTGTTTTCCCACCCTCTGTTAGTGAGAAATGATGATAAATCAGAACAGCAGTGGCACTCATCACCCAGGTTCTGGTTTGAGCGAGCATGAGCTGGTGGCTGACTGGAAGGGAAGGTGTGTTTGTGCAAGGGAAGGAGCACAGGGGATTGACCCCTGTCCTAGGGTGATTTTATGATCATTGTATCCCCAGTCATCATTTTTTTCTGCTTGTGAATACTTTGTTTGTTAAATAAACAGGGTTTTTTCCACTTTTCTCCAAAGAAATATTTTCCCAATCCATCTGGGGCAGGGTCCACTTGAATCTGCTTTCTAGAGGGGCCCCTTTGGAAGTTTCCTCACAAATTTGCCCTAAATCAGGACAACCCCCACCCACCTTGGCTCGGCATTACAACTGGACTCTGACACACAGCATAGTTCCACTAAACCTGTAAATAAATTCAACTTGATCCTTGCCAAAGTGCTCTTAAAAAACCCAAGGATCTTATAGACTAAATTCTGCTAAAGAGTTGTGCATGAAGGACTCATTGATTTGCCAAGGAACCCCTGAATATAGGACATGTGTATGAGGCCTGTAATAATTTAAAACTATTTATGCACTGTCTTCTATTCATTTCAGGGGAAGTTCTTTAAATGCATCGTGGGCACGTTGTGAATTATCATAAAGTACTGAAGGCTGGTTTGCACTATATTCCTGTTTTATAATTGCTTCTTTCAGATTAGTGAGAATTCTCTATTCCATTTATTCTTGTGTTGGACACCTTTAAAGCAAATGTGTGTGAGCAAATCCCCCATTTACCACGGGTTAATTAAAAGTTGGTATTTCTGCAGTGCTTGGTATGAATTTAACTCTGCTCATTTGAGAGCCTGACACTGGCTGGAGTAGAGGGAAGGCAGTGCTGCTCATATTTGGAAATGAAACCTTCCAGAAGCCCTTCTGACTCCTGTTTTCCAAAATGATGGGTTAATCTTTAGTTCAGTGGTAGCCACCCACTTCCTTCTTTGGGCTTGTTTTGTCAGGTAAAATCAGATATTGTTCTTCTGCTCTAATTTTGGGGATATTCTTTCTGGGGGAATGTGTAGAAGGGATGCTGTGTTTGAGGACCAGAAATGTAGTCATGTTCAGCAGTATGGCATCTTATCATCCCTTTCTCTCAATTAAATAGATATGATCCCTTGTTTCTGCAGTGACACTAGTTTTAAGGAGAAATTGGGAAAAAAATAATCCAAACATGTTGTGTCCTTTAAGCTTTATTCCCTCATGTGCTTGTATATTTTCATGCATACTTAGCTGAAAATGTCTCCTGAATAATTAAGTACACTCAGAGGTAACTCATTGTCAACAAACCTGTTGTAACAATTTCTATATTGAATTGATCCTCTCAGTGCACACGTGGCTCTTCCTCACCCAAGATCAGGGTTATTCATGTTGGCAGTGGTCTCCAGGTTAGCATATTCACACAGCAAGGATATCCTTATCCCAGGTGTGATGATAACCTGTGATCCAAGAACCATGGAACCTTTTTTCATGGAGTCTCTGGGCTGTCTTTCCCAGCACTGCAGCTCAGTCTCCTCACTGACCATCAGAAAAGATTGTTTTCCCTGCTGGGGGAAGGTCTGAGTGCTTCCACTCTGATTCCTGTCTTTCAGAGCCTATTTCCATAAGCATTGCCCAAACATCCTAAATGACAGAGACCTTTAAAATACTGCTGTTTTCCTTGGGTGTCTGGGCATTTGCATTACTGGAGAGGTGTTCTCTTATGTTTAAGGAAGGTGTAAGAAATCATAATGCAGGCTCAGATGTAACTGAGGTCAAATGGGCAGCCCCATGCAGGTTCTAACTGCACAGTGCTTGTGATTCATTACTTCAAATATATCAGCTGCAGTTTGTGAAACGTGGTTTGTAAGAAGCTGATCAGAGTGCAAGGAGAGAGACAGCAAAGCCTGAGAAAGCATTTATGACTTAATTTTAGATTGTAAGCACTTTCAACTGGTGTGTATGAAATGCAAGAACCTGGTTGTGATTTGATCTGTCTTGCAAAGAAAATGTTTGGAGGGATGGATGGATGGATGGATGGATGGATGGATGGATGGATGGATGGATGGATGGATGGATGGATGGATGGATGGATGGAGTTTATAGAGCTGGGATCAATATATAGCAAATCATTCTGTTGACCATTTCTCCAAAACTGGTCTACTCACTTTCTGGCAGGAGAAAAGCCTTATGGCACCCTGGAGTAATTTCCTTGGATTTCCTGTTTTCAGGCTACTTTTATGAACCCAAGATGACATAAGCTAGAGTTTAAAAATGGTAAACAAAACCAAACCTATGACTTCTTTGGAAGACACATGGGATTAGAGAGGTTTCATACGTAATACGGTAATCCTCTTTTGGTGATATATCTTGGAGCTTTAACAGTAAGTTAATATTTGCTTCTTTGTTACGAGTAAGATGATGTACAGGTTGCTTCTTGCCAGTGTTAGTGCTGGCTAATCTCTCAGCTAGGGTAGCTGATGCTCGTGTCTTATATTTACCAAAAAAACCCAAAAGAAAGTCAAGCAGGGGTACAGCCAGCCCCAGAACATGTGTGCTCCAGGGACTGTTCCACTTTCTAAGACTTTTATCCTTCCTCTTCTTCCAGTCATATTTTGTTGGTGTTTTTCCTTTGGTCTTCAAAACATTTATGTCCCTATTGTCCAAGGAGGAAGCTGCTGCTTTGTAATTTTGCAGTGTGCCCCACGAGCCTCAGCCACATGAGCATGGTTCCCATTTCTAAGAGATAAATTAAAAAATACTGTTCCTTCTTTCCTGCAGTTCCAATTTCTCTCTGTTTTTGATGCTGTGGTTTGGATTAGTGTTTCAATGGGTAATGCTGTTGCTATCACCTTTCAGTCTCACAAAGGTTGTGCTCAGCTCCCTCCCTCCCTGGCTGCAGGAAACTCTCTCAGAGAGAAATACCAATATTTGTCTAGCTTGGCTTCTTCTAAAATTGTACCAAATTAGCTTCTCAGAGGAGTTGGGATGATGTATAGGTTGCAGTGCTGTGTTCCTTGGGAGATTGAAACACTGGCCTGCCTCATCCATGAGAGCAAAGCTTCAAATGAGCAGCCAAAAGTGCAGATCCCCATTTAGCAGAGACAAATTCATGGTTCTGTGGCTGCTGAGGGTGAGAGAGGGTCCTGTCACTTCTAACCTGAGGCAGGGAGTGGCTGAGTCACATCTCTGCCCTCCCTGGGCAAGGTGGCATCAGAACTGGGGCTGCAGTCCCCATCCCAGGGAACTCAGTTTTGCTATGTCATTACTGAGTTATGCCCTGTTCATAAAGGCTCTTTAGTTTTATAGTATAGGAAGAAAAGGGACACAAATTATTTAGCAGACTTTTCAAATTCTTCTTGAGTCTGAGCAGGAGCAGCTTTCTGAAATGGTCTTGGAGCAGCTGCACTGTTTAATCTCAGCAGTATTTTTCCTTCAGTTTTAGACCCTGAAATCATTAATTTAAGTGCAGAGGCTCATAAAATCTATCCTCTGCTCAACATTCTGTATCTTATGCTAATTTCAGGAGCTTTTATAGAATTTTATTTCTTTATGGATCTTTCCACCTTAGCTGAAGCACTGTAAGGAATTTATTCACACTTGCAGTTGTACATATGCATATATCAGTGTATAGTGAATATACATGCATGCATGTGCAGTACTTTGGCATATTATTACCCCCATAACAACGTGGTTCAACAGGCAGCATTTATTACAATAACAAAAAAGTGTCTGTAGTCCCACAGGCGTCTTTAGAGACAGAAAAGGTATGAGGCTCCTAAACCCAGCCTAATGGAACGTGTTGGTTGGTGATATATTGTCTGTGCAGCACTAAATATTTTTAAAACAGTAATTAAAAAAAACAAGTTGTTCTATGTTGTTGTTGAAGTGACCACGACCTATGTCATAGTGAAAGTTTAGAAGGTTTTTGTTTATTATGGTGGTATGTTGGTTTTTATATATTTTAATATAGTTTGTATTTATTTATTGGTTACAATAAATTAATGTAGCATTTATTGGTATAGAGTAGTTTTTACTACAGTTTTTAGTTAGTATTTATAAAACTTTTTTAATATTTATAAATTATAAATTTTTAGTATTTCTAAAACTATTGAGTAGTTTTTTAGTTAGTATTTATAAAACTTTTTAAAAATTTTTTCTAGTTGTAGGTGTTTTTTTGTTTATTTTTTTCCTTCTTGGTTTCCATGTCAACAGCCTTGGTAGAAATCCCTTTCAGGGGCACACATGGATTTTATCAATTAACTCTTTCTGGCTCACAGACCAGCTGTTAGCCCCTTCTCCAGTTCCAGAGTTTCCCCAAGTCTTTTCTTTCATGGACTCCTTTTGCTGGCATTAGCACAGGAGTTTCAGTGGAACGAGGCCAGGGACAGTGTTTGCTGTTCCATTGCTGGGCACAGCACCAGCCTCAGCCCCTCCACCTCAGCTGCTCTGCCCACCTGCCCCCAGTGCACCTGGAGCTGTTGGGTGGGTGTTGTACCCCACAATGACACAGAGCCAACTTCAGAGGGCTGAAAATGGCTCCTTTATTTCTGGGCTGTGTCTCCCTTTTATCCTGTTCTGCACAGAGCAATTCCATTGGTGAAACACAGACAAACCCCTTCAGTCACATTGGTCAGAGCAGAGGGACAGCAAGGAGAAGCCCCTCCTAGGGAAAGGAATGTAAACTAAGTTACAGCTACAAAAACATGTCTCTGGTTTGCAGAAAATTCCCTGGGGAAAGAATTTCAGAGAACCAAAACACCTCAGGCACCAACCAGGGCTACAGGTGGGCAGGTGGGCTCCTCCACAGCCCCTGGTGCCACCTCAGCTCTGGCTGCTAAAAGAGGTTTTAGGGGCTGCACCCCTTTGTCATGAGCCCCTGTGTGTGTTCATAGAGGGAGGGGAGCTGAGCGTGCAGGGCAGCCTCAAAGGCAGGAGGAGGAGCAGTTTGGTTCTCTTCCTGGGAGGGAAAATGAGCTTGCCCACAACTGTGCAAAGCCCCTGGTTGAATCAGGGCATGAGAAAGACTAATTACTGTTTTGGGTGGCTGTAAGAGAAATCTTTGTTTCCATCCTCAAGGTGTTCACTTGGCTGTAGTGTGGCCACTCAGGCACAGCACTCCCTTCTCCCATCCTCGGGTCAGGGCAGGTTCTTCCCCCCTCAGAGCCCATTTTCATCTTTCTTCACTCTCTGCAGAGGCTCTTGTCCTTTCAGACAAGGGGCACTGCTCCATGAGCTGTCTGTGTGGGGTTGGGTGTTGGGCTATGCTGGCAGAGCCTCGTGGCAGCACAAGAGGTGCAGGGCAGCCAGGAAGACCACATGGACTTCCCATCAACGGGGTCATTCTGCATTTCTTTGGGGTTTATTTGAGAGGTTTCACAGTAGCTGGTCCTGCTTTACCAATGTGTGCGTGGGGATGGATCACTGGGGTCTGTCTGGCTGTGATTTGTGTATCAGCTCTCAGCTGTGGTGGAAGGAGAAGGGTCACCACGTCCGTCCCTCCTGGGAGCAGGCAGGCCATCATGGAGCTCTTTCCTGTGCTCAAGCCCCTGCTTGGACTCCTGCTTGCAAGCACTTGCCATTTGTAGAGCTGGGAACACAGAATTGTATGCTGCTGTTTCCTTTTCTGAGCTCAAGGGAAGGGAAATCCTCAGTGTGCTGCTGTGTCTCCATCTGGGACAACGACAGACAAATCCTCTGCTGTGGGTGTGCTCCAAAGCTTTACTACTGGATCAGATAACTGCAGAATGACACTTTTCCTTTTTTTAGGTGTTCCTTGTACTAAGCACTGGGGGATACTGCAGGCATTGGGAAGGCATTGTCTGAGGGAAGCCAGCAGTATTTTAAAGCACAAACCTGTGCCTGCTGCTGTCAGATGGAGTTTCTCAGTCGTTTAAAATATCACATTAATGTAAAGATGCAGATGAACTGGCAATGCTTTTTTTTTTTTTTTTTTTTTTTTTTTTTGATCTGAAGGCTTCTGAAGTTGTTAATTACCTGGAGCTAAATGGAAGGTATTCAAATGGGCAGCTGTCAAATGATGGAATTAATTTTTTTGTAATCCTGCTCGTTCTATACTGCTGTATAATATAAAAATGTCATGCACACATTCAGCTGGACAGAGGAACAGGGCAGTTGCAATTTGGAGCTGAAAAGAAAAACAGTGACCTGTCTGACTGTTGTGCTGGGTGTACTTTAAGATATTACATAAATGCCTAGGACGTTTCAATTTGTATTTATCTCGGATTTTATTTCTCCAATGTGAACTTTTAGTAACTTTGCAGTTTAACCTTGTAGGGACTTGGTCTCCTTTTGCTGTCATCTAGTTTCCATGCACTTACCTCCCACTCAGCTTTGCCACGCAGCACTTGTGTAGTGATTACCTAATGCTGCAGTTTCCCTCCCACGCAGGTGGAGATCCCTTCCATTCCTGCAATACTGCTATCCTTACTCCACACTGGGGCTAAAAGCCTGCAGGATGAGAGATGGTGAGCCTGTGGACTGACACCAAAAGCCTGCTTTCCTGTCCTGAATCAGGCTGTGGTGTAACTGGAAGTGCCTTTGTTTGGATGTGCCTAATTGCAGCCTGCATGTCGCAGGGATGTGTGCAATTCTGACAGAATGACTAAAAAGCCTCCAGCCTTAGTCAGCCTGATCTGTGAATCACGTATCACCAATATTCAGCCTACTTATCCCCCAGCAACAGAAAAGGGAATCCCAAAGAAGGCTCAGTTTGACACACAGATCAGTCCCAGGTGGGCTCCTCTCAATTGTCCCCATCTCTCCCCACAGCATTGCAGGCAGCAAGGTTTCCCCTCCAGAGGCAGGAAAGGATGCAGTTCACTCCTGAGGGCTGACAATATTTGCCCTGAGGGCTGGCAAGTTCCTCCTGGCCCTCTTCCCTCCTGCTTTGCACAAGCCTGTTCAGGGGTCAGTCCCTGCCAAGGCAAGGGCAGCAGATTTGAGAATCCAACTATAATTTAGTGTCAGGGTGGCTGCAGGCCATGCCAGACCGAGGAGCAAAGCCCTCTGGCCAGCCAGCTGGGAGTGGGAGGTGTGCCCTGGTGGAAGCTGCAAGGGTGGGCTAGCACAGAAGAAAACATCCTGATCTGTGATTTGTCACTCAGGCTAACCTGTCGTAATTCAACACTCACACACTGGGATGTTCAAGGCAAAAAAGGGGAACTTTATTTATGGACTTTAACATTTATAGAATTACAGCAGTGACCATGGGTTGGAGGGAGAAAATCTTCCTGTTCAACCACACTGGTCTATCAACAGTCTCTTCCTTATGAGAAGAATGTAAACATGGTTATACAGTTACAATAATAAGAACGTTGTTTATGTAAAATTGAAAAAGGTAAACTCAGAAAGCTGAAATAGAACTTTAAAAAAACTTCTTAAAAAGCAGAGGAGACCAGCAAAAACCCAGACAACACTAACCAGCGTCTCTCTTGTTCTCTTGTCTTCCCCAGGAACGAGTGGAATATCTCTTTCTCATAATTTTTACAGTGGAAGCATTTTTAAAAGTAATCGCGTACGGACTTCTCTTTCACCCCAACGCTTACCTCCGCAATGGCTGGAATTTACTAGATTTTATAATTGTGGTAGTAGGGTGAGTACCAACACTCTGTTTCTCGAGGCACTGCCCACGTGGGGACCTTTGGGAGCGTGGGGGTGGGTGAAGGCTTTGTGACATGTGGGTGAACATATCCTGTTCCTCTGACGAGCACTCTTCTCATGGTTTGCAAGGCAGGGAAATTAAACTGCTCTTTGGGAACCTGGGGGAAAAAGAGAAAGCAGCCTAAAGCTGTTGGATGAATGTGCTTAACTGCAAGGAAATGCGTTTGTTTTTAAATCTGTGTGAATATTAAAAAATAATATCTAGGTAATCCCTTAATTAAGATTAAGAGTTTGATGAGAGATAAGTTCTGCCATCTTGTGAACTTTTGCTGGTGTTTCTCATCCTGAAAGATGGAAGAAAAATTTAAATCCCAGGGTTTTCCTACTTACACACAAGTTCCTCAGTTCAATTGCACTGCTCAGCTGGTGATTTCAACACTTTCAATTTTGACCCTTTTAATCTTTTAACCTTTTTAAAGACTTGTTTTACTGTTGCCGATCAAATTGCTACTTTGGGCTGCAACCTTTCTAATTCTCTTATTCCTCTCCATTTATTTCAAGTTTGGCATTTAATTTATTTGAATAGAAGCAAAATAATACACCTTCTGCTTTTTCTACTTAAGGGTTAGAGATAAGCCAGGGATTGAAATTGTGGTTGTTGAAGGGGAGAGGTGAAGGATAAACTGCCTCTGGATACAAAGGGAACAAGTATTTCTTTGCCATCCTCCCACCTCTCCATTGTTAGAGAGCTTCATCGCCCACAAAAACTTGTAGTCTTTTCACCTCTTTACCGAGGAAACCCTGCAGCAGCTCCTAGGGAAAATGGCAAAAGGGACACTCCTGGTCATCAAAACCCCCTCACAATTTCTGCCCCAAACCCATCTGCCTTCCTGACCACTTTTGTGGTGGCCCCAAAATATTGAATCAGCAAACTGCTGTGTGCTTCCCAATACCTCCCACTTCCCATCACCGTGGATAAGGGTGGGTGGAAGGAGAATTCCCAGTGAGGGAGAGGGAGAACAGGCTGAAACCTGTTCTTAGTCTCAAAACCTCTTGAGCTCCATGTGGGCATAAAGCTTCTCCTTACATCGATGCCCATCGTGCTTCTCCTGTTTTCCTACCCCCAGACAAAGGATCCCATAGCACATCAGTGCCTGAAAATTGAAAAATCCCAGCCCTGTCCAACTCCACCATTGGTTCTGCCTTTGAATGCCCTCAGATATCTCACCTGTTTGGGAATTGCTGCCTGAGTTAAAGAAAGCTTGAAGAACAAAACTCCTGTGAATGTGATTATTCCCTTCTCATTTTTATGAGAAAGAGGCACTTTGGAGAGAGGACACACTGCCTCCTCTTTTTCCATTGGATGTGAGAGAGCAGGACTCCAGAAATCACAGAGCAGCATTATATCTAGTTTAAGTACAGTCCTTTCCAATTTTCCTACTAGGGCAGTTAATCAGCAAGATGATATTCAGGCTGAAATTAATTCCCTTGCCAGTGACAGAAGCTGCAGCTCTCAGCTCTTCTATCTGCTTTTGCCTCCAGCAGCTCTTAGTCACTAGATGGGGAACAAAAAAATGTAACTGGGGAAGGATTACATGAGTATAATAAACATGGCCAAGACCCCAAGGTCTCTGTTAAATGGTAACAATCTCAAGTGACAGATTCCACTTCAAGGCCAGATGGGTTCCTTTGATGTTTATCTGTTTAAACTCACTGGTACAGTACCACAGCCTGGGCTGGTGTGCTGCTTTTCCTCTCCACAGCCCCTCTGCAAAATCTACTTGGTGATGCCATCTGTTCCTCTCCTGCCCTGCCTGCTTTTCCTAGGGGCTGCCTGAAATCCCTCAGTGACATTATGTTTAAACTTCAGTGCATTTGAATGTTTTGCCAGGAAGGAAGCCCCATGGAAAAGGTTTAAAATAAATTTTGGAGAGAGAGAGAGAGGAAGGATGCAAGTGCTGATAACAACATTTCCTTGTGGTGCCTTTTTCTGCCTATTGGTGGAGATGTTGGAGAAAGCTGAGTAATTTGAGCACAGCTGGGGCAGAGGGCAGAGAGATTTATTTGGTGTGTGGGGCAAAGGATGCTGTGGCTGGTAATTGCCATTTGTGCTTGCTCTGCCTTACCAATCCTCTTCATTTTCAACCATGACTGCCCTTGCTACAAAACATAGGCTAGGTGGGAAGCACTCCTTCAAGTACTGCTGCAAGTTAAAAGAGAAAAAAGAAAAAAAAAAAGAAGACAGATTTTAGATCTTTCAAATCCACCTGTACTCAGTTCACCACATGTAACTTCAATTGATAAGAGCACATCTGGCTTCCTTTACCTTCAAATGAACTAGTCAGCAGAGCAAGAGGAAAAATGGAGTGGGGAGTCACAGTTCCTGTAAGAATTGTTGATACCAATGTGCCTGTATGCTTTCCCCTGCCTTCTGAAGGTGGGGGGGTATCCAAAAGGGATTTCAGAGTCAGTGATTCTAACCAGGCCACAGGAATATGCAACAGCAGCAGAGGGAAGCACTGAACACAACTGCAATGTTTTCTGGTGAAAGGATGCATTTTAGTCTGCAGGCTCACAGCAGCTTAACATTCTTGGAGTGTGGGAGACCTGCTTATTCATCAGCCACATCTTTTAGAGTTTAAAGCTGGCTTCTCTTTAAATAGCCTCTGACCTTGCTATAGCAGCATTTAAAATGCTGCTTTGAGAAGCATCTATGTGAGGGTATCAATCAGAGGCTCTACCAACATTATTAATTAAATGTAGAGAGCAGACCCCTGAGCTGCTCAATGAGGCACAACCCACAAACACTAATGCTTAGGCAAATTATCTCCCACTTCCTTCATTTTTGCTGTTCCTCTTTAGGAAAACACTAAAACTTTCAGATATCAGATATGGAATGATGTCCCTTAATCTTAGGAAATTTCTCTTGAGAGAAGACCAGCTTGACAATATTGGGATGGGAGAATGTCTGTCTGTCCTGGCAGTGCTGTGGTTTGTCTGCCAAGCACAGTCATTCTCCAAAAAAAAAAAAGAGGTGTTGTAATTTGAAAGGCAGTATTAGAGTCTTCCTTGGGAAGGTAATCAGTGAAGATATTTGGACAAGATGTGAAGTCAGAGCAGACTGAGAACGTGGTCACAGTTTATGTCTTTCTGAAGACCTGTGGGGAGTTTCTAGAGGGCAGATCCAAACATTTTTACACTCACAAGTCACAGGTGAACTGTAAAACACTGTGGAAAAAACCCTTTGTGTTTTACTCTCTTTTATACCTAAGAGGATTTTTTCAGCTATGTTTTTCTGCTGATTTTTTTGCCTTAGAAATACCAAACCCTCTGTTTTCTTTCTGTATTTTGGAGGCCCTTGACAAGTCCCTTTTTTATGCTATAAAAATCACCATGTACTCCCCACAGAGGAAGAGATGAAGAACAGGTTACAGCCTTATCATGCTGCTCTTGGGGTCATCTAGCAAAGTGAAAACCCTTTTGATATATCAAATGTCAAAAGGGAAATAGAAAAATACAAGAAAAAAAAACCCAATCAAGCTAGCTTCTTACCTCAGAGGTAAATGTAGAAAACCACAAACAAAGCATGGAGCATGTCCATACATGCTGGTGATGAAAATTCAGTTTTCTGCTCTTGTGGTTCATATCTGTCAGATGAATTTAGTTAAGGTGTAGTCATGTCAGAAGTGAAATTCAAAATCAAGGTGATATTAATTGTGCTTCATCAGTGGAAAGTGTGATAACCAAATGAGAATGGGGCATGAATTTAGGCTGGTGGAAGTTAGGTGGAAGGAAATAAGGTTGATGTCTGGTTTTTGGAGGAGAGGGGGGTTTAATGGTGAGATTTTCAGTGGCCACAAGAGATTAGCCCTCTTGCCTTTTTCCTACCACCCAAACTCTAATTTCTCTGCCAGCAATGTTCTCTCACTCTGTGCTTGGAGCATGCTAACTCACCTGCTGAGAAAGAACTGCACCTTGCTTCACCTACTGAAAACTCTCCCAAAAGGTTTTCATCAAAGAGCAGAATTCCCTATAGAAACATACAATAGAAGGACTCTGGCCTCATCTTTTGTATCAGCAGTTTAACATCCATCCAGCTGTTTCAATTGTTTAGATAACAATTAGCTGCAAAAAAAACAAAAACTAAGAGCATTAGGTACCTGACTGAGGGAGGGGGTGAAGACAAGGGAGAATTGACAAGATGTACTATAAATTTGAAGAGTGCAGTAGAGATTCAGTAGGCCACACTGGGCACAGTCTAGACCCCAGTACAAAAGGCAAAGGGAGTGAAATAAGTGAGAGAAATAAGAAGTTGTAATGCTTTTGTAAAAAGCAGGATTAGTCCAGGGGAGATATTAAGCGTGGGGTAAATGCATTAAAGCAGGATTAGCAGGAGTAATGCAATTCAGGTTTCAGTGTAGGTTTTTTAATGAGGAGCAGCAGGAATTACTGCAAATTATTCCTGAAGTGCAGAAGCAGATGGCTGTGGGTACCTCAAAAGAGCACATTTAGCACACCAGTGCTGGAGCACAAAAATAAGGCCAACTGGCCTGCAGTGGAGCTGCACTAGTCTGGGAGGGCAGGCTCCGTCTCCAGAGGAGTGAGCTGTCCTGCTGGTTGTGTATCTGCTCCTCCTGCACTGATTTAGGACGTTGCTTGGGCAGCAGAATTCTAGAACATTCTGGTTTGCTCACTGTACAGGTGGCAGCAGAAACAGCCCTGGTGCCCCATGCCAAGAGCTGCTCTTTGGGAAAGCATGGGGCCAGTGAAAACATGGATCAGGAAAATGGAGCCTCAGTTTTGCACAATTGCTGACTCAGAGTTCCTTGAGATTCCCAGTCTTGGAGCTGAAAAACAGTATTAGAACCCTTTCTGCAGTAAATTCTTTTTCCTTTGGAGGATCCCAGGAGGCTGGGACTGTTGTATAGATATGTCACTCATCACCTATCATGGGAATTCTGTGGACTAGAAAGATAGGAATGCTTGAATGTGAAACAGAGCACATTGCTAGAGCCTAATCAGTGGCTTACTGGAAGTACATTAGGCCAAATTTGACCTACAGTGTTTCTATTATGAAGACCAGCAGATAATTGCAGCTGTATAATTTGTGTACACAGCTCAAGAAATACACACGTTCCAGTAATTCACATTCTTTGCATCAACCCTTGCTTGACTCTCTCTGTGATATCTGTAGTCAGTGCAGTATTCCTCACAGGCTCTGTTTTTGTCTTCTCTGCATCCTGCTTCTGCAACACCTACAAACTCAGCATCCAGCCTCCCCACACACAGCTTTTCCCATGCTCGTTACCTAGTTGTTAAATCTTTCTGCGGTGCTTGAAGCTGAGGCTTTGAATAGATCCACTTAGGAGTTCCTCAGTCACAAGCTGACAAGTTTTATAAGACTCTCAATATGAATTAAAAAAAAAACAAAAACCCAAAAAGACTTGCTTAAGAAAGGAATTTCTCATTTGCAGTCCCCTAATCCACGTTTTTGTGTGGATTTAGTGCTGGGGGAATCTCTTGATTTAGATGTTTCAGTCGATGAATTTTCATTTTAACACCCAGGGCAAGCTCCCTGCGTTGGTGACCCTGTCAGTAAGATTTATCTGCAGGCTGCAGGCTCTGGAGCTCCTTGTTAAACCATCACCAACTCAGCCTCTGCCTGACCCATGGTCTGGGGGCTCCCTGTGGAATATGGATGAGATCCTGACAGGGTGCACCACAGGCTGTGAGAGAAACCATTGCTGGATCCAGGCCTCTCCATCTGGACTGGTTTTCTCTCATCCCAGGAAGTTTCTTTCCAGTTGTCTGTGGTACCTCCATGGCGCCCTATGGGCCACTCCCAGACAAGCCTGCTTTACAGAGTGCCAAACATCCATTTAGGCTGGAACAGATTTTAACCTCCACTGAATTTTGGCTGGGTTCAAGCTGAAGATTTCAAGGCTGAAAGCAATATCATTAGCAAATTCATGAGGAATCCGTCCTTCCCCAAATGTACTAATGTTTTACCAGAAAAAATGGAAGCTGCTTCCTGAAAGCTAATTTATTAAATCAACTTCTTATTAACAGATAGGGTGAGCCTTCAGCTTTTTACAGAAGAACATTGCATTTTCTTTCTTGCTCTGCCTTTTTAAATGCATTCTAAGTAAGACACCCTCTCCATAAAGCATCTGCTCCTAGTAGCCAAGATAAAACATTAAGGCTGGTATAATAAAACATTCTAATAATGAGTCCTGCAGTTTTGCACTCTCCTTAGCCAGTGCATCAGGGGATTTACAGATGGACCCACAAGCACACAGTGTGAGCACACACTCCTTTACCTAAAAACTTGCCCCTTGAGGGGTCCTTGAGTTCACACCAAGTTACACCTGCAGTGCTGTTGGTGAATCTTAATTCTTTGTGAAATGGGTGACAGATAATTCATTATTGGCTTAATTGAGGGTGATGATTTTCTCCCCCAAGGTGGATTGTTGGCTAATAAAGACAGGAAATGGTTGGTAGCCCGTGGCTGGCTGCGAGGAGCCATGGAGGAGCGTGAAGGAGGAGCTTTTTGTCATGTTTGTGTCTGCTCCAGAAGCAAGTGTTTGGTGCAGACATCACCAATAGGCTGTTGCATATGGGAAGAGTCTGTCTCTCCCCCACCATATGTGAATGTGGAGAGAGAGGTGTGACACCCTTCACAGCTCTGTGAGATACCTCGGGTGATATGACGGGGATGATCTCCGTGCCTGTTCAGCCCAAGCCTTGCTGTCTGCCTACAGATTGTTTCCTCTTTTCTTTTCGCAGGCTTTTTAGTGCAATTTTAGAACAAGCAACCAAAGCAGATGGGGGGAATTCAATAGGAGGAAAAGGTGCCGGGTTCGATGTCAAAGCACTGCGGGCTTTCCGAGTATTACGTCCACTACGGCTGGTGTCTGGAGTTCCCAGTAAGTAATGCCATCATTCTCCTTCCAGCTTGGTCTGTGGTGGGCCATGGGGTGGGCTTTGGAACAATTTGGAAGACAGAGCACCATACAGGTTGTTTTTCGGTGTGTGGGGGAAGGCTTTTTTCCAAATGTGTGTATTTGTGATAAATGTGATGTTCATCGAAAGATGACCAGAGCAGAGCTGAAAAGGGATGGAAGTCTCGTGGTGTGTCAGTCTGGTTGTTGCAACCTTTTTAAATGATGAAAGGGGAAGACACAGGATTTGTGTGATTTCAAACATCAAATCCTTTAAATGATTGTGAAATCATAGTGAAGTTTTGCTATTATAAATTCTTGACTTTGATGGAAAATCTGTAAGGTTGTGTGTGTTGATTTTGGAGGGAGAGGAACTTTTTCATTAAAATTTTCATTAAAATCGCATTTTCTTCTTTGCATGTGATGCTCAGATCAAGAGAACTGGGAACAATTTAGAAGCAATAATGTTCTCTGTTAGTCTGATTTGCTTAAATTATTTGCAATGTCTCTGAGAAAGTCCTCAAGCAGACTTTGATAGTCTTTCATGCATTTTCTTGTTTAGAGTGAAGCTATGAGTAACTAAGTGTGGTAGTTCCATTGTGGAGATGGAATATGGACATGACAATGTGAAAATGATATCATTTGGCTGGAGAGTTTGTTATGGATGGGACCTGTTTACCTTCTGGAGAGAGAGGTGGTTGAAAACTGTCATTGGTTTCCGTGACTATGGCAAAGAGAGATGTAGTGAGCAGAAAAGGAGTTCATCTTCTCCAGAACACCTGTAAGGGAGCACTTCGTTTATTTTTGTTTGAGGATCTTGCTAGACTGGTATCTTAAAGTACTTGTAACCTTAGTCATGCCAAAACCTTGGGTGGAGTTGCCATAAACTGTGTGATGTCAGTTGTTCTGGTACAGACTGAGCTTAGCTGTGTGCTTGGAGGCCTTGGGGAAGCTGAGGGAACTGAGCCTGACACAGTTCATTTCCATATGCATGTACAATCTCCATCCCAACACAGACTACCTAACAGCCCATTTGTGACTTTTCTCATCAGGGAGTGTTTCATCTATACCAGAGCTGAGCCAGAGAACCTGGTGCAGACTAACAAACACTTGGTCTAGACAGCAAAATGCTAGTGCAGTGTGAAGCAAGCAAACCATCACCTTCACCTGACAGCCTCTATTGATTCTGGTTCTGACTAGAGACACGTTTGTTAAACCAGGCTTCTTGGGGGCCAGCGTGGCTTTAAAAAGCCTACTGAGATCTGTAGCTAATGCAGCCTCATTGACTGGGCATTTTTTAATTGTACAAATGCCTGTTGATTAGCCTAGAATAGATGTTATCCCATCCATATGTATTAGAGCGTAACTTCTCTCATGAGGCCTTTTAGATAAGATTGCCTAAGCTAGCCATAAATAGCACATGACAGGATTACATTCTTACATAAGTTTAGTGCAGAGGTTTAGAAGCCAAGTCTCAGGTCCCATTCAAGTTCTGTCCCTGAGGCATCACAAGCACCAGTGGGTGAGTTACCAACATGGCACTTGCAGTGTTTTGCCATCTGTAAATAAATGCTTTTTGCTTCCTTGCCCTTCCAAAATGCAGGAGGATTTTCCCCTGTAAGGAAAAAAAAAAAAACCCTGCAGAGATCTGTCCTAAAATTACATGACTGTAACATAAGCTGCAGTTCCTTCTCACTTAGCAGGCTCTGTATGGAAGCAGCATCTCTTTAGTAAGAGGGGATCCTCTGGGTCACTGGCAGCCGCCTTCTGCATGGAAATTCCAACATCTGCTGCTTGGCTTGGGGTCCAGATCTAGCTACCACTACTTGGGAAAAAAGTGTGTAAAGCACAGTGATTCCTATAAAACAAATTTGTGAAACACATGGTGAATTTTTGCATGCAAATCTTAAACTCGTTAGGATTGGTCTTGGGAAATAGTTTGTCTGAGGTGGAGAGATTGGCTTGCAGCATGGAATAATTTTTTCTGAGTCACAAGGAGTTGAGGTGGATTTTTTTTCTCTCTGGCTCAATCCATAGGAAATAATCCAATTTAAGAGGGACATGTTTTGTATTCAGGTTTGTGCATTTAAAGACCTGTCTCAGCATATAGAGAGTTTCCACATAACTGTGATTTGAGGTGGGGGAAGACACATTAACTGCCCTCTGAAGTAAATCACTGGTGTCTGCATTTTGCAGATTGAGAGCTGGAAGCAAAATTTCAAGATTTAACACTTCCAGAAGTGGCTTCTAATTATTTATGTCTCCTATTGGCTACCAGTGCTAGACGTTTAGGTCAACACGACAATCCAACAGCTTCAGATAGATGGATGGAGGATGATGTTAAGAGCTCACAATCTCTTTTTTTCCAAGTCCCATGAATACTTAATTCCTGGGACTTGGCTGTCTCTAGCCAGTCAGTGTCTCAAGCAAGAAATGGGGGACTGTCCAATGCAATAAGTGGTTCATGTGCAAGCAGAACTGGGTCACCCACGGGCAGACAAGCAAAAAGGTACCTTTGACAATCTTTGTTAGGATCAAACTGTCCAAGGCCCCAAATTACATGAGTGCCTCCTAAAATCAAAAGGGTTGGAGATCATGAGTTCAACAAAGCCTGAAGACTACATCTGGATGACGGTTGTGGGCACATCAATATTTCATAATCCTTAAGAGAACAGATGACACTTTTATGCTTTGTGGTTATGTGGACACTCACAAGACCACTTGTCATAAGGAAGAAAATAGACATTTTGTTCAAAAGATAAGACAGATATTTTTTATCCCTGTCACAAAAAGTGACTGTACCATCATGGGAGAAGCCTTCAAAGGCACTGAATTCAAAGTCTTTGGGTTCCCAGTACAACTTTAAAAAATAGCGTTAAGTGTTTACACATTTCTAAGAAATTCCACAGGGATCAGCTGGGTTTGGCTTGAGGGGTTTTTTGTGCCTTAGATTTTTTTGTTTTTTAAGTAGTTTGAGTTCTTTTCCAGAAAACTTATTTTTGAGTGAGAGGTACAGTTCTTATGGTGACTGTGTGAGGTGTTTGGCAGAGCAGTAGATCAGATACTTCCCACAGCTGACATCCCAGTGCTGGCAGTTGCTTGTGTACAAAATAGAGTTTCTAAGCTAATTAAGCCTTTTTTCCCCTACCACTTTTTAAAAAGTCCTGCTGCTTCTAGAAGCATGGTCCACACTCAGTCCTTCTAGCCTGGCATTAGTGTGTAGGTGATTGGTGATTATTTTGCAAAGGACATGGATGTTTTAGGTTTCGTCATAGTAAAGTCACTTTTGAAAATGAGATCTAAGCACTTGATATCATTGATGCACAGGCCAGATTTTGCTGTTCAACTCTTCTGTTGCTGTCATATCAACACAGTTCAGGCAGTGCACACTGTACTTTGGCTGCTGAAAGAACTTCACTGCTGGAGTACCAAGGCAGTCTCCTTGTAAGAAAACTTCACACGTGCTTTAGAGCACCTGTCTGAATGCGTGGCATTAAGATCAATATAATGGTTTGAGAAAGGAGAGAGAAGGAAAACAATTCCCTTGATGGACATAAGTAGACAAGTGCAAAATCAGCATGTCTACCGAAACTTAATCACTTTAGTGTCTTGGAAACTTACCCAGTACCTCCTTTGGCAGGAGTGTAAAGCATTGTAAAGCTTTCTAGGGACAGAATCAAGTCAGCCCTTTTGTGCTAAGAGTTTTCTGTTGATTACTCTTCTCTCTTGGTTTTATATTATTACATCTTTTAAAACTTGTTTTAAACATTTTGTGCTTCAGGAGGGCAAGAAGCAGCATCCAATTGGGCAATGAAGAAACATGATCCAATTAAAAAAGACAATCACTCCTGACTGTTGGAAAGGGCAATGCATTACTCCTACGCATGCTAGCTCATGCCCTTTTAACTTATTAATTCCATTTCTATCACCTTTCTTCGTGCTGCTCAGTTATTCCACCTCATACATTCTGCTCATTCTCTTTATGTGGTACTTTGTCTTAATGTAACTGCATTTTTGCCACTGGTTATTGTCTATCTGGTATTTGCCAGACTTAATTGATAAGCTCCTCTAGACAATTTGGGAGTCATATGATTTGAGTAGCTTCTTTTGAAAGCTGCTCCATATCTGTATTTTGAAAGGGATCCTCTGCTGACAACACAGATTTATGTGGGCAGAAGACCCTGCTACTCTTAGTGAAGCTAGAGAGGAAATTTGACTCTTCCACTGGAACAAAAACTTGCCATAATGCCTCTTTTAATTTTTTTTTTTTTTAAACCACAGAAAGCAAAGCCTGTGATGTGTTCAAGCTTCACTGGAGTCTTGTAGCAGGAGAGTTCCTCAGAGCAGTGTAGGTGCCTCTCTGGCACACATGGTCTGCTGGAGATGCAGCAATTGTGTAACAGGGGAAGGGAAGGCACGAGCAGAAGGACCTAAGCCAAAGCTCCCCCAGGACAGTGCAATGTCCTTCTGTTAGTGACACAGCAGTATGTAACTGGCAGAGCACATTTTGGAGTTAAAATTAAATAAGACCAGAATTTTCATGTGTGAATGCCTAGAGATGACTACCTTTAAGTGTGTTTAAATAATTAACTACAACACATATCTTTTCAAAGTGGTGCTTATGTTGAAGTCCATGATTACTCTGAGTTTATGAGAAAATCGGGCACCTTCATCCACAAGGTGGATGAAAAATTTAGACATTTTTAGATTTTGCTGTGTCTCATTACAATCAGTAACCTGCATTACTGTTGTCATCCAAAATGACATCTCTCTTGTTAACTGTGGTTTTGGAATATGGCAAAGAGATGTTGAGCCATTGACTGTTTCTATATGTTGAGTAGCAGGCATTGTGTCTTAAGAAAATGCTAACTGGCAGTAAGGAAGTCCAGTTTCTTTTAAAATGTGTATGCCTCTAGCAAAATACAGCTGACAGGTGTGTCCTGCACGTGGTTTGCATTTTATTCCCTGTCACTGGTGGAGCAAGGGACTTCAATCTGCCCTCCTGAGGTTATGCTGTGGTCTGCACAGCAGTGGAGGGCTGTGGCTTGCCTGCAGTGGGAGCAGATAGGAGAAGTGGCCTGAGCAGAGCTCTCCACATGTGAAAGGTTTGTGTGGAGGAGCTAAAGAATGCAGTAAGCTGTATAAGGAGGAAACACTGTGCTTGGCAGTTTACTGCCACCAAAGCTAGGACATAAAGGTCCTTGACAACATAGGGAATTACTTTATATACATTTAGGCAAAATTTGGCTTCCAAATAGTAGTTCTGCCCTAAATTTTGCTGTTACATTAAATAATGTCAGTCTTGCCAAGTCCAGTTCCTTCCTTTTCTCTTGAGATCCAGAAGCTGCAGCAAACGTGCTCTCAGGCAGATCCCTGACGTTCTCCTTCACTCTTGAGCAAGACTTCTCAGCACTCTGTGCCATCTCTCCAGCACATTCAGCACCCTGAGAGGACAAGCTGCACCACCTTTCCCATGTCCTTGCCTCGCTGTTTTTAATCTCAAGTGGCCAATTTGTTTTGCTTTCATTACAAACGGGGAGGGAGTGGATTAGAAAAGGATGGAACAGTCTGAACTAAATGTCCTCATTAGGCTTGTTTCTTCATAGTTAGCTGCAAGCTCTACACATGCTTGCTGGGCCTTTATTTACTTAGGTCACCAGTTACTCAAGGGAGTAATTTGATTCCAGCATCTCCCTTAGGTGAGGATCATTCCTGTGAGTGGGGATTACACAACCAGGACCAAGCATTCCTCTCTGAGAGGTACAGCCTGCAGAAATGATGTAATTTGTGGCAGAAGAAGTTAACTCTGTGTAGCAGTAGCAAAGAGGGGTTTATCTTGCTAAGGAAGATTACTCACAGAGGCACTTTGCTGCTCACAAAAAGATTTCTCTCATATTTAAGGAATGCAAATGAAAACAGGGAAATATTTATTTGATCTTGTCTGTGGAGCTCTTTTAAAAATAACACTGGCTACAAATGTACCCAATAACTGCCTCAGCCTTTATCCTACCAGTTACTGTGCATGCTGGCATGATTATTCAGCGTGTCTTCACAACAGAAAAAATCCCAATATCATAACATGGGACCACATCAGGGTGTAAGCAGTCCCAAATGAAGAAAACAAGCCCCATGCTGACATCAAAGAGCAGACAGGGAGATAGTAAAAAGATCTCTCTTGGCTTAGTAAGAGAATTTCCAGAAGGGCTCTGGAGGGATCAGACATGTCTAGTACCTTTTTTCCATTCCTCAGGTAATGCTCAGAGTTCTCATTCAGCCTGGCTGTAGGGCACAGGTCTGAAAGGGAGCCCATGCCATGTCCTGGAGCATCCTAAAATGGAAGAATGCCATCTGCTGTCTCCTCAGCACAGTTTGCATTGTGTCTGTCCAGACTGCAGCTCACTGGTAGCAGCAGGAGCACCTTGGGTTTGCTCACTGGCAGCTGCTGCTGTCAGCACGCTGGGGAGGGAAGGTTTGGCTGCTCCACATCAAAGCAGTGAGGGCATGATCTGCTTTGGGGTTCTCTTACCTTCTCTCCCAGATGACACCCCTACTGCATCTGGTGTGGTCCCAAGCTCACAACGAGTGTCACTGCATGCTTTGATTTCACTTGGCTGAGGTTTGCATTGCTTGGTAATTTAAGATCTCGTGAGCAATGATTTGAAGTCCTTTGCTCATTTTCTCTAGAATAACTGTGTGTCTGTTAACGGGTTGCTGCCCCAGTGGGACTTTGTAACATTCTCATCCTGTCCCAAGGATGTGACTGGCACACCCACTGGGTAGCAATCAACTCAGGAGTGGGACACGGGAGAGTTCATGGATTTTGCTCAGACACAAGATGGCACGTGGATGTTCCACAGCTCTGGCATCATTTGAATTACTCCTGTCTGTCCAAGCCTTCCCAAAGCCTTGTTGGATGCCTGTGGTCCTCATTGTGATTTTCACAAAGCATTATCAAAATATCAGCAAAGCACAGAGCAGCAGGCAAGTCAGGTAGTGCTCTCAACCAGTGAATGCATTTTAAGCCTGCCAATATATATTTTTTTTTCAGTGATGATCTGAATTTACAATAATATTGCATCTTGTGTAAGTGCTATAGTAGTAGGAAAAAAAACATACACAAAAAAAATCACAACAAAACCAACAAAAAAACCCCCAAACAAATTAAAAAAAACCAAACCAAACAAAACAAAACAAAAAAAGCATTAATTAAGTACAGGAAAAATGAGGAAATAATATTTTTAAGGTTCAGTGTCTACATAAATCTGTGGGAGAGCCTCCCTCTTCTCTTCAATGCAGATTTCTCTGAAATTGGGCACTGCCTGCTTCATTCTGTCTGCTTGCTGTTGCTGTGCTAGATGAGAGCACAGGCATGTTGCCTGCTATGACAACTAACAAACTTTTCAGTGCTTAAGATGCTCACTGATGGAACAAATAATTTGCTGTTGTGCTCATGGGGAAGTATGGAAACGACAGCCCAGCTAACCTGCCCAGTCTCTTAACATTTTATCTAAGTTTTCCTGTGCCAGGGAAAAGGGAAGGAGATCAGACATCTTTCTTAATCTCCCTTTTTTTCCAGAAGCAAATCCAATTCCTGTTTAACACATGTAACAATAACCTATCCCATATGTGTTTTGCCCTCTGTTGCAACTGTTTTTTATGAGTTGCTTGAGTAGCTGTGCCTCTTATTTTTTCAGTTTTAGATTATCTTCTGCTGGTTTGCCCTGCCACATCAATCACAATTCAGAAAACATCTGCTGACCCTCTGCAAAGAACATTTTTTTTTTTATTTCTGTGCTGCTTAAGCTGCTCAACAGTTTTACATCAGAAGCATTTTTGACAGAATGTAGCTCACAGGATAAAAGAAATAGAAGAAATTGTAAAAATTCTATTTTTGTAACTTCTTTCCATGGGCCTTACTAAATGTTGTTTTCTTTAGCAGTGGAAATGGCTATAGAAATTCAGTTTCTTTACAGGATTACAAAATCCACTCTCTAAAGTTTCTTCAAGCATCTAATCTTTCAACCACACACCCTTGCAGAGGGCTCAGGCTCTCGTGTGAGAACTGGGGCATCTCAAATGCTATGCATCTTAAAAGTATGATCTGTTTGGGATGGTTATTTTTTTATTTTATTGCTCACACATTAAGCTAGCAGCCTGTCTGACATTTCTCTCTCTTTTTTATTTTTGGCACTGGTTGTTGGGTTTGGTTATTGGTTGGGGTTTTTTTTTTCCCTTCAATAAGTTGTTCAGGACATTTCTGCAGCTGGCATTTTCTTGTAGGTTGTTACTGCATGTTGGTTTTTAATTTGTATTGAAAAGTGCCAAAGGATAAGGTTAATCAGGTTTTAATCAGGTTTTGATGTCTTGGTCAGAAGTCAAACCAATACATCCAGGTGTGAATACACACAGGCTTTACAAAGACCTGTTCTAAATCTAACAGTTCTGGTTTCTAACATAAACAGTACCCAATGAAAGAATTTAGCATTGAGTCTCACCCTTCCCTCACAATACAGCTGAAAATTTAAACTTTAAACCTTTAGCCTACCTTTTGCTTTTCATATTCCAGTGCTGAGATTATTTCACTTTAAAACTTTGCTTTGGAGGAAGCAAAATTCCTCTCAGATTTATATTTGTGCATTTCTGTATCTGTTAAGAATTTTATTCAACTGTTCAGATTGCTGCAGGAGAGCCTTAAGATTCCCCCTTTAGATATGTAAAAGGAAATTAAAAATAACTAAATGTTTAATTGCAGTGCATTCTAGCAACACAATCTGTACAAAAAACCTTTGAACTGTGCAAGTTGCAAAGAAAGTAAATACCAATAAAGAACCACTCTTTCTTCTGACAAATACAACTTTGTGAAAACGGCAACAATTAATTTTTCTGTCCAAACATACTGGGGCTGCCTAGTGAGCTAAAGGAAGTTGTGCTTATTATGTCAGAAAGCATTTTTTCCCCTAAAGCGTTTTATTATCTGATGTGTGCAAGCAGAGTTTTAAGTCTAATCAGGCTTATAAAAATCAAAAGCAACAGTCTTACTAATGTGGAAAGAGAAGGAAAGCTGGAGTTTTAGGTATTCTGAGATGGGACTGATTAACCACTGAGTTGATAAGTGCCTAAATCCACTCTTTGTTCTCAAAGAGTCAGAGTTGCTCAGATTTATCTGGCCACGTCTTTTTATTTCAGTTGTTTAGGAAGAGAAAACAAATCCCACGTGTGCATCAAGACAGTAACACAGCAATGATCACACATTGTGGGGTTTAATCAGTTCTTTAATTACCTGATCAGGTAAATCAGCTTTCTATTGTTAGATTCTCAGAATTCTCCTGGAAACTCTGCATGACAGTGATTTGAAAATGTCACATCGGTCTCTCCAGAGCTCAGTGCCATCTGTGCTCTTGAAGCACTACCTCAAGTTGAGAGGCTGGGTGAATTTTCCTCTCCAGGGCTATATAACCTGTTGTTTGTCATGCACAGTGCTTTACTTCTACACAGTCATCTAAAGACAAAGTTTTAGCCTTTATCCAATATTTTGTTGTAATTCTTCCATCATGAGGAGTTCAAACTTTGTGTAGCTCATAGTAAGCCACTTGTTATTTGCTGGAGCTTTTAACCTCCAAGCAGATCAATTTCTTTCATCAATATATTTTTCTTTACATACTACAAAACTGTAATCTTATCATCCCTGGCTGGATTTCTACATCTACAGAATCCCTGTTAACTTTTGTTATCTTTTAAGCTTTTGCCTTTTCTAAACCTGTTCACAAGTGATGAAGCATCTGGAGAAGGACATCAAACAAATAAAATACTCTTAATTATTTGTAATACAGAAGGGGACTAAGGAATTCTGTCAGTAAACTGTAAAAAAATTTAACAGTTTTATAAATATGTTTGTAACTCAAAAGTCATTAACTTAAAAGTCATTAATCTTCTACTCAAATGATTGAGGCCCAATTGCTTTGAGCCCCTTTCTGTTACCACGAGGCTTTAGCTCTTCCAAGTTTTCAAAGCTCCTTGTTTGCAAAACTGTTTCCTTAGGATGTGTGTATTCATTTTTCAGAGCTGCATACAACAGCATTTGACACCCAAACAAGGTTTTTCCATCATTATCTCAGTTCAGAGGTTGTTTAACTATTGGCTTGGGTTTTGTTTTTTATGTTCACCTGACCAGTCCAGTTGACATATTCCTGCACAAGTTTTCTGATTGAATCCCATGGCACAGGACTAGAGCAAAATTTCCCCCCTGTAAATGTTGTTCCCTGTTACAGCTGTGCTTGCACAGGAAGAAATTTAAAAACCAGAAATGTGATGGGTCATTTCACTGAGAACTGGGGCAGTCTTTGGGCCTGACTGTCTTTGGGTTTGGATAGCTCTGTAGGAAGAGGAGCCAAGAAGGATTCTTCCTATCTGTGATCTTTCCCAGTGGTTAAGAATAGAGATAAAACCTTTACAGTGACCCCATGAATGGTTTTCTCAGTCCATGATCATCCTGTCAGCAGAAAATCAAGGCTGTTTCCTGGGAAATAGTGACAGCTGATCCTTGCTGGCCTAGGAACTGCCAGGGCTCCTGAATGCCCTTCACCTGGCTTAACTTTAATCCATCTTTAGAAGTCTCTGTCTGGCAGAGAGTACTTGACCTCAACCTCCCCACTCTGTGTAGACTACTTGGCAGCACACCGTGGTCTTTGTTCAAAGCAGCTTTGGAGTTTGCTGACTGAACTTGATTTTGGTTTGTTCAAGATGGCCTTTTTTCTGTAATGTGGAATTTTCTGTAGGCACTCAAGTTGCTGCTTTGCTCTCCATGCTCTTGCTCTATATTCAGGCAGCTGCACAGGAGGGATGTGGAAAACCACACCATTTTTGGGTTTCATTTTTTTACATTTCAAGTCTGAAGACTTTGCCTGGATCTCATCCTCAGCTAAAAATCAAATGGTTAGAGAGCAAGGCTGAACTTGCAGGAGCTACCTCATATGTTGGAACTGGAAAGATGAAGAAAGTCTTTTTAATCATCAAACATCTTTATAAGAAAGTGGGCACTTGCTTTGAACTAAAGGCTACTAAAGAAAGGTAAAGCTCCCCAGGAGGAGGAGAGAGGGATGCTTCTGTCAGTGGTAGTAGGGTTCTCTTCTAGCAGAGAGTCAGGGATCCCAAGCCATGTGTTCCTGTGTTGAGGAATGACTGAGGGAGCTGGGGTGGTTTAGCCTGGAGAAAAGGAGACTCAGAGGTGACCTTATCACTCTCTGCAACTTCCTGAAGGGTGGTTGTGGTCAGCTGGGGGTTGGTCTCTTTCTCCAGGCAACACTGACAGAACCAGAGGACACAGTCTCAAGCTGCACAAGGGAAATACAGGTTGAATATCAGAAAAAGTTTTTTACTGAAAGAGTAATAAAGTTCTGGAATGGCCTGCCCGGGGAGGTGGCAGAGTCACCATCCCTGAATGTGTTTAAAGCAAGACTGGATGTGGTACTCAGTGCCATGGTCTACTTGAGGTGTTAGAGCTGGGTTGGACTTGATGGATTTGAAGGTCTCTTCCAACCCAGAAATTCTGTGATTCTGTGATTCTGTGATTCATTTATCCAAGCATCCTCCTCGAGCTAGGGCTGTGTGGCCACCATGCTCAGGACAGGCTCTGCTGTCTGCCCAAGTTAGGTCCCTCTGGCAGGCAGAGGATTCTCCAGCTGAGCTGCTTCCCAAGAGAACAGGATCCAGAAAGAAGAGTTGGGTTTTGTTGTGGCTTTTGGTTTTGTTCTGCTGATCCTTTCCTGCCTCAAAGGATGAGGCAAGGGTGGTATTGCAAGACTTGGCAAACACAGAACCATTGTGTTCACATCCACATGCCCATTTGTATGAGTCCCCTTGCGTGTGACTGGTTTGGTTTAAGTCAATGAAGACGTGGTTTGAAAATGCAGGAATGAGAACATCGTCAGCAGATGCCAAAACTTCCTTTTTTATTTTTTATTTCAGCACGTGGTTTTGAATTGAGTGTCTGTATACGTTCAAATGGCATTGCCTACTCCAAAGTAGTCACCCTGTAGCTTGAAAATTTTCTTTCCTGTTTCTTTTCACATCAACTAGTTTTCTGTCCTGTGTTGTGTCTCATCTTACTATTCCAAGACCTTCCCTATTATTCTTGAAATAGAAATGACATCTGCAGCCCCAAGATGCTGGGCTACACCCACAGAATTACTTTATCTAGCAATCTGCCACTAATATTTTGAGAATCCAGCAAGACAGAAAAAGACTGCCTCCCTAAATTGCTATTGTACAGCTGTCCTTAAATGAACTGTGTGATATGATTTCCCTTTGCAACACTGGTGAAGAAAGTCCTCAATGTTTTTTTTTTCTCTCACAAATCATTGTAGATGTACTTATCTAAGATATCTCGCCATGACTGTGGACCTTTTTGTGCTAAAACTGTCTCTTGTTTTCCAGGCTTCCTTTGAAATTGCTATAAAACCTTTCATATTTATGAATATTTAATATTTTTTCAATTTTCTTAGCCAATGTCTACATTTATGAAGTGATAAACATCCACGCTTTGGGGAATATTACTGCTTATATTGCTTGTGCTTTGGAAATAGAACTGTGGTGGCAGTCTCTTGGTGCATTGTCAGAAATAAATGTGATTTGTGGGTAGGCCTTGCTCATGGCTGGGGATGGTGCATCAACTCTACCATTTAAGAGTGGTTCCCAGAAGTGATCTGACTCAGGCCCTGTGCTGAGTCACAAACCCTCCCCTGCTTCCTCCTTGCTTGCACAAAGTAGTAGTTTTCTTCTGAACTGTATTAGCAGGAAAAGAATTGCTTCCACACCCCTGGCACTGGCTGAAGTATGAAAATGTGTATTTTTGTGTGTATGGACAGGCAGTCCCTTTTATTCCTGCTCACTTCCAGGAGGTCATTTGTATGAGACTGTGCCTGCCCATGCTGCTGGTTCAAGTGCTCCCAGTCCCATCCCAGTCCCCCAGTGCCCTTCCCTCCCAGCAACCCCAGGAAAAAAAGAGGGGTTTGATGGAAAAGGGGCTCAAATTGAGGGGAAAACCTCCTTTTTCGTTATTGTACGTGTTTAAATTGGAGGGGATCCCCCTTCACCTGTGATTTTAAGGGTAGAAATTGAAGGAAACCCAACTTTCCCCATGATTTAAAGGTATTACTTGCGGAGGAATTGTTGTTTTCTAGTTTAAATGGAAGGGGATGAGCTATCTGATGTCATTTTATGGGTTGGAGTTGATGGAAAATCCCCCGTTTTCATCATCTTAAGGCTTAAATTGCAAGGGAATCCCTGTTTTCCCTTGGTTTTAAGGGTTTAAATTCAGAGTAAATCCTCCTTTTTCCAACATTTGAAGTATTTAAATAGAGGGGGAAAGGGCAGAAAAAGAGAGAGAAAAAATGGTGGGAAACATGGAGTGAAAAAAGGCGGGAAGCGTGAGGGGGAAACAAAAAGGGCGGGAAACGTGAGGGGGAAACAAAAAGGACAGGAAACCAAAGGTAAAAAGGGTGGGAAACGTGAGGTAATTACCACTCATACATTAATTAATTGGGAATTTATTAAGGCCACTGTGCAACAAAGAAGACATATTGTCTTTTTGAGAAAAAACCTGGCAGGATCAGTCTCAGAAAGAAGATTTTTTTCGGGTCTGAAAGTTCACAGTCTTGAAAAAAAGACGCAAGTTGGGTGTTTCTAAGAATTGTCTTACTCTTTATAGGCATGTCTTTCTTGAAAGGAATTCTGCATTAGCAAACCTACCATTAATTTCCTTGGCTATGTTCCACAATGCAACAACAATGCCAAGTGCATTTGAGCAGCTGGGTCTTTTTCTTGTGCCATCTTTGCTAAACATTGGTTGAAATCCAAAAAAGCTTGTAAGTACACGAGGGGCTGTGTAGGTAATCCCATTGCTTTAGGTGCAGACACTTACATGCTCAAAGATAACTTCAATAGCTGCCTGAATCGATGAGACAGCAACCAGCCCCCTCTCATCATCTTCCTGAGAGAAAAACACAGCATCAAATAACAGCTCTGAAACACCTGCAGCAGCCCTAAAAATGCATTTCCCATAGCTTTGAGAAAGATCAGTGTTGCTTGGTATAAGCAACATCCCCTTTTTTCCTCCCTCCTTCCATAGTCCCTCTTCTTCCCAGTTTTTTGCCTAAACTTTTAGGTTAATGCAGTCCTCTAGAGGCTAAAAAGGCCTTGACCTGGCATAAAAAGCAATGCTTTCCCCGTGTAATAAATATTTAAAACATTTCATCAGTGTAAATAAACGCTGAATTCTGTGAGCCCAGGGAATGGCATTAACGTGTTTTTCTTGCTGAAACATTTATGGAATCAGTGTCAGCCAACAGAGCACAGCCAAGAGGATTTTTGTAAAGGTAAACTGAAGTGCTTTTAAAATAAATACGAAGGGTTGTTTAAGATCTTCAATTATTAACAGATGAAAAGTGTGGGCTGAAGGAGTGCAAACAATCCCTTTGGTTGCACTTTCCCTAATCCCTGTGCAGTTCTCTGTGTCCAGCCTGGAGTGAGCTCCTCAAGGCAGATGCTGCACCTAAACAGATGTCTGGAGAGAGTCTAGCACACTAATGAGTAGATTTAGAATGCCAAATATTTGAAAGCCCTTTTTTTTTTATATTTATTTCTCAGGACTTAAGTTCAAGACCCTGTGTTTATGGTTGGCCAGTGCTGACACTGCCAGCCTCTGCAAACAGCACTGTGAAAAACTTGGCTCTGCTGTAGACTGGCATCACCTCCTTTAAATCCAGAGGCCAGCTCTGCAGTCTGAGCAGGTCACCAGGCACTCTGGTTTCATTATGAATATCAGCTGCACAGCTCCTTGCTGGGAGTGCCAGCCTTGCCTCCACAAGTGAGAAAAAAATGAGAAAAAAAATGAGAAAAAAATGCCAGAGATATGCAGTGGTGTGAGCAGCCATGTGGGGGGATGCCTGTGTGTTGCACCACACAAAGATTAAGAGCATACCTGAGCTGAGACAGAGAAGTCATCCTTTTATAAGATGAACTCTCTTTTCTTCCTCTGCACAGAGGAAGAGCCCATAAAAGCAGGTAGAGTTCTCACCGCTGGTCAGAGAATTCTTTGTGACTGCTTGTAAGGGGGTGCTTCACCTGGATTCGCTCTGATCAGGAACGTGTCTGCACCTCTGGGGTTTCAGAGCACAGATTTGACGTGTTTTGAGGTTTTACATTTAAAAAAGTGACTTTATTCCACGTAGCCGCGGCTCTCCCCCTGTCCTGCAACCCCTCCTCATCCTCTCTCCCTGCTCTCCCCTCTGCCAGCACAATGAGTTTGTCTGGGCAGGGTTCCTGGTGCCGTTCCCTGCAGCAGCTCTTTGTGTTGCCTGGCAGAATAAAGCCATCTGCAGGCAGCAGCCGTGTTGCAGGAACAGGCTCGGCAGCAATGCAGGGGAGAGCCTGGTGATGTGCATGGATCTCCTCTCGCCTTTCTGCAAGCAGCATCCGTTTCATCTCCTCGGGGCGTTTGTGAAGTTAGTGGGTTTTTTTAACTTTCAGAAACTCTCTGAGTGCTTTGATGGTAACGTGTTTGCTAATTATTGGAATCATCTGGGTCTAAAAACAGGCTACCCTAAAGGGATGCTGCACAGCACACACATCAGTTCGTGCTAAAAGCATGGCAGCAATGCAGGGAGCCTGCTGATGTGCATGGGTCTCCTCTTGCCTTTCTGCGAGCAGCATTCATTTCGTCTCCTCGGGACGTTTGTGAAGTTGCCGCGTAGTTAGTGTTTTGGGTTTTTTTTAACTTTAGAAACTCTCTGAGTGCTTTGATGGTTACGTGTTTGCTAATTATTGGAATCATCTGGATCTAAAAACAGGCTGCCCTAAAGGGATGCTGCACAGCACACACATCAATTCATGCTAAAAGCATTCAGTACCTCATGTCCTCTTCAAAGCCGGCTTATTATCCTCAGGAAGCTTTTCTCTAATTAAGCTGGCTGAAGGTCCTGTACATCTTCTGGTTGTACACGTTCCCCTCGACCACCTAAACATCATCTTAAGTTTCTGGTGCAAACCTTTGTTTTCACAAGCCCTGCTTAGTTAACGCAAAGGGCTTTGAGCAGATAGTGTCTTCTCTGGACATCTGTAGTAGGCTGAAGCACTTTCATGTGGTGGGTGTTAATGAAGCTGTTTTTAAAATGAGAGAGCTTTTTTGTTCATCTTTTTGTCTGTCCTCAGTGTCCTCTCAAGAGTCCTGAGTATAATCTTCAATGAATGTTAAAATTAAATAATAATAATAATTAAGGGTAAATTACATAAAACCTGGCATTAGAACCCTTAGCCTCATAAGCTGGGCTACATTTTGGATTAACAAGACTCCTAAAGTCACTGAGAAGGGAGTGAAGATTTTGTGAAGATTTATTTGAAGCAACAATTATTTCAATCTGCAAAGTTTGTGGGTTTTTTTTTTCAGATTTGCAGCCATCTGTAGTCTTTTAACTTTCTTGTTGTTAACTCTGGCACCTTGTTTGGGAGAAGGTGAGGCATTCTTTTAATTTTCTGGGGAATGTAACATTCCTGAGTGATGTAAAGAGTTGGAGCAATGCTGGTGCTGACTGCCCTTCATTTTTTGTGCTCATTTAGAATTAGTAGACTGAAAGGTATGGGCATTTAGAGGAAAAGGTTGACTGCCTCATGTAAGCACAGCAATTTTTTTTTTTTCCCTAGAGATATTGCTTATCTAGAAAAGCACCCAGAGGCAACTGAGCAAGCAGAGTGTCCCACTCTTGTCCAGGATGTTTTGATGCTGTCAGTAATGCAGTTCATGTTAGGGGCTCTGTGAAAGCCAGGATGTTTCATGCTGAACAGCACTGCCTTTGGATAGTAGCACATCCTTTGGAGAGATAACTGATAACAGATAACTGAGCCGCCTGTAGACACCTGAAAAAGTGTTCTGACATCTGAGAGGTGTTAGAATCCAGCCAGAACTTGCTAGCAGTCAGTGAGGGATGCTGCTGGCCAGGCAGCTGAGGCCACATTTGGTTGCTTCTGCTGTGCTCCATCACGGCTGTGGAGCAAAGGCAGTCTCAGCCTTAGCTGTGAGCTGACAAGTGGATTGCCTACAAGGGAAAGTGCTTGTCAAGAGATGTGTCATCCTCATTAGAAAGTATTTAAATTAGTTTTTTTTTTTTAAAAAAAAAGAAAAATAAAAGAAAGTCTAAGATCTTAGATGATAGATTTTAAAAATTATTAGTTATCACAAGCTCTCTTGGCAGATGTATAACAGACATTTACAACTCATGAATCACATTTTTCAAAAATCACAGCTAATACCAACTTCTCTGAGGAGATGACAGCATTTGCAGGAGACATTAATGACTTCTGGCTCTCAGTCATTGCAAAATCATGAGCTTGTAATTGTTCTGATCTGGCTATTTGTAGACTATAGATTTCTAGAGGTCTCTCAGTACTTCCATCATTAATAACTTGCTAGTGACAGTGATTGCCATTATTCCAACTCACAGTGATAACTTTAAGTAAGATCTTTGTAAATGCAAATCCTTGCTAAAGGCTTATGAGGCTGGCTTTATTATTCTGGTTTTACAAAATGAAGGGAAGGAGACAGAGGGAGGCACATGGATCTGCAGCTTGAGTCAAGTGCATCTGAGGGTACAGCTGCTTAGTGATTTAGGAAACTTGGCTACAAGTCACCTTCCCTGGGCCATTCTGGGAATGTTTGGCTTGCTCTTGATTGGGACTTCCAACAGGCTCATACCTTAACAATCATGTAATAATATTTTGCTCAGATCCACTTTTGCTCAGATCCATTTCTGGGCGACCTCTGTTAAAGGGTGATCCGTAAATCAGTCTTGGGACAAATCCAGCACTGCTGGTTCTGACTCTCGCTCTGTTGAGAATGAAGTTAGATGAGGAGGATGTGGAGCACAGGAAGATCCTAAGAGGGCTGGGAGCTCTCACTCAACATGGGTTTGGTGGTTCTTGGGCATCTCAGGCTCTGCCTGGGACTGGCTTGACTTCTGGGAGCGCCCAGCATCAGAGCAGGGACGTGGCTTCAGTTTGCCACCTCTCCCCATGCCCTGCAGGGCAGCTCTGTGCACCCAGTGTTTGCCCTCTCATGTGCATCAGGGTTCTTGTCCCTCTTCAGGCCTGCTTGCTCTTTGTTTTTCCCATGCTTTAACTCTCCTCAATACCATGTGTGCAGCACCTTAGGCATGATTTTCAAGAACAAGCAAGCTAGCTGCTCTGTTCCCTGCTCAGGACAGGGGTGTTTTGGTGACAGGTAAGGTAATACCTGTTCCACTTTGGCCTGTGATCTGGGAAGCAGTGGTAAATTTTTGAAATGTTTGCCATCTTCTGGAGAGAGATAATCTGTAAGTGTACATGTTTGCATCATCAAGAGCATGAGTTCAGGTGAGGGGGAACAAAACGAAACTGAAACACTACTGTGCAATTTATAGCCTCTCTGAATGTTGTTCTCTTGCTGATAAGCTCTTCCTTCTGCTCTCTCTGCAGGTCTCCAGGTGGTTTTAAATTCAATTATCAAGGCCATGGTCCCTTTGTTGCATATTGCCCTGCTGGTGCTGTTTGTCATTATCATCTATGCCATCATTGGACTGGAGCTATTCATGGGGAAGATGCATAAGACCTGCTACCATGTGCAAGGGGGACTGATAGGTAAGGGGAACACACACAGACAGAGATTTTCAGAGGGAGGCTTTTCCCATGTGTATCAGAGCAGGCACAGGGGTTGGGTGGCTCAGGGGTTTCACAATTTCACCGCTGCAGACTGAGCTACACAGGAGATGGTGTCACAAAACTGAGCAACCTCATATATTTTATTATTAATCTCATACACAAATGTATCTTTGTTTTAAACCAGTATCATTGTAAAGGAATATATAATTCAGGGCAGTACCTCTTTTTTTTTTTTTTTTTTTTTAAGTCACAGGCTGCAGCTTTGGTTAGAAGTGCAACCAGAAAGAAAACAAAATTACATTAATAGGAAGAAACTTTTTTACATCAAATCCATCAGGAAATTTATTTATTTCAATTTTTTTGCAGAAAGAAATATTCACATTTCAAAATAATTCAATTGCACTGTCACTCATCTAACCATCTGTTCATTTTCATTTGATTTATTGATCTTGAGCAGCAGCTATTTTTCATGTGGCAGAGAGTATTAATGCCTAGTACCCAGCCCACTATTTTCATAGGAAAATAGTGTACAGCAGAAAATTGTTTCAGAAGCTCTGCATTTTCTGCTTTTATAATGTTGGCAGATTTCATTTTCTGGAAATGATGCTAGAGCTATAATGAACTGTCACTCTGGTTTGCATCTTTAAAGTGGGTGTATTTATCTCCATTCTGTCTGGAAGTATTTACATTACAGCCTCTAATTCTGATATTACTGCTTCTGGCATTCCTTCGTGATCAGAATGTGATCCCAGTTTTGGAAAATTATGTTGTTTATCATGTAATAAGATGAGAAAGAAACATTATTACCCACTCCCCTCCACATCCATACATACCTGCATCTGTTAAAAATGTGGCAATAAGATCTGAACTCTGTATATGTAAAAAAATCATGTTGCAGAAATTGTTATGCTTATAAAAATGTTTTCTGGAGCATACCAAAGCATTTAGTTTGCTTTGCTGTACAGGCTGTCAGGTCTTTGAAGACACCTGTACAGAATAAGGGGTGGATAACCAAGCAGAAGGCTTAGACTGAGTGCCACTGGGCTACTGATAAAACACTACCCATCATCTAAATGCCAAAGGAGCAGAGCTCTGCTGTAACTCAGCAGTGGCCCAGTGCCACCTCAGTCTCCAGAGCACTGAAGCCTGTCTGCTGCAGGGCTCAGCCTCTTCTAGCAGTGCTGCACCTCCAGGATTAACCCAGGTGACTGTGGTGGGAAAACACGCAGCCTGATGGAACAGGATGGGCTTCGTCTACTGCTCCCTGTCGTGTTGAAAGGCCTGAATTCCTCCTAGCAGGAGGGGGGTATGCTTTTGGGGGAGGGGAAAAAAAAAGTTCCCCTCAGTTTTGGCTATAAAATCTGACAGCTTGGCTATTATTGTTCGCGAAAAGAAAGCGAAGCGCGACCGCAAGCCCGTGCGTTCCTGAGAAATCTGCCGAGCTCGCTGCGAAACACACTTGTTAAAATCTGATATCAGATTTTTGTGATTTATTTCTGTGTGTCAGACGGCTCCCTTCAGCTGCTCTCTCCCCCTTCTCTCCCCCAAGACACACCTGCGGAGGATGACCCGTCCCCGTGCGCCCCGCAGTCTGCCCACGGGCGGCAGTGCCAGAACGGCACCGAGTGCAAGGCGGGCTGGGAGGGCCCCAAGCACGGCATCACCAACTTCGACAACTTTGCCTTTGCCATGCTCACCGTGTTCCAGTGCATCACCATGGAGGGATGGACAGATGTGCTCTACTGGGTACGTATCCGAAAATGACAGGTCCTGCTCACAGCTGTCCTGGAACTTGGGGGCTTTAGCTTTCTTGCTTGTTCTCTGGAGTGAAGGCGTGGTTGCTAGCATGGAGCTCGAGTTAGCTCAGCTCACTGTTAGGTGAAATGGAGGGGTTATCTGGGGCAACGAAACCAAATGTAAATGCTGGCTTTCCATTGGTATTTTAATGTTGAATGATGGCGGATGGCTTGTTGATTTGAAGGTTTGCAATGCACCTGGGTTGAGCAGAAAGTCACTGAAAGACCCTCTCTGCAGGAGTGAAACATCTCATACATCTCCAAATAACTGAAATAGAAGAATTTGTGACAGACAGCCACGTGCTCTACCCATGGCATTTGTGATACAAAGGCACTACACTGATCAGTTTGTAGGTTTTATAAGAAAGGCCTCACAAATTCCAGCAGTACTCCTGATTATGACTTTTGTCATAGAAGAATTTCTTTTAATGCTGTGAGCTCTGACACTGGTATCAATCATGCTCGCATGTTTAGCCAAAATATGGTATTACCTGTAATATAAATGGAGTCTCATCTCATCCTGTAGCCAAATTCTGGGCATTTCAGCAGCTTTAGTTTGTACCTTTTAATTCCTAATGTTGTGGGAAATTCATTGCAATACAATTATACTGTAGGAGTTAATGTCAGGTTTAGCTCTCACCAGTAAATCACAGGTAAATGTGTTTCTGGATGCAGCTCTGGCCATCAGCTTTTGCAGCAGTATGTTATGGCCCAGGACTTTCACTCACACACAGCACAGTCCTGGGTTAGTGTGTATAAGACCAATCCAACCCTCACCAACCTGTAAGTCTGGCATGCCATGACACCCTGGTTCTCCAGATGTGTTAAAATGCACAATGAGGTTTGGCTCGAGAAGGCTCAAAGCACACAAAAGGATAATCTGGACTGAGGCAGCTTGCACTGTTAGTCAACAAGCTTCTCTCTTAAACATGAGCCTGAAGCTGCCTTCTGCCCATCAGTGGTTTAGAGTTTGCACCATTTCCCTTTGAAGATTTAGCTTATCTGCAAAGGCTGGTCTCTGTGTGGAACAGCTAGAAGTTGTCTCTTTATCTTCGTAAGCTTGGATTAGAATAGTGACTGTAGCTTCCTTTTAATGCCTGAGATAAAGGGCAGAGATCTAACCACAAGGGGAGTCTGGGCCTCAGAGAAAAAAAAAATTGCCATTATTAGAGAAGAGGGTATAAATTAATAAAATAATGAAGAGCAGAAGTTAAAGTCAGAAGAAAAACTGGGCAAAACTGCTCCACAGTTCAACCATGGCTACATATAATGTACCTGTCTCTTTTTTTTCACCACATTTGGCTCACATTTCTCCATGCTGTATGTGATTGAGAGGAGAGAGTAAATGATATCAGAAGAAATTAAAATATTTTTGGCCCTGTATACCATTCAGAATTGTGAAACCTCTCCACAAGTCATCATCAGTTTCTCCAAAGACATGTGCTACGAAAGACCCTTCCAATTCCCACTCTTTAGTGCCCATGTGTCATTTTCATGACTTGACATGAGTCACGTTTAACTCATTATCAGTTATCTAACAGCAAGAGCCAAAAGCATATACTCGCTTCCAAAAGATTTTCTACCATGACTGCAGCAGACAGTCTGATTTTATGGTGTCCCTGCAGCAAACTGGATTTTAGTTGTTGGCTTTTGTTTGATATTCAGCCAGGTTTTTGTGGGTTTTTTCCCACTGATTTCCTGATCTGTTCTACTTTTTTCTTTAGAGACAGAACACTGAACTTAGACCTTAAATTAATACAGGTTGATGGTCATTATTTTTAGGGGCATGCATATAGTGAGCCTTCTAGATTATGGCAGTTAGAATGCTTGCTTTGGGAAGAGCAGAATTATTTGTTGTCATCAGTTCCCAGTTATTCCTAGACAACACTACAAAAGATAAGAGTTAGCGCTGCAGAAAAAAAAAAATGTCAGTAATTGAGAAGGAGGTAATTTATTTCATAAAAAAAAAAAGTATCACCTATGTTTAAAGGCCATGAAATACAAAGTTTGAGTAAATACCTGAACACCTGAGTGGCAGACATCCTTGGTTAAGCTGCTGGAAACAATCCTAAGAGTACTCTTGTCCCTTATGACTTTTTCCTCTTTGTGCTGTATTGCCAAAGCAGACAGAATTCAGCTCTGATCAGTGCTTGCCATCTGGTGAGGGAGGTGTCTGAGGTGTTTCCTTCTGCAGAGGGGTCTGTGCCATGCTGGGGGCAGGGGTTGCTTGGGCACCTACTGCAGGGCACACCCAGGAGAAACACTCCTGCTGTGATATTTATGTGTAGAAACACTCTCTGAACACTCACACTGTCATTTCATGTAGCTTCCAACCACAGCTATTGAGGTTTACACAGTCAGATTCAGAGTCCATGGCAAAAGGCATTCCAGCTTAATTTAGCCAGATCAAAAGGAAGAGTACTCTGGATAGTGAAGAATAGAAAAGATGCAACATTTCAGTTGCTGAAGGAAGAATTTTAGTAAGTGAGGTAGGATACAAATATCTGTCTAAAACTTGCTGTGAGCCACTGTTCCCTCACTGCAGTCTGACTCATACATAACTTTATTCCCTGGTCTTTGCCTTTTTGGCTGAGGAAGACTGGACTTGTCACAGACAACCCATTGGGAGCTGCCTCTCCACAGGGTGCAGAGATAGGCTATTCTCTTCTCAGCTCTGAAAGATCTCCCGAAACCACAGTGAGGTCACAGAAATTAAATTTTGCTTTATAAGGAATTCAATCTGCACAGTTATTTCAATTAGAAATACAGAGTGTTTTGTCCATTTTACACTGAAAGTACAGATTAAACAACAGCATAAGAAAATTTTGGCTGCAAATCGGACAGTTTTGCAGACAAAAATTTTATATGATGATTTTCAGAGGTCATTCATTAAACTTAACAATGTGAGATAACAGGCTAATATTTAAAAGTGCTGAGCATTCAAAGCTCAAGCAGACTGTCAAGTTCCTAGCTCCTCTGCAATTCAGGCGAGATAACAAGATTTGAATCTGGGGTCCTGCTGGGGTCAATGGCAAAGTTCTCATTAATTTCAAAAGGTCAGGATCTCACTTTGTATTTTGCAAAATCTTGATGATGCTGTTGAGATTTCTCACATGCAGTCACAGTACAACATGAGGACTTACAGATGGCTTGGTATCAGGGCCTTGGTATCTGTTGAGATTAGCCTTCAAGGACATACATGTGGATGCAGAGAGTTTTCTTTGCTCCCTTCTTCAATCTGAAAATGTGTGCCTGGCCTAAACCTCAGCAGAACAACAGATAAAGCTCTGGGCTGAATTACTTGGCTGGAAGTGTTGAGGCGATGGAGCAATTCCCTTGCTTTGAACTTTTCTATGAGTGCTTCTCAATTATATCTTCTTATTTTCTAAAAAAAAAAAACAAAAACACACAAACAAACAAAAAACCACCCAGCTTTTGTTTTAGATCTCTGCATTCCTCTCAGTGGGAATGGAGGGAGCTTAGCACATTTCAGCATGTTGCCCTGAAAAATACAGCAGTCATTTTATGAAACCAATGTCTGCCCTGTGCCACAGTTTGCAAGGTTAAAGCTGCATGTCTGAAAGTTAGAAAGCTGTGTGACCTTCCACAAGCCCTAGACTCCTAATCCACTTAATAGCTCTTCAGATCTTAACTTCAGTTTCCTGCTTCCTTCTTCATGCTTCCACCTGTGCAGGGAAGCCTGCCTCCTCTCTCGTGGAGTATCTCTATTTCCCAGCCTGTGATCCACATCCTCACAAAAAGATAATCAGAGACAGGAAAGCAATAAACTTGTATTCCCTAGAAGGACTTGGCATCACTAAGATCAATACATTTTTCCAATCTCCTCTCTCTCTCTTAGCAGATAAGACTTGTGGGTAGATTGGTTTCTTTTGAAATGGGAAAGAGAAATGTTAGGGAAAACAGTTTGACACTGCTATCATGGAAGGTAGGATAATTACTTAAAAAGAGCCAAATTTTCAATGTGAAATAACTATATTGGACAGGATGATAACCTGTGCAAAACAGCCTTGTTGACTCTTCACTGAAGAATTGATCTTTGCTGAAGGGAGTGTTAAGTGTTTGTAGAAACACATCTCCTGTGCTGCCTCAGTCTTACAAGTTTATTTTGTCCGTGCCAGGCCCCTGTGTCTCATGGGCAGCCAGTCCACAGAACCATTGAGTAGGCAGGCACATCTTGTGATGTATCACCTTGTAACTTTTCCTGTGCACTACAGGAGGATTTGAGGTTATTATTCCCAAAACTCTCTCCCTAATGTATGATCAGCCAGCATTAGCAGCTCGCTTGGTGCAGGCACCAAGGCCCCTTGCTGAAGACCCATCAGTCTTGGAAACTTCCAGCAGCAGATGAAAATCCAAACATTGTAAATGGAATAATTTTGTATTTTTTTTCTGCTGCAGTCCATTATTTTGTGTTGTCTTGTTGACTAAGGAGGAAAATTAATCTCTGAGCAGTTTATAACATAGTGTTTAAATATTTGTAGGCATTATTTGTCTTCACTTAATCTCTTTCTAATCTGAGGAGGTTCAGTTCTTTCAGCCTTCCCTAATGGATCTTCTTTTTAATTATTTTTAATCAGTTCGTTACTGTCCTTCAGGGGAAGCTTTGTTTCTGAGTTAAACACAATCAGGCCAGTGCCCTGTCTCTAGAAAGGTTTTCATCTTTGTGTGAAATGTGCTCTCTGCAGCTGGAGACCTGTGACACTGCATGCAAACCTATCCACTGCAGCCTCAGTTAGTAGTGCCTGGTCTCTCCCCTGCCCTGCATCTAAGCAATTGTACATATCAATGAAAACAAAGCACAGAGAAATTGCAGAGCACAACCATGTGTTGTGGTATTGGGCTGTTCACGTTGCTGGGTAGTGGAGAACCTGGTCCTGAGTTGTTCTGCTTGCCCCTTACAGCTTGAATTCTAGGATTGAGTAATTCTGCTTGATCTGCTTGAAGGTTATTAATCATGAGCAACCCTGAGCCTGCCATCACTTTTGGAGTCTTGGCTCCGACCCATGTCATTTGGACAACACTTCAGCATACTTGGTCAAGTCTCTGAAAATAACATGCAGTGCCTCCAGGAACAATTCACCTCAAGGCTCTAAGTGTAAACCAAGAGTGTGGTATTATTATAGATGGACTAAAGCCAAGCCTGGATGACATCCAGGCCACTAACCTGTCCCTGGAAGAGATGTCCAAACTGGCACATAATAAGTTGTCTCCCTCAGATCTAAAAAACCCCTTGTTAGTCTCGCCCAGCCCCTAGGCAAGAAAATGTGTTAACAGTCTAAAACAGTGCAGTGAGAGACACAACACAGTGAGATTGAATCAGTGCAGACCTTCAGGAGCATCACATCCCCAGGGACAGCAGAGAGAAACACACAGAGATGCAGTGGGTTAAATGGGCTGTCCTGGAACTTCCCTCCGCCCCTCAGCCTTTGAGAGCATACTTCCAAGAGTCGCTAAATCAGCTTGAAACACGGGCTTACAGTCTCCCTTACAGTTCCCATCATGAAATCAAAATGGAACAAATTGAACAACAGATGTAATTTGCTTTGCTGACAGCATTGACAGATTCTGTGAGCTTTTCTCACCCCCCTCCTCCAGCCTGTTGCAGCCAATGAGGAAGACGTGAGAAATTCAGAGATATTGCCACAAAGTGGAAGACGTTAAACGCAGAGCTGCAACCCCCAATTTTCGCCAGCTGTGTTTTTCCTTCTAACCCTTTATTCTTGCAGCACTTAAGCTTGAATTAGTAGGGCTTTCCACAAAAGAGAACGATCTGATTCTAAGAATATATCTGTCTACATGTTTCCATGGTGTTTATTCCCCACCCACCTCCGCCCCTCCGAGAAAATGCTGGGCTTTTATTGTTGTGGGGTTGAGGGGTTTTTTAATCATCTTTTTTGGCAGGGGGTTGCATGAATGTGAAAAAAAAAAATTTACAAAGAATGAGCACGCAAGTATGAGCAACCCATCACTGTGACTGCAGAGGTTATTTCATCTCCATCTGCTGTAACAGTGGTGGGTAAGGGGAGAGGGGCCACAGTTCAGAGCACTGAAGGGCCAAAGCATCAACGCACTGAAAAAGCAGTTTCCACGTTTAATTTGCATAAATGCTGACCTCAATCTGTTTTCCTTTCCCTCGTTAACAACTTCACATGCAACTGCAATGGTTGCTGTACCACTGACTGGGAAGTGAGTAACAGCAGTGACTTACTCGTTGGCACCTGCCACGAAAACCTGCTGCTGAGCATTTGCTCAACACACTTGTTGTGTGAAATGAAGCCTTTATGAGCCCTTCAGAACTCAACTTTGGACTTCTCAGGCCTCTTCCTCTATATAAAAAGAAACTCTCTATTAAAAATAAGCTTTTTGGGGTTGGTTATGGGAGGTATTAATAGAGACCCTCTGCCCAGTGCTCCTGTGTAGGAAGGACCTTTTTAATAGCCCTGTCTTTCTGTTGCCCTTTCACTTTTCTTTCTTCTTTTGTTCTTCTTTAGACTGTATCCTAATTGCTGCTGTCTAATCACCACAGAGACCTTTCTTGCCTTTAATCTTTAATCTTTTGTCCCAGAGCTATTAAATTAGGAGCTAAACTACTGGGACATTTCTAAACGACTCAGGATTTTGAGTGCCTCTGTTTGTGGGTGCACAGCTTGAGCCCTACCACCAGTTTTGTCAAGAAATGATGACTGATGCCTTCCGAAAAAAATACCATCAGATTTGTTAGCTGTGGACCCATATCTACCAGACAAATTCACAAATAACAGACTGGTTCATTATCTAGATCCTGGGACAGAAAAAGACAAGGAAATATGCCCAAGGTCAGGACACAAGTTGTGTCTAGAACCATTTATTAAATTATTATTTTGAGTTTAACTTGTTTCAACATGTTGCTTTTAAGACAAAGGGCACTACAATTAAATCTTCACTAGTCTTACTGTGACTATTAAGTCTTCCTGCCTGCAAAGAGAATTGGCCCATTAATATTTGCTTTATTCATTGGTTTCAGAGGGATTTCTGCCTGGGCAGGATTTGGGGGCTCAGTATGATGAGTGGCCATGCCATCATAAGCTTGTAGTTTATCTTCACCCGTGGGCCACTCCAGAGCTGTCTGGAGTGAACTGCACCCAAATTGGAGACCTAGGAACAATATTGAGCACATTTTCCAAAAGATACAAAGAGCCCAGAAGTGTAAAAGGAAGGGTTTAGAAGTCCATCAGAGGGATCAGCCCTCCTGCTGGGAAGGGCCCTTGGGTTTTGGTGGGTGAGAGGCTGGGCACACCCACAGCCCAGAGATCCAGCCCTGTCCTGGGCTGCATCCAGAGCAGTGTGGGCTGCAGGGGAAGGAGGGGATTCTGCCCCTCTGCTCAGCTCTGCTGGGACCCCACCCGAGTGCTGCACCCAGCCCAGGGGCCACAGCACATGGAGCTGCTGGAGGGAGTGCAGAGGAGCGCTGTGAAGATGATCAGAGCAGCTCTCCTGTGAGGAAATTCTGTGAAAGGCTAAGAGAGCTGAGGTTGTTCACTCTGGAGAACAGCAGGAGAGCTCCAGGGAGACCTCCCAGTACCTAAAGGGGGCCTACAAGGCAGCTGGAGAGGCCCTGTGTACAAGGGCATACAGTGATGGGACAAGGGAAAGGAATTAAAATGGAAAGTGGGCAGATTTAGATCAGAAATAAGGAAGAAAACGTTTACAGTGAGGGTGGGGAAACTCTGGCACGGGTTGCCCAGAGAGGTGGTGGATTCCCCATCTCTGCAAACATTAAAGGTCAGGTTGGACAGGGCTGTGAGCAACCTGACCTGGTGGAGATGTCCCTTCTCATTGCAGGGGGTTGGACTAGATGGCCCTTAAGGATCCTCTCAAACCCAAACTATTCTGTGAATATTCACCACAGAGCACCCTCTCTATTGACTTTTGAAGCAAGCATGCCTAGAACAAATCAGTCAGGGTGTTGTGCTGACCATGCCTGCGTGGTGTTGCTTATAAGACTCATCAGGAAAGGAGAAGGGGCTGTCTTGTCTGCCAGTAGTTGCAGCTCATTCAGGCTCTTTGGCAGTAATTTCTCCAGCAAACCTCTAGAGCTTCTACAATATCTCTGAGTGCCTGTCAGACAAAGGTTTATTATCTGTGTGCTAGGAGTTTTAGATATTGGATGTTTTATTTGGGAATTTTGGATGTGATTTCACAACTGGCAACTGGATTAATTATCTAGAATGCAGCATTTTCCTAGGGTTGCTAGATTGTGAGCTGGATACAGAGGAATTTGGGATGTACTGATCAAGTGCAAAAAAATAATTGACAGTCTTGCCTTCACTTATGAAAGAAGGTAGTGATTATCTACACCTAACAGTGCTGTTTTTCATAATCTTTTTTATTTAAGGACTTAATTGACTATGGAGATCAATGAATGGTGTGTGCTTGTATGTTCCTGTGCATGCAGCAATCGGTGCTGTTCTGATGTAGTTGTGGAAGAATTTGCTATCCTTCCACACTGAGATAAACAGAAGCATTTACAAAACAGCAATGCAGTCATGCAGGCAGAAAATCCTTTCTGGATAATCAGCCATGCAAATGTAAGCACAAAATGAACAGACACAGGAAGGGATAGCCCAGAGTTCTAAGATTAAATGAAATTTTTAGATTTGGAAGTCCACCTTTGGAGTGGATATTTTTATGCTTGAATTGAGCACTTCATTCTTTTGGACTAAATATCCAAAGACTTTAAAGGGTGAAAATGTTTTTACATAACTGAGTAGCAGTAAGAGATGGAGCTGCTGCAGTAGCTGTAATGAAAGGGCTGTGGCTAAATAGCCTTTGGGCTCTTGGATGACTTTTGCAAAGCCCAACATTTTCCTTTTAAAGGAAGAAATAAAACCTGTGCACACTTATGTGTGGCTAAGGCAGCTCACATAAAGCTCTGTGACTTTCACCTCTGGAGAATTCAAATCCTGATTATGTCACACAGAGTCCAAACAACTGCTGGAGGTCACTCCGTGGCATTTCTGTGAATTGCAGATTCACTCAACAAGCACCCAGGTAAATCAGTCCCATGAGGGAAAGGAGAGCCCTCCTGGCCCCTCCAAAGGCACCTGGAGCTCTCTCAGCACCTCCACTGCTCAGGAGCCATGAAGAGCAGAGTGCTGAGGCTGAAGGAGTATCACTGTTGATGTTGTCAGCTGTTGAGCAGGGAAAAGGATCTGTCAGTCATCTGCATCAACAAGCAGGATGGATCAGAGAGGGGGCTTGGCACAGCAGGATGTGTTTGTGCAAAGTCAGTCTGGGCCTCACTGCCCTAAGAGCCCTGCCTGGGTCAGTGTCTGACCTGGCCTCTCCCCACTGTTCTGTACGACCCAGACAGCTTCAGAGCAGACAGAGTGACCTGAGCCACCACTGGAAAAAAAAACAACAACTTCTGAGGGAACAGTTTGGAGGGAATGTTTCACATCCTCAAAGTGCAGCAGTTTCAGCATGCTCTAGAATCTGAGCTGCTTTATCACTTGGCAGTAATTGAATTTCAATATTTCACTTTTGGTTAACGTGTTCCATGTTCAACTGAACTGAGATGCATTTAATTTATTTTCTCTCTTTTACATATTAAGCCTGGAGAAAGCGAGTGAGGTGGCAAAGCAAGGGTTTTAATGGAGCTTAGAATTTTTCTTTGATGTAGGGATTTCTTGATGTGTAGCTGATGTTTTTAGTGGGAGTTCAGAGTCCCTGTATTGCCAAACATACTGCAGAGATATCAGCACCCTCCAGTTTTCACAGAAAAACAGAGAAGTCCCTCAAGAAAGCACAAAATTACAGGTGGGATGGGAGGATGTATAAATGATTATTTACACTGATTATTTTTGTTTCCCCTCCCCTAGCTGACTAGAGGAATTTCCCAGGGGTGGTTGTACTAACAAGATTTAATATGCTGAGATTTTGTCAGCAAATCCACTCTTCAGATAGCTGATTTGCCACGATGATGCATGTCCCTTTGGAGCACTACTGGTGCTAATAAAAGTTGCAACTTTGTGAAAACAAAAGCCAGTAACACTGCTGGGATTTTTTTTTTTTTTAAGTGAAGGGAGGGCCTAACAGTTTTTCCCTCTCTTTTGAAAAGTGTGAAGTTAAATGGCCTTTGCCATCTGTTGAAGTTGTGCAGTAAACTTGTGTGAAGGCCATTTGAAATCACAGCTTTAACTGGGACACTGCTAAACACATTCAGCATTTCCCCTCTGGTGCTGAGCAGGGTGTTGGTTCCAGGTTGGTGGTTGGACTTGATCTTCAGAGGCCTTTTCCAGCCTCAATGGTTCTGTGTTTCCCTACCTTTCCAGCAGATGCTGGAGAAGTACAGGGATCAGGAAGCATTTTCCACAGAAATAACTTGCAGTGGAGAACAGCTCAGCTCACCCATTGTGTGCCACAGACATTTTGACCTGCTGGTATTTGAATGCAAGCTGCAATTCTCCTCCTCACCCTCAGACAGAGACCTGGTATTTTCCATAATGGCTCAGTCTGGTAAAGAACATCAGGCTGTAAAAACAATGTGCACCCAAGCTGAAAACAGATTAAGTGTGGATGTGGAACTCTACTAACAAGGAAAATAATGTTGTGGAATTCAGTGCTTGTATACTGAGAGCTAGAAAACACAGTGGAAGGACTCAGTGACAACATCCAGTCAGTATCAGTCATCTGGGACTAGATAGTTGAAAGTTGGGCCTTCTTCTATGTTCTCTGACTTTATACATTCTTTCCCAGCTGATAAAATGTGCATATCCTTGGAAAGGGGCCTGTATTTAATGAGTGATGAAAATGTGCTCCTATAAAGAAAATAAGTGTGGCAAATTCTACTGGTAGCAAAGCAAATGTGGTTTGCTCCATGTCACAGCAAAATGTCATTCCTGAATAACTTCAGAGAAGCTGATATAAGCTATTTTATGTGTTTTCACTTGGCCATCAAGCAGTGACCTGGTTCTGAGGCAGAGCTGATCTCAGCTCCCACTTTGCTCTTGAGCAGGTAGCAGCAGCCTGGCAGGACCCTCCTGCAGGAAGGACTCCTGCCTTTGCACAGTCTCCCCAGCAGGATCAAGCCAGTCAAGGTGCATGTCCTGCAGGATTTTGTTCTCTCATGGCTCTGGAGATTGAGCCCCAGCACTGCTTCCATTTCTCTTCTGTACAGGGCTGTGTGGGGAAGCTTGGTCACTTCTGGAGGCTGCACCCTCTTTGCAGGGAGGCCAGGCAGTGTTGCCATGAACTGTAGCTCTACCAAAAGCTTTTCATTAATAAACCCCAAATTATGCTTCACCTGGAGCAGGGCAGGTGTACTTGGGTGAGGACATTTATAGCAGATTCAACATCTTTGATATTTGAAGGTCTTCAGTCTTTGTTAGGAGAGGTGAAGAGGCAACCTCTGCAGACTCCACATTCTCAGATCTGCCTGCCACGTCCCTCTTCTCTCTTCTGGACTCATCTTCCATTGCTGCAGTTTCTTTGATTCTTTCTCAAGAGTTCTCTGCTGCAAATTAATCTTGATGTTTCTGTTGCCCTCATCAAGGCAGTCCTTTCTCAGTTAATGGCTCTATTTAGCTCCCACAGAGAGTTCTGTACAATTTGCCAATGTTTCTGCCTCAGAGTGGAATCCTAATTTGCTCTTTCCATCACTGCAGAGTGTACAGAATGATTGGGGAACCAAGCTCCACATGGGAGTCCTCTTATTTTTCCTACTGCCAATGGATGATTGGTCTTGCCAATGTTATTAATTTCTGTCCTACAGTGACTGTACAGCAGAATAACCTGTCTGGAGCATTCCCTGCCCTGGTTCACCATCTCTGTGCCCTTGTCTTCACCCAGCTCTGTCTTGCCTTTCTCATCAAGACACTGAAAAAAGTTCTAGATGTTTGTATGTAGGTAGAGAATGCACACACAGAATTTGTGAAATCCCACAGCTGAGGTAACACAGCAAGTAGAGCTTGGAGGAAACAACTGAGCTCTTAAAATGTTCTTTCCTTCAGTACTCCAAATTAGAAGAAATGCAATTGTCAAAGCAGGAGCAGCTGATCAAGTGCTGCTTGTTCCTTTGGCTGTCATCTGCTCAGACTGAGGCTGGGCTGAACTCTCTGGTCTCCTTTGCATCCATCCAACAGCACCAGCTACAAAAGGTGAACCATTTAGGAACAGTTTTAAGGAGTGACTCTGGCTTAGAGTGCCTCTAAGATTATTAGGGTGTTGATGCTTAGGAAGAAATTCTACCCAGACTAAGAGCAAACAACTCCGGAGGCCTTTGCCTGTGTTTTGAGCCATTGCTGCTAAGTCAATAAAAGTAAGTCTAGTTTATATCAGTTTTTACATTTTTGCTTATTACTAAGTTTGGACTTTTTGTAATTTTTTTACCACATCTCTCTCTCTTGAGTCAGCTCTGAGACCTTAAATTCCCACTCCTTTTTACCTGATCTAAAGACTCAGAACATCTGAAAGACTATTCCAAGATGATAATACTTTTCATGATGTGCTAGAATTTAGAGATGGAAATGCTTAAACGTGTTTTGCAATTTTTTAGTGGCTATGTACATTAAGCTTCAATTTTTCTCAAGGAATTTCTGAAGATAAACTCCTAATCATACATTCCTCCCAGTCCTGTGCCCCAGCCTATTCAAGCAAAGCACTTGTGCATATCAGCTCATTTCCACTGGTAACAATAATATTGACCATTGACCTCGGTGGAATCATTCATTTATCTGCCTTAAATTATGCACATAGATGGTGAACAAAAAAGATGTCATCAATCCATGTGATCCTTCAGAAATAATTAAGGTAGGGTGAATTTCCCACAAAGTGTCTGTATGTATCTGTCCAGTGAAGAAGCAAAACTTTGAAAGATCTATCTTTCCTCATGCTAAATATATTGCATCAGCAGAAACAAATGAAGAACAAAATATTCATCCCAAATGAGAAAACTGATATTGCTGGCAGCTCCTAAGAACATCCAGCTAACAACTGTAACTGGTGGCAGTTACAGTGATTTTTGAGACTGCTCTGCAAACAAAAAAAAAAAAAGGTATTTTGCTCAATAAAACAATATTTTGTAGTTAATTTCTCAGCTGCAGAGCAGCTTTGGGCTTGAGAACCCTTAGCTCTGCAGTACTTGGAGTCTTTACCTTGAAAGCTCTTGGTAGTTATCAGAGGACATGTGATGAGAAGGATGACTCCTGTCCTTCTCTCAACTTCTACTTAGAGGTCTGAGAAAAAAATTCCAAATTTGCTGCCCTTTAATTGTCTCAGATATGCTGCTCCTCTCAATGAATATTACTCTGTGAAAGGTTATACACTTCCTTATGGAATCTACACTTCCTTATAGAATACTTGCTGTACTAGCATTTAGAAAAATGTTGTCACAACAGTCTACAGTCATTAGAAATCAATTAACAATTTATTTGAGGAGCAGCAGCCTAGCCCAGGTGCCCTAACTTGCTTCCCATCAAGCTGCAGCTCTCCAGCCCTGTGCACTGAACAAGGCAGCTTTCCTTTTTTTAATTCAGCTTGCTGCTTTCCAGAGACTGATTTCCAGCTGCCCTTTTCTGATGGATTAAACTTTTCCTGTCACCCTCTGTTGTTCTTGAAAGACACTTAGCACAAAGTGTCAGGGTGTGAGTGTGTGAATGGTAAAGTCAGCAGAATTTAGTGAATTGTGCCTAGCCCTGCCATTAAGTGGCTGAAAGCCTGTGCTTGGTGATGCTCAGCCACCATGGTAATGGGTTATATGCCTCTCACATTGCCTCTGAGCTATGGGGGCTGTGTGAGGAGTGAGACACTTGCAAATGTGCCAGACTATCATCCCTGGGAAGGAGAAAAAAATGACTAAACAAGTAATGCATGAATGTCTCCTGTGGCCTTGCCAGTGTGACTTCACCTGTGTCTTCTAAAGAACCAGCAGACAAAGGCATGAAGGTCTGTTAGGAAAGGCTTTTATTCCTTGGCCCCTGCTAAAACTGCTGGTAGTAACTGAGATCAGCAGAATACAGAATTAAAAACCCTGGTGTTATTTCTAGGTGATTACCTGTACCATTTCTATTTCTACCTGTACCATTGAGAGAAAAGCCTTTGCTGAAATGCTGCAGGCATGATAGCAATGAAGGATTTTTGCAAAGATAGAGCTCTTCCAACAGGCCTCATATGTTCTGAAATGACCTCTTTTTGTCATGAAACTGAGTGGCTTCTTTGACAGCACCCAGTGAGGCAAGGTAGTATCCCACCTTGCAGGCTGGAAAGCTGAAGCATAATGAGCCAAATGATGTCCCCACAGTGCCAGAGAGGGTATGTAGGAAATAATAATGAGAAGGAATCCTTGTCTTCAAGATCTCTGAGAGATGATGCACAAATGCTCTGAGATGTGCCAGCTTCCTCACTGCTGAGAATGGTGACATGTGAGTGTTGAGGTGTGAGCTGTGAAAGGTCAGGCAGTTTGACTCAGAAAGCAGAATTATTTCCATAAATGACAATCTGCAGCTCCCCACTGATCCTGAGCTTCCAGCTGACGTAACAATTGTTCCATACATGCTTAAGCTGGCACCAGGTTGAAGTTACCCAAGCTGAAAGTTATAGTTCAGACCTGCACTGGTTGATATGCTAGTCCTTGTTCAGAACTGTGAGTTTAGGAGATGATCTGCCTTTTCTGTTGGGATTCCTAGGGTTAGTAGTAAGCACTCAGGGAGGAGTGTTGCACTCAGGCACCAGAAAACTCCGCTGTGTACCAGGAGTTGTTCATCCTAGAGAGGAAATGCAGAACTGAGCCAATTGCTGTTCACTGGGGGCAACAGTACAAAATACATTCTGCAGACTTCATTTTCTGCACTCAGGAGGGTGCAAATGGCAACACTCCTGGCCTTGCTGTTACTGTTTTGAGTAAGTCTATTCCTACTCTTTTTTCACCAACCCCTTTCTCTGCATTTCTCCTGCAGTTGTTTTTCAGGAGCAAGCAGTAAGCTCACAGTGTACTCCTTCCTTATTGCAGGGAGGTTTTGACATAATTTAATGAACACTTCTCATTATATCATCATAAACATACATTCCTGTCACCTGTGGGTCAGTCCCACGGGAATAATCTCACCTCATAATAATGGAATAATCTCACCTGCTACTAAAGGGAAAAAGATGAGAGCATCAAACAGCAACAGAGACAGACTCAGCCATCTGCCAAATACTGACAGTTTCTCTCTGCTTGGGAAGCTCTTGCTGTCTGCCCCTCAGCTTCTCTGTTACCTCTATAACTGTGCAACAAAAAGGAGATGAAAAGCTGACCTCTGAAGTTTTCAGTCTGAGGAGTCCCAAAAGCTCTGCTGTACCAGCATGCAGGTCTGTTTTACAGGACTCATTTGTGCTGATGCTAGCTGGTGCAATTGTTATGCAATTGTGCAGGCATTGGGAATAACAGAGTACACTACATTCTGGTTATCTACTTTACCAGGACATGCTGGAAGCTTCTTCATGCCAGGGAGGGTTTGTCCTTTTCCTGACATGCCCTTGACCTCTGTACCTGGCACCCTGGCATTCGCTCTTTACAATTCTCTTTTAGAAGTTTTACTTTTCCAGCTGACAAAAAAAAAAACACCAAATCCCAAACTGATGATAGATAAATGCCATGCAGCTGAGGCTTTTTTAGCACCATGGATCATAATTAGAGAGATGTCAATTCATCACTGTGCCCACATTAAAGGTAAATTCTTAGGGTAGTTTTTTCAAAGTCATCCATACTCATTGTTTGTGCAGATTGCTTTATATAGATATTGGTGCTCTTTGTAGGAGAGAGAGGGTGGTAAATCTCATTTCTTCACTTCATTCCAACTTGGGCATTTACATTTTGCCTTCCTGGTTTCCCAGCTGGGGTCTCAGGTGAATTTTTGCTTCTACCTTTATACTTCCTGATGCTTTGTTCTCATTAAAACCCTGATGTGCAGTAGGACACCAGGGGTGCTGCTTTTTGGTCACATGGGATGGAACGTGGCTTTGCCAGCATGAAGAGTAATTAGTGTGATTTATAAACTAACCGAAAAATTCTGCAAAACTATCAAAAGGGAAGAAGTTTATTATGCTTGGAGAATGTTAGCAGCTCAGGTGCTCTTCTGCCCACCAAATGCATTTATCCTGTGAGGAAGGAGCTGATGAACTGTTTTCAGGGAGGCAGATTTTCAGCTTGTTTTTAATGAGTCTACTTCAGTTCAGTCACAGCTGAAGGAGCCCTGAGATGGAGTTCCAGACTGGTCCATTGACTGTGGACTGTTGCCAGACAAGGACTTCAGTGACTCTGCTTTGCAAGAAAAATGGATAATGGACTTCCATCCACAAAGAGCTGATTATATTAGTGTTACTCTCCTGCCTTGTCTTACTGGAGGTCTGAAATTCCCTTCCTGATTTGTTGTGAATCTGGAGTGAAATTACCTCCTCTGGAGTGTGTCACATTGCCCATGAAGGGGAGGATATTTCTTCTGTGATTCCAACAAATGTTCAGGTGGCAAAGGAAAGACCATTTTCCTGGAAAGAGAAGGCAAAATTTTCAAAGGAGTGGAAAACAAAGGAATGTAGATTGCTTTATGCCTTTAGATGCTTTAAAGTCTGCAATTTATATTCATCAATCAATTTAGTGCTCCTGAAAATGTTAACCACCATCTGTTTCTTTAATGATGCTACGTCTGGATCCAAAGATAAGTGTTTGTGAAGAGTAAAGAAGGGACTCTGGTGTCTGTGATACCATTATGAAAGTGAGATTCCATTAAGGTATCTAGCAACTTTCCAGAATTTTGAACTTTGAAGGAGACATTGAGATGAAATAGCATTTATGTACTAGATGCTTTTAGGATATATACCAGATCTTAGTATGGGCTACAAGTGGGCCTCATATTACACAGATTGTGGTGCTGAGATAAATCTCCCTGCCTCATGTGCAGATGCTTGCACTAGTGTGAAATCCATGTCACTCAGTTTACAGTCTCAGGCTCTCTCAGTATTCCATCGTGTGGGAATTGTGTTTTGAGAAGTGAATCATCCTTCAGGAGAACAGAAGGAAGTTTGTGGGGGAGCTTCAGAAAACACTTGACCAGGTCAGAACATGGTGGGCCTTGGAAAGAACTTCCTTGAAAGAGCAAAGCTCCTGCCCTCACTGTGGTGAACTGTGAAGCTTCCCAGGGGAAGAGCAGGATTTGCCCCCACTTCCCACCTGCTCCCCTCTGAGGCACCTGGGCTACAGATGGGAATTAAATGTGACCTGACAGTACACTGTGGCAATGCCTCCCAAAAGCTGGCCCTATTTTCCCTGGCAGCAGAGGCTCATGTGTGTGAGCAGCCGAGTTTAAAATTCGTGGGGTGGAGCCTTTGTGGTGGTGTAAAGTAAATTCCAAAAAGTAAGTCCACGATTTTGAGCATCCAAGGAAGTGCCAGCAGGGCACATTGTTGTATCTTAGGCTGTATTAGTCACTGACTGTGAGGAAATAGATGAAAAACAAAAACAAAAACCAAACAAACAATCAAAGGAGTGGTCACATCAGAAAGAACACACAGAAACACTTGGTATGATTATGTGTAAACCAACCACAGGCTCTGTTTACAAACCTTTCCATCTGTTCCTTTGCCTAATCATTTCTGCTTTCCCTCTCTGTCTTCTAACTTTCCTTCATCTTTCCAGATGCAGGACGCTATGGGCTATGAGTTACCATGGGTGTATTTTGTCAGTCTGGTCATCTTTGGATCCTTTTTCGTTCTAAATCTGGTTCTTGGTGTGTTGAGCGGGTAAGCTGACAGTTTTGGTGTCCTTTTTCCAATGCTACAGGGCAAGACTCCATAATAAGGGTTCTTCCCTGTCACCAGGATACTTCCAGAGGGATTAAAAATCTGAATCCAAGGAAGCTTCACATCACTTTGGCAAAATGTTCAAATATTGCAAATACCAATACAGGTAACAAAAGCGGTGTTGCTCCCTGACAGAGAAATTCAACCTCAGGGCCTTCAAAATTATTTATGCCAACCTGTCATAAATTTCCAGAAACCTGGCTATTGGAGAATCTTGCTGCTGGTGACTTGGGATCTCTTTGGCTGGAGCCTTGCAGTGCTCAGAACCTGAGCTTGTCTCACTAATTATCATTCCACTCTTCCAGGTCAATGATGCCATAGGAAGGGACTGGCCCTGGATCTATTTTGTTACACTAATCATCATAGGGTCATTTTTTGTACTTAACTTGGTTCTCGGTGTACTTAGCGGGTAAGCAGTACCAGGAAAATGTTTTATTATTGTTTCTTTTTTTTAAAAAAAAAATTGTATTTCTATTCCTACCCTCTGGTTACCAAAACAACGGTCAGTGGTGGGTTGATCTCAGGAGCTCTCAGAGAAGGCCAAAGGCTGTTGCTGTGCCAGTAGCAAAATACAGCATTGCTGGCATCACAGAAGGAGCCTTTTGACTAAATCAAAGGAACACAGGGCAAATTTTTGTGTGTAATGCATTCCTCCACCTGTACTCTGCGAGAAGAGGGCAGTGCTGTGCTCTCCTGTGGGCAAAGCAACCCGTGCACAGGAGGGGATGACAGGAAAATTTCTGGGAGAGTCAGTAGGACTGAAGGAGGAAGGAGAGCATGAGACAAATCCCCTCACATCTCTATGTGAGATGAGATTCCTGCCAAATTATGTCTTCTCACAGGAGAAATGTTCACATTGTTTAGTGTATCCAGAGCACAGCCTACCAGGAGAGTATTTTTCCCTGGAGGGAGTCGTGGGCATGTTTCTTCTTCAGTGAGCCCATCTTCTCCATTGTGCAGATTACAAACCTGGCGCGATGCAGGGAGAAAAGATCATTTCCCTCTGACCTTTTCCAAGGATGAACAGAGAAGCAGGAGAAGTCCTTTTAGTGCTTAAGCATTTTTAAGACCTCCAGACGTTTAGCTGTATTTCAGTTCTGCAGTATAACCCTCCCTGCAAAGCATCATTTTAGTAGCTTTGATTAAAAACAATGGATATTGTCCCCAGTAGTTAAAAAATTTGCTGCCCCTGGGGAGCCACATAATTAAAGGAATGGAGCCAGCAAACATTCCTTGCAAGATTTAAAAAAAAATCTTCTAGAATTAGGCTTCTAGTTCCATATTTGGGCACGACTGGGGGCTACAGACATTCTGTGCACACGGATAAATATGGTATGAGGACTTTCATGCATCCTCTTTTGGTTTCTACAATCCTGCCTCCTTTGATGAGCTCTAAATGAGTTTGATTAGGGCCTGTACCTGTTGCCTGAGTAGGCAGCCCTGAAGCCCCTTTTGATGAAAAGAGAGGGAAAATGGTCTCTGAGCAGGAGGAGAGGACTTGGTGCCCCATGGAAATTATGCCTTCTGTACTTGGGCCAACAAGAGAGGAAGGGCAGCAGTGGGGTTGGGGAAAGCATCCACCTTTGGCCATCTGGCAAAGAGACAGGTAACAGAAGGTCTGCAGGAGTTAATATTTCTGTCTTCATGGCTCCATTGAAGGAGATGAGCCACTGTGACAGCTGCTGCAAGGAGAGGGGTTTCCACACAGTACTGGGAGTGTGGAGAACATCCCTGGTGGTGAAGTGTTGGGCAATGGTCTGTGTTTGCATATCTGGAGAGTGATGCTCTGGCAGGGCTTTGAACACCCACTCCTCATTCCTCCAGGGGGATGCTCTGCCCAGCAGGTAAGGAGGGCAGCACTGGTGGGGGGATGATGAGGAGCTGGCAGGGAAAGGGATCTGTTCTATCAGAGGTGTGCTCAAGGACCATATAGAAAGGTTGTTAAAGATTATATGGTATCTGAGTGAGTAAAAAGTGCCTGTGAGCCCAGCCAGGAGGAGTGCATGGTACTGAAGTACTGCTGATTCAATCTGCCTGCACTTGGATTTGTACCTGTGCATAATTAACAATTTAATTTCCTCTCTTTGTGTTCAACTCCAAGTGTTTTGAGGCCCAAATCTTCCTCCTGCTGCCATGCTGCAGCTAGCCCACCACAGTTAGTGACAGGAGATGGAAACAGTCTGTAGAGGGAACTGGAATCAAAGATGAGGTTCACCTTGTTTAAGCTGTGAGTCACTCTTTCTGGCTGTCTTCACAGTGTTATGACAGCTGCACTGTTTCTGCAAAAATGTCCCTAACTGGAGAAAAGTAAAAAGAAACTTAAGAATTTGCATCCGTGAAAAAAAAAAAAACCCACAGAAATTATGGGAGAAATGTTCCAAATTTTCTTTGCTCTAAATAAGCAGTTCTTAAACAATTAACTTTCCAAAGCAGTTCTAAATTCTGCTGAGTTACAAAGTGTCTTCACTTTGCAGATTCAGCCCTTTTTTCTTGGAGACTTGCTGCTGCTATTAGTCTGATCTGTGTGGATGATCCACCTGTCTGTTCTAGACACAAAGCAGCATTCCTGGTTATCTCTGAATATCCATTCTGGGCATCTCTGATTTTCCCCCCCCATTCATCTATTTCAGGAGCTTCAGCAGGCATGTTGTGTAGGTAGACTTCACAAATGACAGATTGGCTTGGGGGGTGCTTTAATCACTTCTGAATGCATAAGTGTAATTAATTGTACTCACAAAGACACCTCGATTGCACCTGCAAAATGAAATGCTGGATTCTGCTCTGCTGAAAGAGCTCTTTTGTCATTTGCTTTTCCTGAGGTATGTCATCCATTCATGGTCCTGGTGAATTTACTAATCACACACTAGGCTAAATAGCATGTCAGAGGATTTATATGTGGAGCTGTAATCTCTTCCTGAGTTGGCTGAGCACAATATTAAATTCGTGTACTCCCAAGGAATATCGAGTCAGCAGACCCAAGCAGACCTCCCCAAGCCCAAGCAAAACAATTCCACATCATTGCTCTGAGCAGTGATGAGGAGTCACTTGAGATCAGAGATGTTCACATCTGTGTTATCTGTTTCAGTTAATTAATGAGGGGAAAAAGAAAAAAGGCAGTGAGGGTTCAACCTTCAGACGTGCACACCTAAGAACATAGAGTCACATTTCCTTTATATTTTGATCCAAATCCCAGGACACAGGCCAAGCAAGCAGTTGCCTGAGGCAAATGGAGGGCAGGAGAACAAACATTTCTCCTGCTTTGAGAGGATCCTGCAAAACACAGTTGGCTGCTTTTGATGCTTTTACTGCCAAGAAGGGGGTCAGAGTAACCAGGAGGCTGGCTGTGGTTGTAGCTCTTCCTTGAGCAGGTTTTGTGACCTTTCAGGTATTTTTCCTAGTCCCCTCTTCCAGCCCTTCCCATTCCTTGGTGTACTTCTCAGGGTGGATGAGATTTGGAGCCTTGTGCTCCACTTTGATTAAGAACAAGAGTTTTGAGCTGTTAAGAGTTCTGCTGTTTTGTTCACTTTCCATCTCACCTCTCAATGTGAGAAATCATATCAACAAGAGCAACCTAAATCCCATCATTGGGATGGGAAAGAGAAATTTTCTTCAGAAGCAGCACATGATGCAGAGCTGGGTGTTTATGATCTTGACCCACTCTAACCTCACACAGAGAAATCATCTCTCCACAGCACTCTGCCCTTTGGTGTTCCCATTGGCAGACATTTCTACAGTTTCCTGGGAGAGGTAAACCAAAGTGAAACAAACTGAACTGTGGTACAAACAATCAGATTGAGCCACTCTTATACTGAAGTTTTGGGTTCACTGAGAAGAGTCAGATTGCTTGTTAGTTCTGCAAGCCTTTGTTGACCTTACCCTGCCAGGACAGTGCAGCCTTTTCTGAGAAGACAACCTCCAGACTCAACATGGAAATGCCATCAAAAGCTTTTTTTGGTCCTTGGCCTGCCTGCTGGAGCTGCAAACAGTGACCACTTGTTGCCAGCTGTGCTGGGGGCAGCAGGAATGTCTGCACCTGCCTGCAGTGCACCCTGGCCTGAGGCCACCAGCTCCCTTCCCCTGGGGTGGAAAATGACCACTGGCAGTAATTCTTGATTGTGAACTACATTTCCCCTGCCATTCCACAGGGGAGGTGGTTTGAATTGCAAAAAACACCTTCTTCTCAATGGCTTAATGTTAGCAGAGCATAGAAATTAAGACAGTTTCAACCAGTTTTCCTTGGAGAGCCATCTGAGATGTGGAGTATCATGTGTTGTACCGAGGGAAGGGACATGGAATTATTGCAGGTCCCTTACACAGAGGCAATCACAGTATTTTGCACTGTGCTAGGAAACTCCAGGTTCAGCCCATTTCAAAACTGGACCCATTTGTTTTAGATTCTAAAATAATACTTTACGAGCTAAAAATTGAAATATTGGAATTTAATTTAACAAACAGGCTTAATAATACATAGATTCATTCAGTGATTATTTTTTGAGAGCTAATTCATTAATTTGGATACAGCACTGTAGCAGACCCAGGGGAGAGGTGTCACTGAAGCAGAAAATATAACCACCATGGATGGATTTTTTTCCTAACAATCTTTGTACAGGTTTTATTATTATTGTTGGGGTTATTTGTTTCTTTTACATTGTAAATAGTAAAATATCACTCCCAGTATAAGGAAATTCAATTTTTCATTTTTTCCATGCCTTGAGGCTGTTTGGACCCAGAGCTGACTGTGAACTAACCTCAGGCCAGAGAAGCCAGTGGTTCTCCTCCTCATTTCCACCTTTGTTATCACAGTCCCTTGGGAGGACCTGAGTCTGAGCAGTGTGACAGGGGTGCAGATGACACTGGCCTACATTGTCACATCTTTTGGCCAGATATTAAGGGATCATCCTGCTTTGGTCCTGCTGCAGTGCTGGTTTCATGCACAGCTCAGAATTCTGAAAAACCTGATCCAAAAGCTGTGAAGTCCATGGGAGCCTTTCAGCAGGTTTTGGACCAGACAGGAGGAAAGTGCCTCACCATCACTGTTAGAAACCCACCTCCATCCCAGTCACACGGCACTCACAAAATTGACATTTTGGCCAGGATTTTCATTATCTTAATATTATGCCTCCAAAATCAGTGGTGGATCTATTCATCTTTGCAGGAGCAAACCTAAGGCAAATGCCAAGTGGAGTAGCATTTTGTTAAATCCACTCATTGCTGACAGTCTTCAGCATCAGCAATGGATAATGCACTGGGAGAATGGCTGCACCTCTCTTTTCTGAAAGGGTGGCCTGTATTACCTGCTGTGTGTGCCTTGTGTAGTGATCTGCTTCAGCAGATATGAGACTTAATGCTTAAGTACTCTGGCTCCAGCAATTTTCACAATCATTAAGCTTAATTTTTAAAATACAGGCATTCAAACCTGGTTTAGAACCACACGAGTCTCTAAATAAGGGAGGTCAGCATTTCTTGAAAAAAGAATAAATTATGTCTGTATAGGTGTCTCTGAAAGAGGAGAAGAAACAGCACTGCAGCCAAAAAGAAGGCAAAGCCAGAACCCAGGATCATAACTAAACAGCAGGAAATTCTTGTTCTTAGGCCCTGTTTTAATTCTGTGTTCCCAACAGTGTTCTTTCATAAAACTATCATCAAATGTTTTACCCTGTTCACTATCTGGGGGAATCTATTAATCTTGTCTACCCTTAATTTATCACATTTTTCCACCCAATGTGAGATTTGAAAAATAAAATTCATGTCAGACAGCAGCCTCGAATGCTGAAAGTCTTCAGTAAAACTTTGAGATTTGAGTTTTTAACTGTATTTTCCAGTACTGTGGGTGAAATGGTCCATAATTAAATGTGTACAGGATTGTGAGTACCATTAATTACACTTAAGCTAGCCCAGTTTAGTTGTGATTACATATAAAATCTTAAACACAGATTGAAACCTGGCTAGAAATTAGAGCCACCATCTCACTCTCCAGATGTCAGATTATTGTCAAACAGTTCATCATTGCCCATTATTCATACAGACATGTGTAAATAACTCTTGGAGAATATCAAGTGTGTACAGAATCTTAGAAAATATCTGGTATTGTACATAAAATTGTACATAAATGTTCCATATGTGTTTTATTTGAATTGCCAACCAAATGCTGAGAAGGAAAGTTTGGAAAAAGATACCAATCTTTTCCTAAGTACTGCTAGAAATGTGGCCACTCCAGCTGTTTTACACCTGTGTGTGCAGCAAGGATGCTCCACAGGTGTGTTTGTCTTGAGAGAATAGAGACAGCTGGGTGTGCAACACAGACTGAGGAGGCTTTCCAGTGGAAATCAATCTAACCCATTGTTTTTCTTCCATCTCTCCCTTCTTCTACCCACGTCCCGCCCCTCCCTCCCTCTTGCTAGGGAGTTTTCCAAAGAAAGAGAAAAGGCTAAGGCTCGAGGAGATTTCCAGAAGCTAAGGGAAAAGCAACAGCTAGAGGAGGATCTGAAGGGATACTTAGACTGGATAACTCAAGCAGAAGATATTGATCCAGAAAATGAAGATGAAGGCATGGATGAGGAGAAGCCTCGAAACAGTAAGCAACCTCCTTCTCTCACTTTCTTTTTTTCTCTCTCCTCTGGCTCTCTGTGTTTTTAGCAATAAAGCCTGTGCCCATCTGCTGTAGTCCTGAGGTGGCTTCTGAGGAGGAACAAGTTCTTCCTGAGACATGCACTATGCTTATGCATGTTTCCAACTTAATGCTTGTGGGAAACCATGGGAAGCAGAAATACACATAGAGTAATTGATATTCTGCAGGTCAGTGTTCAGTCTGTGACACAGGCACTAGACCCTGATATTAAACAGATAAAAGGTCAATACTTGCTGGTAAAGTCCACTACTGTGATAAGTTTTAACATACAAGTGTGCCTTCTGTTCATTTATTTAATTGTAGCTCAGTGTTGCAGGCTCTTTGCATGTGGTTGGCTCCTTGGAAAGCAAAGGTTTCTCAGGGAAAGCAGTGCTACAGCATGGGAGGAGGGCCAAATCAGCTCTGTTGTACCCTAAGTGGGCCATCTGTAACTCCATTGAAATCAGTGGGTTTGCGTTTGCTTTTGCCAGGCTGGATTAAGCTCTCAGACATTTCTTCTAAGGGTGTTATTTCTTACCCTTCTTTTTTGGGGTTGACAAGATGTGTGTACCCAGTGAAAATTCACCAACAGTCTCCTATTAGAAATGCTCAAGAAGGAGGGGCTTGGAGAAAGCAGTGCTTCCCAAAAGTTCATTACCTGCGTTGATTCTTCTGCCACCTTCTCTTTCACCAGCATGGGCTGTGTGACACTTCAGAGCCACTTAGCAGTTACCAGTGCTGGTGGTGCACTTGGGAAATGTCAGGAACCTTTACTCAGCCAATGGACAGTGGCTCTGCCCTTGGCTTTCATCATGGAATGTGCATTTCCTTTGTGTGATTTTGGAAGAGAAAACATGAAACGTGTCCCTAGATATCACCCTTCTTACCAAACAACCAGAATCTATGGGATGATCCCATCACAAACATCTATTCCAGTAACAGGAAGATTGGATATCACCCTTCTTACCAAACAATCAGAATCTATGGGATGTTCCCATCAAAAACATCTATTCCAGTAACAGGAAGATTTGACATGGGAAAGTTGTGCCTTTCTTTCTTCAGCAAGATTTTAAATAGATGTTCATGACCTTTAGGATATTAGTAACCACTATTGCTGCCGAAATAATGAAGTTCTTTTAGAAAGATAATTTGGGTCATTAATATCAGGTTATACCCTCAATACTTAGGTATCTGGACTTGTAGGAGTCAAGTCACTGTGGTGACTTGCTCAGATTTTTTCCCAAATCAGGTTGTTTTGACTTTTATGTTGGTGTTTTCATAGCTCATGTAGTTCAGTTTCACAATTTAAACTCAGCAGCCATTCAGAAATGAATTTATTAATCATGGCCAGAATTTGCTGCTCTGTGGCATACAACACATGAATCAATCAGATGAGGATTCACTGCATGTACTGTTGAGTGTGGTCAATCCATGTTTGAGCTAACAAGCTCCTTTTATGGGTGGTGATATTAAGAACCGAAAGGTAAAGCATCTCCAGCTTGCTTTCAGTCCTTCCTGGTCAATTTGATAAAGGTGAGTTTTGTAAGACATGGTTTATCAAAATTAGTCCTCTCACATCTGAGCCAGAAAAACTGAGAAGTAATGGTTTTAGCTTAAGATAATACCACAGAAAAGGTGCTGTGAGTAAGTGACAGGGCATTTTGTTTAGGGTGAGGTTTATTTTTGGTGCGTTATCTCCTGGGTTGAATGTTTTGGCATTTGTGCCAGCAGTCAATCACCAGTAGGGTTAAACTGAAGGAGAAAGATGGCATTATTCCTCTTCCAAAAGCCATCTACAAAACAAGTAAAGGACAGATGGCACAGTTGTAAATTCCCTCATGAATCCCTTTGGCTTGAGTATTCCCAAGACATTTGAATCCCACCTACTCCCAGTCCAAGCTTACACCACCAAGGCTCCAATGTCTTCCTTGTTTTCTTGTGTTTAGCTCAGTTACCTCCTGTGTATCTTCAGTGTCTTTTGTTCAAGCGCTCTTCAGAGCTCATCACTTTCTGTTTCTGGTGCAGCACAGAAATTCCATGGCTGACTGAAACTGCCCTTTCAAGCACACTTTGCTCAGTGACTAATTAATGTCAACTTTCAAGGTTATCAGCCCTGAAAATTTCAAATGACAGATCACTGAGGTGCACAGGGCACAGTCCAGACCTCCTCAAGCTGCTGTGTTAGCTCAATAAACTTCAGGTGTGGCCCCTGATCAGTGGTGTTCTGATGCTCAGAGGACACGAGCTCCTGGCTGACCCCTGACAGCACTTCACACTGATGCTTCAAAGAAGTCACATCAGTGTTTGCCTCTTTGGCTTTCCCTTGGAGGTTGTTTGGGGGCTTAGAGTTTGAGGATTTTTTAAATAAGGAGTACCAGAGTAGTCCATAAGTTCAAATAAAAAATACTTACTAGTCTAGAGACTCAGCTAATGTAAGTTCTGAGACTCAGCAGTTTGCACCATCTGGGCTCTGACCCAGGTAGTTTACCTAGACTGAATCATCCCAAACACAGAGAACATATGTTTCCAGTCCCTTCTCTGCCCTTGGCAGCTATAGAGGCAGATTTTGCTGCCTTTTAACTTTGTAGAGAGTGCTGCCTGCTTGTCAGCATGGGCACTGCCTCCTGTAGAACAGGGGACACAAAGTGGAAGGGAAGAGAAACTCACCTGCATCCCCTCTCTGTTTGGCTGCCTGTGACAGTCCTGAGGGCATCACTGGTCATATTTTGCATTTGCTGCTGCTCTCCTGAGGCTCTCAAACCTTGCTCAGAGCCTCACTGGGTGTTTGCAGCCCTTAATGGAGTTACCAAGTCCAAGGGTAGAACAGAGAGGACCTTAGTGAAGGAATGGGTGAAAAAGGAAGATGAATGCAACCAGAGTTGGACAGCCTGTGCAGTCTTGAGCTCTTCTCTCCATGGCAGAGGTCTTGGCATTCTGCTGAGGGAGCTCATCACCACTTGTCCCTCACATGGATTGAGAGACATTCACAGAGCAGGCTGAGTTACTTCTCAGCCTTTTAGGAAGTACCACATTTAAGGCCCTTTTTTTTCCATGTTGTTTGCAAACAGGGATTTGCCATTGTGACAGATGTGAGGTGGGAAATGTGAAAAGGCTTCTGGGGGCTGTTTGTGTTGATGGTTTTGTTCTGTGCTCTCTCCCTGGCACGCCTGCCACACGGGAGGAAAGCATTACTTTGACAGAGGGGAGAAACACCTCATGTCACAGAACAGCTACTGAGTTCAAAATTACATGATGGCAAGGAAAACCTCCTCTCCTGTCACCACAGTTACTGGGAATTTGCACTTTTATTTTCCCTTCCTGAGAGTGGTCTGGAATGCATCTGTTGCTGTGGGCAGAAACAGGAAACCTCAATCCAGTCCAGATTCTCCTCCCATTGAACTCAATTGGCAAAAACTCCCACAGACTGCAGTGGGGTCACAAATAATCTGTGAATGGGCAGGGCAAAGTAATTTGATTTTTCTGAGTGCTCAGATTTTGTCCTCCCTCTGTTTCCTTCTGTTTCAGTTCTATTTGGTGCCACCATTTGCAGAGAGAGTATCACCTAACCAATGTCAACAGAGTCCCTAAAAGTAAAAAAAGCCCACTGCTTTGTAAAGGCATTATTCCAAGATTCAGGACAATTTATTCCTCTTGTTAAGTCATATCCAATGTGGTACTGTAAATTCAAGAACTGACTTGCAAGTAGCTTGCAAATTAAATTTAATTTAAATTTTAAAATAATATATATTTAAATATATATTAATATATTATATTAATATATATATTAATTTAATACTAAATTTAAAAGTCCAATCATTCTTCCAGGCCCTGTTGTAATGGAACTGATGGCTGTAGATAATTAAGTTTTCCTGTAGCACAGCAGAAAAAAAGCCCAGTACAAATCAATGTGTTGCCTATCAAAATCATATCATATTTCAGATGGTAGGTTAAATAATGAAAGGTGTGTGTCTGTACACACAGCTTCATGCCTCTGTTGAAGTGGGAATAGTGCACAATTGAAGACAAAAAGTACAGGCATACAGGCAGGGTTTTAAAATCTATATTTAAAAATTAAGCAGTTTAACAAGAAATAGCCTTCCATCTTCACCTTCAGAGCATTGCTGTAGTGCCTTAGGGATCTTTGGAAACTGTTCATTAACATCTGAGTCCACTGCCTCTAAGGAATCAATGAAAACCTGACTTTCTGGTGGACTACAGGTTTTGTCTCACTCTTTCAAGCACTGTCACTTTTGAACGTCACCATAACTAGGAGATAGACTGCATTTAATCACAGGTTTATGAGAGTCTTCCCTGGAAAAGGATTACTTTGAGACAAGGAAGAGGTTTTCAGCAGAAAAAGCTAAATTGCAGAAGAGATTGGTACCTCTTAGACCACTACAGCTTTTGGAAAATCTGTGCCTTTCGTGGAAACACTTTGTGCTTCTGCATGTCAGACCATAAATGAGAACAGGAGAGATGGTCATTTAAATAGGAGAAGAGTTTCAGAGCTCTGGAAATAGAAGCCTCAGTAATTTCAACCCAAACAGGGCTTTATTCCCAAGACCTCCAATAATAATTTGACTCTATTATGTAACAGGGATAAAATTATGACCACCTGTCCCTAAAAGCCCAGGCATTTTAGGGTTTATCTCTCCAATTCCTGTTGACTTGAACTCCTTTTGCACAGTCAATTTCTGCCCCTCAAGGAGACTGTTGATCTCAGTGAGGTTATGTACAAAACACCCACCACTGACCTGAGTGAAAGCTGTCACTAAATTCTGTGCAGCCCTTTGGGAAAGTGGAGCTGCTGCACAGAGAGAGCTTTGTGTACAGATCGAATCGTGACACCAAGGTAAAAGAACACCAACTTCCACTTGTACATTTGTTGGCTTTGTACATTTGGTAATTTCATGTGTCACCCTGCTCAGTGGCCTCCAAATCGTGTGTTTGGTGTACTGACAAGCAAGTGGCTTATTATTGAAATAAGATATCGTGGTGCTCTGGGATAATGTCTAAGGTAGGAAGGGTTTTCAAAGCCTGGATTACAAAGCTAAAATGTCAGGGTGGCCTAAAATACTCTTGGTCCATCCTCTGCAAAGACATTTAATGGGCAAGTGCACAGCTGGGGAATTAACAAGGAAGATGCAGAGGGGAAAATGAGAGAGTGGAAGTTTAAAAGATATCTATTTTACATCCAGTCTTGACCCTCACTGCCTTAAAACCCTTGTCTTTTTACTGTATGAGCAAAAAGGTGATGTTCTGAGTTAATTTCTGTTTAGCAGAGCATACTTGAACTTTGAACAAGAAAGATTGGTTCATCCTGTATTATTCTAGTTTCATCCACAGAATCTGTCCTCATGTGTTTTACATACACATGGAAGGACATGGACAACCACCCCTCGACAGGCAGGTACAGATATTGTCAAAAAGCAATTTAAAAAACCCCACAGGGGGCTTGCAGGGAATTCAAGATCATCTTAACAAAAGCTCTAAAGAGGCACAGGCTGGAAAATGAAACCTTTCTTAATTTAATTCCTCCAGTACCAGTTGGTGCCTTGAGAAAGGCACCATAGAACGTGGCTGCATTCTGCTTTCCATATTTAAATACAAGGAATCAATGCCAGTCTTGTAAAATGATTTATTATCTGTCAGCACCTCATCTAAAGAGGAAGAAAGCACAATCTCTTCTACTTTTATCATTGTCCACTGGTGTGGAAAACAATCATCTGGTAACCAAGAAGAGGTTAGCTGCAGTGCCAACAATTTGGAGGCATTTCACACAGGGACCTGATAGGTACTTCACAAGTTAAGTAACTGGGATAGCACAATTCTCTTTCACCTGGAGACAGAGGGACAAAAGAAGTGCTCTTTGGTGTACACCAGTTTGTTCTAGGGGTGCACATTAATACATTAATATCCATGTATTAATGTGCAGAGGTTCCAGCACATGGTTTGCTTGGAGAGGAGGGACAGCAGCTCCCAGTTGTGTGCTGTGCCCAGTAGAAAACAATCCCTGTGGCCTTTTCCTACCTTGCCACCCTTTAAAGCAGCTCATACAGTGCTTTAGTATAAATGCCAGAGTTTGAGGACACCTAATAAAAGGCCTTTGTAAATGATAAGTCAGCTTTGTTTTTGTTGTGGGGCTCTTCAGAGAGAAGCTCAGTTTGCAAAATGCAGCACGGGTCTGTGCTACAGATGTCGAGCTTGAGTCTATAATTAGGATGCTGCCTAGAAAAAGCTTCTAGGACATTAGTTCTCACATTAGGCTGAATCACTCCTACAGTCCTCAGGCAAAAATTGTTCTGAAATTCCTGGGGATTTTGCCTGGGTAAGGACTTTGGCCCCGGTGGGTTTCACCCAAGGTCAGTAACAAAACGTGCTCGTGTCAGCACTCGGAAAGGCTGCCCAGTGTGAGCTCTTGGAGCACAGAGGCCTCTCAGTGCTCACACATGACTCCAACATTTTGTAACTCACCAAAGGGAGAGTGTGAGGTGTCTGGGTTCTGAAATCACTTGCAGCACTGAGTACTCCACTGTTTGCCCAGTGCATAATTCCACGGGCTAAATTGCAGTTGATTCTGGAATGGATTCAACCCATTGTCCTTACAGGCATGTGGTTTCCATAACCATACTGAAATAAATGATCAGATCCAGGTAAACTCTGATATCCTAAAAAGAAAAAGCTATATATATCAGAACGAAAAAAAATGAATAAAAAAAGAGCATTTGTGAGGTTTTATAGTGATCCTGCAGGTAGCTGTGGTAGCAGGGTACACAGGGCAATGATCTTCAGTGGTGTAGGTGAAAATAAAGCTGCCATTTCCAAGCATCATTTTCACTGTGAAATTCCTGTGCAGCTCAATAACCAACCAACAAACAAACAAAAAAGATCAATTTAGGGTGATTCTTCTTCCACCTTCCCATCAATGTCAATGAAACTATGATTTCAACACTTGACTTTTTTCCTATTGGAATAAAATCAAAACTGAGAGTAGATTTTCTTCCTGACTATCTTCATATGTCGCTTTTTTTTTGGTTTTGTTTTTTTGTTTGTTTGTTTTTTGGATTTTTGTGAGTTTTTTGGGGTTTATTTGTTTTTTGGTGTTTTTTTATTGTGAGTGAAAAAACAAGGAAGCAGTAGATCCTTATCCTTGATTGTTTTGTATTTCTCCCTTTCCAAGAGGAAATACTTGGGGAAAAAAAAGTTAGTCTTCTCAACAAAGTGAAATTTAAAATTTGGGAGTTTAAGTTATGCTTTAAAATGCTAGGAGAGAGACTTGTGTTGGTGTAGGGATTCTCTTGTAGTACCAGTTTGTTACACAAAAACACCTCTAAAGGTAAGGCTTTAGAGGGATTCTGTTGTTTACATAGCTGGGGAAGACACCTTTGTGCAAATAAATTAATCTCTGTCTGCCCCATTGGCAAGTGTTGCTTGAAGCTGTCAAGATTAATCCATTGACACTGGTTCTGCTCCTCAAGAGAGGACATTAGTCTGTGAGAAAGCTGCCTTTGCCACACCTTCTGATAAATTGTTTTATTTCCCATGGTTAGAGAGGCAGAGAAAGCATTTGGGACTAGCATCTCCACAGAAGATTTTTGGAAGAAATGCCACAAATCCCCAAGCTGAATATTCATCGAGCAAGACCATTTTTTATTTCATTTTTTAAGCAGATGCCTTAAGTGTGCTCTTAAATCTTTGCAAGGACACTTATGAAGTGGTTTCAAAACTGTGGAGCATTCAGCAGCTCCTGCTGAAGTCAGTGAGACTGGCCCATGGTCACTGCTTTAAAATAAGTTAGCATTGCAGATGGAGTCTCAGGAGCTTCTTCACTGAGAAGAAAGCAGTGGTGAGCAGGACTGATGGCTGAAATCCTGAGCATGGTTTTGATGTGGGACAAAGATCTGTCAGGAGAGAGGCTGTGGTGTTCAGGAGCAGTAGCTGAGGGACACGAAGCATGTGTTTTGAGTTAGAAACAACTGCTGGGGATGAGAACCAGTTTTATTAGAGTCATGTCAGCCAAGATCAAAGCCACAGTGTGTCTGGCACTCTACAGACAGAAATTAAAAGTGTGTTGGATGTATTTCCTTTTCACAGGAAATCAAAACTAGTGAAGATGGGGTTCAGCTGACTAAACACATTAATCTAATGCCAATTTAGTCACCTCATCATAGCCAAGACCTTCATTGTGAACTGACAGGTCAAGCATAGCAGCTGAGGCTTACCCTCTTGCAGTGTGATAGTTGGAAGGAATATCCCAAATGGGGTGTCAGAAATGTCATCCAGTGGCCTCAGAAAATGCAACTGAGTGTGGTGAGTCCAAAGATGAGCAGGAAAAGTTTAGTACAAGTAGAACCTTCAACACTGATCCTGTGAGATGAATGTCTTACAAGAGTGTGATGGAACCAGCTGTAACAGAAATCATTGTGGTGTGGTGTTTCTTCTCCTCCTTGTCTGAGTGTGTGCTCATCATGACCAAGCTCTTTGTCTTCCCTTGTGTGTTTTATAACTTGAAGGCTTGTGTGCAGAGAGGTGAATGCTGAAGCCCAGACCAAGAGCTGTGTTTGAGGAGGGCTCAGAGCAGGAGGTCTGGAAGAGCCCAGGACAGACTGAGGGAGGCAGGAGATGTGTTAGCAGAGCCCTCCTGAGGAAACCCTCACTTCCTCCACCCTGCCCAGCCCTGACTGCAAGGCAGCTTGAGTAGCTCATCCCTTGCTTAAGTCGATTCCCAGGCAAGCAGACAGGAAGGCAGAGACAGGAGTGTTTTGTTTCCAGCACGAGTGGGGTTAGAGCAGTGACCCTGCTGCTGTGCCAGTGAGCACTCAGGGAGCTGAGCACTGAGCTGTGGCTGATGGTAGATCTGCAGCACCACGATGCTCCTGGGGCACAGCTCAGAGCCAGGGAGTCCTGGTGACATTACACAGCTGGACTGGCACACATGGAGCCAAACTGGCAGCCAGTGCTGAGCAGCTGAGGAGAGCCCACAGCTGTGAATGGCACCCAGCCCTTTTCAGGGCTCTGGGAAGCTCACAGCAGGACCCTGGAGCAGGCACAGCTCCAAGGGAGCAGCAGGCACAGCCTCGCTCTGTGCCTGCTCCCTCCTGCTTGTTGGGTTCAGCTCTCCATCCACCCAGTACAGCCTGCTAATGGGATAAAAATCTCTGCCTGCATTTGCTCCTGGGGAGAAAAGCAGGTCTCTCCATGCCAGTTATCTCATAGACAACATCAAGCCTGGAGAGGTGGCGGGGGAAGGAAAACGTTTCCAACTGAGGAACTGAACTGAAAATAGCTGTGGCACTGAGTCTGCCTGCTGATTGCAGCAGCTCTTCAGTTAGCAGGATTGTAGAGACAAGGCAACAGATTAGAGAATTGGCCTTTCAGACCCTGAGGTCTAAATTCAAATTCAGCTTTAGTGCCCACAGGTGTTCCTCGGGCTGCTCATCTCCTCATTCCCACTTACAAAGTTCACAAATCCCAGCATGATGCATCTCTCTTCTCCTTTTCCACTTGAGGAAGGGCTGCACTCAGACCTGTCCCTCTAGGTTCAAACCATAAAGGACTTGCAGTGAGCCCAAGGATAGAGGTACCTTTAGATCAGGGTGAGGATGTTCCCAACCACATTAAAACCACATCCCTGGCCTGGAGCAGCAGAAGGGTTCAGCATCAGAACAAGGGTGCAGTGGCAGAGCTGCTGGCTCCTCAGAGATGTGCACATCAAGATGTAAATGTCTTATGTGGCTGTTTGAAGGACCAGGAGCAGAACAACAGGGCTATGCTGGGTCACGAATGACTTGTTCTCACACAGCTGTGTGAGGGAAGCTTGCATAACACCTGCCCACACTGAGCTTAACTCAAGCTGTTGTTATCAGTCCCTCACTCTCCTGCCTGCTGGAAGTATTTGCAAACCAGGAGTCCATTATTTCAAGGCCACTCTAAAATGCCTCTTTCTTTGGGTCAGAGTAATTAGCCTGTCCTCAATGCCTTGCTCAAGAGGTAGGAAAGCTTTAATCATATGTTGGACAAGCTGACTTCAGGGGCAAGGCTCTTTAATTTCAATTTTTGCTTTTCTCCTGGCTGCACAGTAATACACAGCCTGCCCAGCTAGCATGTCTCATGCTTCTGACTCATATGATATTGTGATAATAGTGTCTAGTATCAGACTAGTCATTATGTCAGTGAAAGTGTCTGAGAGAACACCACATGCAGGAGCAGCACACAAAATCACAAGCATTTTATTTACCAGGCACAGAAGAAATGCAACAGGCCAGGGCTCCAAAACAGAATTTTATGCACGTTTAGGGATAGGAGAGGTGAGCTGCATTTCAGGTCACAAGGCTGAATTGAATCTGTCCAGTGTGATGCAAGAATAAAACCCCAAGGGGCTGCTGCTTTCACAGAGCCCTGGCTCTGGAGGGACCCAAATCCCCTGTGTGTGTGTTGCTGTACCTGTGGATCAGTGAACTGGACTGCTTGGTTGTTTGCCATCAAGGAAAGCATCACCCATGAGCCTTCTCACACATCCCACGTGAATCCTGCTGTTAGAAAATGTCTCCACTCGCTGAGAACTCATCTCAGGCAGGCACTGTCAGTTCAGATGGACAGGGCCTTGCTGCTGTCTGTCTTTGTGGGAATAATGCTTAAATATTTTAAACACTACTCCTAAACTGAGTTTTCCCAAATGCAGGGAGCACCCACTACTCTTCCAGCATGCAGAGTGGCGTGTCAGATGAAAATCCTCAGTCACTTTTTCTTGCCTACCATCTCTTTGCCTGTGTCCCAGTCACTACCCAGTGGTTCTGCCTGTCATTTGAAATAGTACTGCCCAGTTTTTCCCTCACATTCACTTTTCTTTGGGTTTTTTTTTGTTTGTTTTTTTCTGCCAACAAGAGCTAGCCTCCTGGAGAATAGTCTCATTCTTCTATACCAGGGAAATACACCTTATCATTGGGACAATTCCTGCCTAAGGTCCCTGGCTGTAGGGTTGTGCAAGCTTCCTCTGGGGAAAATGCCCATTGTAAGCTACCAGGGCATGATTCCCACCCCCTGCACCCCCTAAACTGTCCCTTCTGTCCCAACCCATCCTCCTATGTGCTCTAGATCACAAACTGTAGGCCACTCACCAAGTTCTCAGGCATCACCCACCTTGAAATGGCTTTTGTCAGGCAAGAATGTCATAAAAGGGCCAGAGCTGCATCTCAGTCACTTTGAAGCTTGGCATTCCAGGTGTAAAGCAGACACCTAGGCTCTCTGGAGAGCTTCTGATGACCTAAGCAGATCAGCTTGGAAGTAGCTCCTGTAATTTTCTTTGCTTCTCCCAGGCTCTGCAGGGAAGATGGGTTCACAGGGCTGTGCACTGAAAGAGCAGAGATGCTGCTGCTGAGGCAGAGATGCTGATCAGAGCTACCAGCCCACCATGCAGGGGTACATTTGTGTGGGTGGGCTGATGCAGAAGTTCCCCGAGCACAGAACTGCAGAAAGCAGCACAAGGGCTGCTATAAAACCACATTTGTGCTCAAAACCTGCCTATTTTCATTCCTAACAATGCCAGTGAGAAATAGGAGCAGCTTCATGGTTATTAGAGGCACAGAAAGCAGAGGGGATTCCAGTTGTTTTTATGTCTTGAGGGCACTTGCTTTGCCATTAGTTATTTTGTTGATGATCAGTGTTTGTATCATTTCCCAGCACATCACCTGCAGCATTTGCAGCTCTCACACCCCATTTCTGCAAGACCAGCCTGCAATAAAGGAATCCTTCTGATTTCCTAGTCAGGTGGTCCTGCTTTTTGTGCCCACATAGAATTTTGTGGGGTTGTTTCAGGAGCATTTGATGGCACTGCTGCCTGTCCTAAACTCCTCTGCCAAAAACCATAAAGAATGAGAGAGAGGACTTGTAGAACTCTTTACAAAAGTGCTGTTGTGATTTGTTCTCAAAATGCTGTTGAAAGAGTCAGATCCTCAGTGGTTTTGCCTTTCCTTCATTTTGTCTGACCACCCTGGAATTGCTTCAGAATCCTGTGCAGAACCAGGGAGGTTGCTAAAAAGCTTTGTACTGGCACAAGAAACACTGCAATAAACCATGTCCTGGCAAACAAATGCCTTGCACTTTGGCACCTTCCTTGTTGCTCCTAGCAAGGCAAACCATGCAAGTCATTTATCAGAGAAGAAAATCAGTTGAGGAGGTCGTAGGAGGATCCAGATTCAGAAGGGAGACATCTTTCAAGGTGTGTTCTGGTAGGACCTGTGTCACCCTGTGACCCAGCCCATCTGTGAGTGTTTCTTGCATTGCCCTTGCAGGCAGATTCTCTGCCTGGAATGGGCTCCTGTAGCAGACTCAGGTGTTTGCTCAGCAGCACAAGCACTTATCCAGGGACACTTGCCCCTCTTGCCCTTTTCAGCTGAGAGTCAGACTCCTTTCTGCAAAGTCTGCTTTTGGGTGAGCCCCACGCCCTGTGCTTACGAGATATTTACCACAGGCTATGCAAGGAAAGGCTTTGTCCTTCAGGCAGGAAATGCAAAGAGATTTTAAATGCTTCCTTTCAAATCCAGAGCAGAACATGTGTGACACTGGCAAAGGCTGTCACTTGGCAGGGCCAGGAGTCTGGCTGTGCCTGTTTCTTGGTCCTGTGTGCAATGTGCATTCTGCTCACTGGCTGTGATGAACAAATATTTATGGAATGCAGCATATTACTGTCAATATTGCTATAAAAAGAAGGGAAATGGCAGCTGTTCAAACTAGCTGAGGAGTTTGTTACAGTCAAATAAATCCCAGGGATTAGCAGCAAGGTAATGCATGCATGGGTGTGCAGTAATCTGCAGGTGGTAATGACAGATCTGTTAATCACAGGCCTGCACAATTAATGCATTTCACTCTCTCTGCTGCCCTTCCCTTTCTGTTAGGTATAAATTTATGTAGCCCATAGCTATATCCCCTCAACATGTGTATGGACACATGGGGACCCTCTGGAAGGGGAGAAGGACAAGTTAAAACAAGCCTTTATAAATACATACTTTGCAATTTAAAAATTTAAAATTTAAATACTTTAAAAATATACATACTTTGCAATTTATATAGTAAAACAGATAAGCTATGAATGAAACATTTGATGATACAGTACTCCATCTCAGTATTGGCAGTGTTCCTGCTTTGTGCTGCTCCATTCACACTGCCTCACCCTCTGTGGTGCAGTCCAGTGCCCAGCCTGGGCTCGGTGTAATCACAGCTCTTGTCACCACACAGAGGCTCTGGTGCCTTTCAGGGGTGGAAAGATGTTTTTACCAAAAGCCTTTTCCTGTTTAACTCAAGTGGATGCAACTGGCAATGACTTCATGGCTCTTTATGGCTGTCCTTGTGCTCTGACCTTCAGTGAGAGTGCGAATCCAGCTCGCTCTCCTTAGGATTGCATTCATCTGTGCATAATCCAAAATTAGGCTATGCAAAGTGTCTGTGTTACATGTGTGTAATGTAATATACTGTCAAACACTGTCCACTGTGAGTCTGAGCCCTTAGAAATACTTTTTCAGGTACTTTCACAGTTTTTCTGGGTATTTTTTTCTGTGCTAGATTTATTGGCACCTTGTCTAAGTTTGGGAGGCACGCAACCACCAAGATCCTACACATAGTTCAAGTTCCCTTTCTTCTTCTCCTGTAAAAGCTTTTCTGTCACAGAGCTCCCTTTCAAAGCAGAAAACACTCAAGAATTCCCCAGTCACCTCTACTATATTTTCCTGACAAAATCGGGACATCCATGGAAAACTAATGTCTTACCTCTGCAGTTTATCTTCTGGATGCTGCTTGCATTTAAGAACATAGCCACTGATTGTTCCCAAGGCACTGCATGCATGGAGCAGAATGAAAGCTGCATCTTATTTAAATTAATGAATAAGATGAATGGGTGCAGCATTTTCAAAACAGGCAGAAGAGGAAAGCTAGGCAATATTCACATATTAATTAAAATGAGAGCTCTCCACCAAAAAAAAAAAAAAAAAAATAGGAGTCAATTGATATTCTGACAGCTGCCCATTCATGAAATGATGGGCCTGAAAAGCACCACGGGAAGCAGGGTTTTAGTGGAGACAAAGTCATTCACTTGATGCACGCTGCCAAAGGAAGCAGCCTGGGTATTGCAATTTATTCTCGTTGTGCTTGATGGGAAAAGGAATCTTAAATCCCAGCTGGAGGATTCACAGGACTACTCTGCTCTTTAGATTTGCTTTACAGTGGTGCAGAGCCCCGCCTGGGAGACATTAGCATCAGTAACAAGTGTAGTGCTTAGCACTTATTGTGATGTGTTTCATCTGCACCTCTCAGAGAGGCTGGCAAGGTGAGGGCAGAGTTACAACCCCCCTGGCAGAGAACCTGAACAGGTATGGGGAAAAGCTGGGTCATATGGCCAAGGTGAGACAGGAAAGTGAAATGGTGGGCGGGTGACTTCAGGTACCTCTGACCTCAAATGCCAGTGTGGGCAAAAGGGTTGGTTTGACCCATATTTTGCAAAGTCATTCGTTTCCAGCAGACATTGGCATATTGGAGAAATCAGAGTCTGAGTGAGCATATTGTAAAAGTCAAATAAATGTGTGGTTGTTTTTTGTAAATCTGAAAACCCACCACAAGGCTCCTTCACTATGAGTAGTGCTGGATAGTCATGGTGTTTTTAGCCTGTCCATGTCTTTTTTAGCCTGTCCATGCAGCTGAGGGGCACATCAGCATGGCATTCTGAAAACCTGTGTTAGGAATTTATCTGCCCCTGTAGCCTGACTCAAACAGCTAAATCAGACAATGTGAATAGCCTCCAGTATACCCAGTTTTATAGTTAATGCCCAGATCTGCAAAGTCATGTAGTAACATGTCCCATTACAATCTGTGAAAAGCTTGTTTTGTCTGTGCAACTGGAATTGGGCACCCTTTGCCCAAGCATGATTGCCTCTGAGTCTGAAAATGTCACAGTATTAAAGTGAGATCCAGCAAGAAGTGTGACAGCATTATATAATCCGTGGAAATAAATCTGAATATTAAAATCACTTCCACTGCCAGGATGACAAGCGTTTCATAAATGCAAGATGCAACAGTGGAAATGATATTTCTGAACCGGGAAGCAAATATTGCTCTCCAAGTGTGTGAAGGGAAAATTGTCTCAGGACTGCACAGAAGGGTGTTTGCTCGTGCCAGCTTTCTGTTTCAGTGGCTGCCTGTCTTTTGGCAACCTGCCACCCAATAATTCACTGCATGCCCATGGGGCATTTCCTGGGAGGAGGGACATATGTTAGTGCAAGAGCAGAGCTGGTATCAGTGCCTGATGCCAGTGACATGGAACAGAGGCTCTCAAAGGGTCCTGCACATCTGTCTAGGCAGTCACAGACTGCAGGCTCTGCTCTTATTTTTCTCTGTCTGTTAACTCTCAGAGCCAGAATTTGCAGAACACCAAGCATTTTTCAGATTTGTTTTTAAGCCATACAGCTTTTGGTGCTGCTTTCACTGCTGCAGGAGTGCCGTGTAAGTGATGTGGAATTGGAGTTTAGGCAGTCCAGGAGAAAAAGTCTACATTCAGTGATGAGCCACACCGTGGCAGGATGTAAGAAGTGCAAAGGCTTCAAAAGGAACTGGAGAGAGAATATCAAACTTATTGGTCCTTGTGCTTTGCACTCTGTTGTGCAAATACTTGCCTGCTTTTAAAAAGTTGTTTCACTTCCCTTTAAAAAATGTGCCATCTATGCTACCTAGAGAATATGTAACTAATGGGAGATTTCATCAGCTGCAGTGGGTTATGGATACAATGACAAATCTAAAAAAAAAAAAAAGAGATTCCCATGTGAGCAAGACACCATGATTTGTGTCTTTGCATATTTTTTGCCTTTGTCTCAATTCCCAAAATTACAGGGAGGAAATGGCCATTGAGATGGCATTGTCTGTATGCCATGGTCCTAAACACAGCTCTGGTCTGGACTTGAGCCCACCATTTGGAAAAAACATCTCTTCCTGATTAAAACATTCCTGTGGTGGATTTACCACCAGCATTCTTGGTACATGGCTCCAGTAATTAATTACCCGGACTGCAAAAAATGCCTGCCTCGTTTCCAGGCTGGAGCCAGGGTGTGGGCACAGGGTCTGGCTTCTCTGAGAACTGAGTCAGATAAGAAAGCCATCTGGGCTATATTTGGTCTGCTTCCTCTCGTATTCAGCCCCAGTTTATGCACAACTCTTCTGCAGCATCTTCCCTTTCCTGGTTTTGTTAACTGGCCCGGATGGACCTCACAGCACTGCACACCTGATCATCCCGTGGCAGTCAGGGTGGTGTGAGGTGCCAGGTAAAGAGACTGTGCTTCTGAGAGCACATGGCACTGGGGAACTCAGCCCTAATGTCCCCTCTGGCCTGACCTTTATCCTCTAGACTACCATCCCTCTAACACCTCGTACCATCCCAACACTTTTGATTGTCCTTAGCATTTTCCATCGGTGCAGTGCAACGAGCTCCTGGGAAGTGGTGCCAGCAAAGTGATCCATGGGGTCTCTTCAGCCCCTGTACCACTGCAGCTGCATCTCTCACTTCACTGAAGTTTGACTTTCTGCAGCAGCAAGGTCAGGGAACTACAAGGTGCACTCTAAGATGTCTCTGGGATATGACCCCTAAACTTCAGTTCATTAAGTTCATGTTCTAAAGAGTCAGATATAAAAAAAGAACAGAAACAAATGGGAGTTGTGCTCTGACAATCTGTTAGTGATATTTCATATCTCTGTGTACCATTGTTTTGCATTTTGCACTTTTGACTGACGTGATTAAGTTTTCAGACAGAAGTGGATATCACGTGTAAGCAGAGTTCCTTGTTCTTTCCTTTTGCCTGTCACTGGCTGCATGTTCTCTGTTGATGTCTTGTTCCTGGTACTTGACACTGACCATCTTGTCTGTGAAAGGAAGCCCTCCAGCTGGTTTGCCTGATGAGAAGAAAGGAAAGTTTGCTTGGTTTAGTCACTCCACAGAAAGCCATGGTAATGTTCCACTGCACTCTGTGTCCACCCTGCATGTGTCTGTGTGTCTGTGTGTCCGTGTATCTCTGTGCAGACTGGCCTGTAAGTCAGCTTTGTGTTCTCCTGCATGTGTGTGCCTGGCTTTGTCTGTTGCCTGTGCAGTGCCCTCTTCATGCACTCAGGATAACAAGCTGCTCTGCAAATCAATCTCGTGCCAGTGGCTTCAAGATTGTTTTCCATTTGCAAATAAGCTCAAATATGTCTTGGAAGTGTTTTACCTCATCTTCTAAACTGACTTGTGAAATATCAGCGTTTTGGTTTTATTCCTGCAGGGCTTACTCTGGACGAAAAAAAATTAGTTATGAATGTTGTTTTTTTTTTTTCTCATATCTTACTTGATTGTTTCATGTATATCAGAACATGTATTCAGTTTATTCCTTAATTTGTCTATTCCAAACAGACAAGATTATTAAAACATCTGTCTTCATAAAGGAGCAGGCACCATTAGAGTACAATATTTCATAGGTCTGTCAAGAGTGCTAGAGAGTCCATTGTTTCATGTGGTCCTAAGGACACAGTACAAGAACTTCAGATTTCCCAAGAAGTGTGTTGGAGGAATGTGAATTGTTGTGATGGGATGAAGAAAAGATAGCTCATTTTGAGGGACATTTCCACCATAATGCTTTCAAACCAGTAACCCAGAACATTTTTTTGAAAGGACCTTCTGATGTTTTTTCAGCCCCTAGAAGAAGACCATGGCCCCATGAGCATCTGCCCAATTGAAATGCAGAACTTATTTCTTCTACATTGGCTCACATTGCACCAATGACCCACAAATAGACATATTCTTACTGCTGAGTTACATATTCCTGCAGGCTGCCAGAAATCTCTCCAAGAGCTAACAGCAGGTGCTCTCAAGCCTCAGCTGGGATAGGTACCCAACAGCTAACACAGGTCATGTTCTGAAGTTTCACCAGGCTCCTGGGAGCTCTGTTTAACCCCTCCATCATTCAGTCTTAAGTATAATTTTTTCACATGTTTTGTGTATTCCAAAGGGGGTGAGGAGGGAACAGGACACGTATTGGATCCTATCCATTTTCCTACCTTCAACTGAAGGATTATCTATAAAGAGTGATTGGAGCTTATGCAGGAGCTGTGAGCAACTGGGGAAATGCAAATAGTGTGGGCTTGAGGGATTTTTTATGGTCTGTAGAAGCAAATAAAATCTTGAAGTTTGATAACAGCTAGAAACAGGTTCTTGAATCCAGATGAGAGAGGTTCACACCTAAGGTTGCTTTCACTTGGTGTTTGTTCCATGGTGCTTCTGCAAAAGCCTTGAAGGTTCTGTCCAGTTCTTAGCTGTGAGTCAATTTAAAGATGCACCAGAGTCCATATTCAGTAGCTCCTTTGCTGGCAATATCTGAATGGGTCAGAGAGTCTGAATTTCCCTTTTATGCCTCTAGGCCTACTTTCTAGGTGTAAGGTTAAATCACATTCGTGGTTAGTAAATGATAGATGAGGCATCAGTGTTCCTCACGTGGTGTTTGCTATCACACTAACAGAAGCTGTTTATCTGCATGCATTTCAGTCCTGGTACCTTTTATTTGTATTCTAATCACTGCACAAAAGATTAGAGAGGGCAGTGAGGTGCTTGGGCTGCTGCAGGTGAAGAGGCATTTTTTTTCAAATATTCAATGGAATCAAACAAAAGCTTCTTGTTGGGTTTGTCAGGTTTTTTTTTTTTACTTTCCACTGGTTCTCATTCATAAAATTTCCAGGAACTGGCTCTGAAAGAAGGAGAGCAGCTGCTTCTTCCCTTTTCTTTAGCATTTGAGTGACTTTTATCACTGAAGTCCACCTGCCCCACCTGCTCTGTGCAGGGAGGCACCAGACTCACCCAGCAAACCGTTTAATCCTCGGGAGCTGCAGCTGAGGGTCTTCCCCTGAAGCCAGTTCCTTCAGCCACGCACTCGTTAGGATTTGTGGCAGGTTCTGACGGCCTCCCCTCTCTTTTCCTCCCCTCTGACTCTTGCAGTGAGCATGCCCACCAGCGAGACCGAGTCCGTCAACACCGACAACGTCCCCGGGGCCGACATGGAGGGCGAGAACTGCGGCGCGCGGCTGGCGTGAGTACCCAAACACCCACCCACCCACCCCTGCCCGGGGCTGGGGCACTCCCAGGGCACTGCCAGGCCTTGCCAGAGGAGAAAAACCCACAGGGGGTGAAGGGAGAGACCAAAAAAGTCTCTTGGTCCAGGTTCTTCTCTCAGTTGCGATGCGAACTCGCTCCGGACGTTGGTGAAGAACCTCTCGGATGTAAAATAAGGGAGAGAGTACCCACACACCCACCCCTGCCCGGGGCTGGGGCACTGCCAGGGCACTGCCAGGCCTTCCCAGAGGAGAAAAACCCACAGGGGGTGAAGGGAGAGGCTGAAGAAGGTCTCTTGGTCCAGGTTCTTCTCTCAGTTGCGCTGCGAACTCGCTCCGGACGTTGGTGAAGAACCTCTCGGATGTAAAATAAGGGAGAGAGTACCCAAACACCCACCCCTGCCTGGGGCTGGGGCACTGCCAGGGCACTGCCAGGGCACGGGGCAGGCCTTGCCAGAGGAGAAAAACCCACAGGGGGTGAAGGGAGAGGCCAAAAAAGGTCTCTTAATCCAGGTTCTTCTCTCAGTTGCGATGCGAACTCGCTCTGGACGTTGGTGAAGAACCTCTCGGATGTAAAATAAGGGAGAGAGGGCCCAGGATAAGCAGATCTGGTTTTGCATAACATCTAAAAGAGGAACTGGTGGATAACTGTGTTCTTATTTTAAAATTCCTCGTTGGTGATAGACTTTTTCCAAACCAGTGTATGTAGACTGAAGAGTGGAAATGGCTGGTCTATTTTAATTTTTCTAAAGATTCTTGTACACTTTACAGTGTCTTGTAATAGAAACTGAGGGTAGCTCCCATCCTGCAGACTGAATTGCACCCTTCAAATGCTGAACTGAGTACTGTAGTGAAAAAGAAATGCAACAATTGGGAGGGATTAATGCCTCCTTGAAATATGTCAGAGTAGTAAAGTCCCTCACAGGTGTGGACACAGTGCCAGAAAGAATGGCAGCAGTTACTCTAAGGTTTCATGTATTTTTAATATTACAGCTTGCATTCATTTAATGTTCTTAATCCCGGAGGATCCTAAAGCACTTTATGAACTGTAAATGCAGGGATTGTTTTCAGAGCATTAGGGTTCAGCCACCTTCAGGGTAAAATGTGACAGGTGTTTAAAAACAACAGGCACGAGTGTTCGAGGGGTTGTATGAGGGATAACTTGCTTTGTGCACCGAAACTGCTTTGGGAATTTTGACAACCAGAATGTAATTGTCTTAGCTGGAATGTGGCCAGGAGGGCTGAAGTTAAACTCAGCTCTAAATGTAATCATGACTTAGAATGGAGTTTACTTAAAATAGCTCACGGGAGAATGGCAGTCCCCTGATTTGGCAGTAGGAGAAGGGATGGATAAGTCCAATATATTTTAGGGGGAAGGACACAGGAAAATTACAGCAAAACAGAGTTGCATTTCTTCTTCTCGTGTTTTAAATGTTAGAACAGGGCCCAAAGTTTCAGCAGAGCAGGACATGCAAGATCCAGAGAGATAAACAGTTTCCTTGCCACTTTTCACTTCATCTGGAAAAGGGGTGATGTATAGTAGGCAAGCTGAAGTCTGTTATTGAGAAGGGTTTGTTCAGTCCTTACCCAAGGACAGCTGAGATCCTCAAGGCCTCCCTCAGATTGCTTTTCATCTCTAGGAGATGGATAGGCTCCTTCCTCCATGAAAATGAATGGCTGTATCATTGAATATGAAATTCTGGAGTGAGGTACAAATTCTGCCAGTGCTGCCTGCTTTTGTAAAATGTTTCTTTCAAACTTGTGGATCTGCAAACTCCCTAGTTATGGGGCAATTCGGACCTGCCTCTGATTCTGAGGCTTAGAATGCTTTCTGGTTTCTTCTGTTATTGTATCACACCCTTAGGCAGACAGAGAAACCAGTGTCATTGTTTCAAGAAGTATGAGGTGCTCTTCTGTTTACTGAGTCCTCATTCAAACCCCCCCCCACAGGTCATTATTCCTTCTGGAACATATAAAACGTAAGAAAGGATTTATTTGAATGAGTGTGCTCTTTTATTGGAACCTGACTAAGAACCGAGAACTTGTCCCAGTGCTCAAGAACAGTGAAAAATTCATGTGGGAAGTCAGTTGGGCTTTTTAAAAACATTCCTCATCAAGTACCAGATTTTGAGTACTAGCATTAATAATTATAGCCATATCACCCTGATTTGCTCTGGTTGAGGATTAGGCCTGGACTTCTGAGCAGTCACCTGCTCTCTGTTTTTGCAGGTGGAATGGTTAGCCAAGATTTCTGCTCAGTTGTTGAGTTTCACCTCTTGCAGATAAGCCTCAATGTTTTTACCAGCATCCCGTGGCCATGAGTCCCCACTGCTTTGCTATGAACACCCTTTCCCAGAGGGCAGAGGCTGCTCTGGGCAGGCTGTAACCACGACTGAAGCAACATAAACCTTTCAAGGCAAAGGCAATATATTTATTTCTTCATTGACATCAGGCTGCCTAAGGCATTTAACCACCCCAGCACCAGCACTACAGACACAGGCTGAGCTAGCCAGCAAAGTGCACCCATGATAAAAGGAGAAGGATGCCCAGGAGACTAAAAGGAAAAGCTTTTTCATTGAAGGCAACTTAGAATTACTCACCATTCTTTCTGTTCTTCTAAAATCTGTAGAGTTTTGGAAGGCTGGGTCTGTGACTGACAGGAAGATCTGCTTGAGAAGCCAGGCTCAAATGTGCCTTTTGGAAAAGGAGATCTTCCCTGACAGCCTTTCTCAGCTCCACAGAGACATATGCTGTGTGAGATCAGGAGAGTACCTCTCAAACACAAACTATTGCCTACTGATAAATTGTCTCAAAAAAAGCTTTTTTTTTTTCTCTAGTATCCATACCATAGACACTGCCTCTATCAGCTCTCCTGTCTGGAGCAACGCCAGCCTTCAAACCAGCAGGAGTTTCAGGAGGAATCTAACATCTGATCTCTCTTTACTTGCCACGTAAATCAAATTTCTTAGAACAAAAACAAAAACAAACACAAAAAACAAAAACAAAACTCAGACAAAAAAAAAGGAAACAAACAAACAAAAAAGTAGTTTAATTCATAATAATTTTTGGTGTAATTCTGCTGGCAATGGGAGTGCTGTGGCACAGCACGGTTCAATTCCTAAGTGCATTCACTTTATCAGGCATCTGAACTTGAAAATGGTTTTGCAGGCTTCCACAGGACATTGAAAAGCATCCCACAAGCTCCACAGAATATTATTCCTGTCGTGGTGTTGCCTTGGACTGGGCTGACATCTGCCCTGCAGTAGGAGCAGGACAGCTTTTATCCTCAAGGACAGCATTTGGAAGTGGAACTTTTCTCCTTTTGATGTGTCACAGCTTTCATGCCCTGTTGCCTCAGGGTGCAAGGAAACACAGTTTCCTCTGCAGCAGGCACCGGTGGGACAAACCCAGAGCCAGGAGCAGTGGGGTTCTGTTTACAGGATATTCTCACACCCAGGGCTTCCCAACAGCCAGTGATTTCCCTGAGAACTCAGATTCCTGGGGACAGGCTGTTGCTCATAATCAGGAGTAATCTGTTCTGTGCAGGGTGGCAGCATATATAATCTTCCAATACAAGCAGAATGTTAATTTTCTAATACAACCATGCAGATCTGGAGTGCCACAATAGAGCTTGCTTTTATACATATGCATTAGCTAAAAAAAAAAGACCTTTGTGGAAGCTAATGCTCCACAGAGCCTCAATAGAAAAGTGAAGCACTTGAGCTCAAAGGGAAAGAGAGCTTAAAATTATCTGCTTTCACTGAAACAATAACCCACTTGGCATTTTCGCCTTGGCCAGGATTCCCATACATATGGGGGACAGTTCAATTGCTTTTCCACCAAAGACAGTTCAAACAATAAAGCAGGATAAAGCAAAATGAACAACCTGCACTGGCTTTCCAACTGAAAACAGTGTGTCCAGAAAATTTTATGAGCAGTGGAAGGTTTCCCTGGCAGCTGAATGGTCAGTGATTTTCCCCTTGGTGCTTTTCTGGCGTGGAAGTTAATTCCTGTGCAGTTCTTGCCATAATCAGCACAGGAGCCAGTGATAAAGGTAAAAGTTTCCTTGCAGGTTGGCTGTAGTTGCCACTGGTTTTCACCTTATGAGAGGATGGGCTCCTTGTGAGGTGGTGGAACCAAAGCTCCCGTCACATCAGGAGCAGAGGGAAGGAAAGTCTGCCAAAGGCTCTGAGACCATTGCTGGCTTCAGCAGGAACACTCACTGGATCAACCCCTGTGTGTCAGTCCCAGATACTGCTCTCCAACTTATTATGAGCCAGGTGCTTTTAATATTCACACTCAGCTCCAGGTGTGTGTCTAAAGGACAGTGGCATGCCTTTATGGAGGAGGAATCTTCTTCCTGCTTCAGATTCTGTGACAGCCCTTCCCTGTGACGTGCCACAGCAAGAGCAAGATTATTTACTGAATGCTTAAATGCTGGCCTATTTTTCCCAGCCTGTAGGAAAGCCTGTTGAATAGCAAACCAACTCAATTTTGTGCTAGACAGATCCAATTTTCTTGAGGCTGTTCTGTGGGTCCTTACTGTGCCACCTTACCAGTAACTTCATGAATGCACCACGTTGCACCAAAACAGAATCCACGTCCTCCTCACAGAACTAAAATCTGTGAGATCTGGCCAGTGAGGCTCTTTGGATGCTCTCCAAAGCTGTGCAACAACTAGAAGCACAGTGAAGTCCATTTCTGTGGAAATTGCTGTTTCTCTGACAGCTGTTACTGGTATCCAAAGGCTTTTGTGAGTCCTTATGAAGGTACGGTTGTCTCGAAGTTGGGATTGTACAATGTAAAAGTAGTTGTGAGCAGAGTGCTGGATAATGGTCACGTTTGATAATGTCCACACCCAGAAAACAGCTGTGATGTGGCCTTTGTGTCATGCTTAGTGACCTACAGGATATTTCCAGATCTGTCTGTTGTGTGTGCAATTCCACAGAGCCCTCAGTCCCCTGTTGCACAAAACTGTCACATCCTTCACAAACACCTCCTCTGGTGTCCACCAAGGACAGGGAAATGGAATTTATCTCTCAGAATGTTGGATATCTCATTACATTTGAGTTATGCTGATTATCCAGAGTTTATGTTGATAAAAACCTCTAAATTTCACCTTCTTATCTGTGTGTTGTACATAGCTATGTAGGTTGGAGGAGTTCTAGAGAATTTCAAGGATAGCTAGTCAAACAGCAGAGATGTGATTTTTGTGTTTGTCTTTCTAAAAGACCAGCTGAGTTACATGCTTCCTGTGATAAAAGCACTCAGTAGAGATCTGAACTGGTTTTTATTAGGCTCCTGTACCACAATTTTACATAAGAGTTTCTCAGGACATCCCAGAGTTGGACACAGTTGGAGTCACCCTCTTTCTCCCAACAGCATAAATCTCCCAGGACACCAGAGATGCAAGAGATCCATGTTCAGACTCAGCAGAGAGTCTGGCCCACTCTGAACCCATTAAGTGCCAGCTTGGAGTGTCACAGACACTGTGGCAAGGCCCTGTTTCCAGGCTCTTTGACAGCCCCTAGTGATGCCATAAAAACATTTTTTTAATGTGACATTGGTAACCCAAGTTCTGAAAGAAAAAAATTTAATCATAAGAGTCGTTTGGAAAACGTGTTTCAGATTTGTGCATGATGTTTTCAGCAACGTTTATTACACAGTTTATTTCCAAAATTCCATTTCACTCTCTGATTCTACCTCTAAATATAAATCTAATCCTCCTTCCTTGTCCTGCTCTATATATATAGCACACCCACATGTGATAAAGCCTTCTGCCACAGCAGTGAGGCAAGGTGGAGGGAGGGGGATGAAGGCTGTAGGTAACCTGTGGGAGCACTGAATGCACTTGGCTGCTGCTCATAATGCTCCAAAGATATAATTATCACATGCATGATGAGTACTACACCTGCTGCATCTCTTCTGCTTAAAGAAATGAAAGATTTCATCGTTGCCTGGCTGGAAAACCATTAACCAGAGAGGTCACCAGAGGATTTCACACTCCCTGCCCTTCCCTTCCCATCCCTCTCGCTCTCTCTCTCCCTCTGTCCCTGCCAAACTATTCCTATCAAAATCCTCACCACCTCCTTTCCAGTGCTCAGCTTTCTGCTTCGTGGTGATTTTTCCATCCTTTCACTTCCCATCTCTGAACCTTTCCTGCTGCCTGTGGATCTGCTCCACTGCAGTCCGTAGGTAGTGATTATTGAACCAGAGTTCTCAGTGAGAAGGAGGAATAGCTCCAACATTGAGGATGTGTTTGGTAGGTGCTTCACTTGGCATCCTTGTTTCAGGGCTTGCTTTGTCTCTGCAGCGTAATTTAGCATTCTGCTCTGCCAGTGCATTTCTTCTTCCTCAGGAGCCTTGCACGTGTCTGTAACCTCACTGCTGCCCAGTGTGTGGCCTGGACAAGCTGCCTGTGGCACAGCAGGACTGAGGGATTTGGGTATTTAGTGAAAAGCCTTTTTTCCTTTTTTTTTTTTTTTTTTTTTTTTGGCTCAGCCCATCTGCTGGTGAAAAGTTCCCCTGACTAAAACCTCTTCCCCATCAGGAACCTGACCCGCCACTGATCCCTTGTCAGTAGCTGATGTCCTCAAGCAGGGGCAGGACCATTGTTAAGGCTGCCACAGCCTTAAGATGCTTGGAGAGCTGCATTCTCCCCTCTCTACCAACAGTGAAGCCAATTTTAGGGCAGTGCAGCAAGACCTCTGACTGCTGTCAACAGTGACTCACTCTCCTGTCATAGAGGGAACCTTAAGGAATGCTTCAGCCTGGCAGAAATACCTTTTTTTTCCCAGTCATTCCCCAGATTCTCCTTTCTGCTGCTGTTGGTAGTAGATTTTGCAGCTTCCTGAGTCACCTCTGACTCACAGCATTGTATCCACATATATTTATTTCTCTCTGTTCCCCATTATGGATTTACCAAAAGGCAGCCAAAGTGTTCAAAGGCCTTACAGGACACGTGTTGAGCAGAGCAAGGCAGTGGTTTGGGGACTGGGGGCTATTTCTAGCTTTGCTTGTGACTTCTCATAAAAGATTAATGAGATTTTTTTGGTGAATAAATCCAAATCCATGGAATTGGATATTTAAACGCACATATAGTGGGAATGTGGCCAAATTTTCAGGAATGCTTAATTCTCAACATTTCTTTGATAAAAACAGAATCTATTATTGTACAGAGCCATTTGAATGCAAACCAATTTACACAGATAACCAAGACAAATAACTGTTAGTATCTAAGTTTGAAAATATTTGCTATTCATTGTTTTTCCTTTAATTGAAAAAGCATTATTTTCATCATTATTATTTCAAAATGTGCTTATAGATCCTGAAGTGACAGGTGAGGTGTCAAAGCAACAAAGTCACACGGAGTCCATAAAGTCATACATATTGAAATATAACAAAAAAGTAGTGACATAAATAAAATTAAAATTAAATAAATAAAATAAAATAAAATAAAATAAAATAAAATAAAATATAAGTAGTCATAATTGAGAAATAGATTTGGTAGCAGTTTTAGAGTTCACTGATATCTATGGGTGGTAGAATCCCACCATGGCATGACTTCTGCTTCATGAGTCCCACCAAAACACAAGATTTGGTTATTGGGGAATTCTAGCCATGCCCAGTGCCTACATTGACACAACAGATGCAAGGGGAAAACAGCATGGATTTTAAAAAGCATTGAGCTTAACTTTGTTTCTTTCTATTGCTGTTTTCACAAAAGCCTGGGAGGTGTGGGACAACTTCAGAGACTCTAATGGCAATTCTTGTCTTTCAGGCATCGGATCTCAAAATCAAAATTTAGGTAAGTAAAAGTGACTTTTGTTTTTCCTCCTTTCCACCATTTCTGTTCTTTCCTGAAGTGGTTTACACCAGCATTGCTGGGATGCAGTGGTTGTTCTAGGAGATCCTGCTAAATCTGTCAGATTTTAGTCATAAACTTTTTCTTAGTTTCACACTGAAATAAGGCACAGGGACTGATTACTGAAGTACCTACCTATGCTCCCTCTGTATCTCAAACCATAAAATATAAAATCAGAAATGAAAAGCCAGTTCAACCACATAATTGTGCTACATCCATCAACATCAGCCCTGTCAGCTCAAGGCTCTCTTTGTTGAATTTCTCTGCTTTGCTTGATTGCAAAGATTTCAACTGGTGAAGCTGGCATCTTGTTTGTGGAATTCTCCTATTCACCCTGGGACATGGGGAGCTTCTCTGGTGGTGTTTGGTTTTCTGTTGACTCAGAGCTTTTGGAGAAGTGAAGCAGTCCCAGGATATTTCTGGGGTTTCACTGGAGAGGCTGACTGACCTCATGGAACCTGGTTCTTAAGGTCCATTTCTACCCCTTTGGTAGGAGCCCAGCTGCCCCCATAACCCTGAATTCAAAGCCAGTTTTAGGAAGCACTGAATGAATTTTCAGCACAACTGAAGCAAGTGAGTAGCTGAGTCCTTCTGCTTACCTAAGGAGCAACGAGTAATGTCAATTTGGGAAGCACATATGTGACATCCCCACCTAGAGAGTGCAGGTGTAAGCACAGAGAGCACCATGCACTGTCCTGTGCATGCACATTTGTGCACAGGTCCACACAGAAACATGAGAGATTGCAAACAGCTCAATGACAACCTTAATGTCTAAGTGTGGTGCCCACTTTGGAGGTTGGGAAGATCATTTCTTGTCCCAAACCCACTGCAAAACACATAATGTATCTGTTTGTGAGAGACTGGGTGCCTTTATAAATTGCATAGGTAAAGCACCCTAGATTTGCCCACCTGTTAAAATGTTGTTGCAAAATTCTTGTTCACCTTGTGTTCACATGGTCTGGCTTTAGTTCCTGGAGATGAGAACCCTGATCTCAAGCATGGCTTTAGTTTGGCCACTGGAAATTATACACAGGACAAGAGTAGCCAGGAAAAGTTCCTTCTCCTGTAGCACGGTGTATGTGTGTGTGCCACTTCAGACACACACACATATGTATGTAGTATCTATATAAAACTATTAGATTTATTATACAGTGGCAAGTGTTGCCTGGAAACTGGTTGCTATGCAAGTTAAATTCTGAAGAGTAGGAGGTGTGTAATTAGCTTTAAATATCTTCTGTGGTTAGTAATTACCCTGAGAAATCAGTGACACAAGGGGATGTGTTCGTGGAAGGCAAACTTTAAAAACTCTCTTGATTAGCAAATGGTACCCTTAGTTCCAGGCATGAAGGTGAGATGCTGAAGTCCCCCATGCTTTTTTTTCAGAGCTAGCCCCTGTATTGGGCTTACTCCTGAATGTTGCTGAATGCTAGAAAAGTTCTTTGGATTTTATTTGGCCTCACCTCTCCAGAGACTTAATCCTGAGCTCCATGTGACAGAGTATCTTTCTATTGACTAACCTGGTGCTGGGCAAGGTGCCATTGCAGGCCACAAGCATCAAGTACAAGGAGAATATTTATTTTCATGGCAACTGAGCTAAAAAAATCTCTTGGGGTTTCTGCAGTGGATGTCTTACTCAGATTAAGATATTGCTTGAAGCTCTTGCAAATTGGTTTAGGGCAAACTTTATTCCTGTAGCTATGGGAGGGATGCTCACAAGTGTCGACTCAGATGAGAGAGTGTTTCTCAGGGTGAACTTGAGCTACTCCCTGCCATTCTTGGGCAATAAATCAGGACTGGAGAGCTGCAGCAGCCTAAAGATCCCTCTCTGAAAAGAACTTTTTCCCTTCTCCAATTTCTCCAGTCGCTACTGGCGCCGCTGGAACCGATTCTGCAGGAGGAAGTGCCGCGCTGCCGTCAAGTCCAACGTTTTCTACTGGCTGGTGATCTTCCTCGTGTTCCTCAACACCCTCACCATTGCCTCTGAGCACTACAACCAGCCAGACTGGCTCACGGAGGTCCAAGGTGAGGAGGAGCTGCTGGTTCTGGTGTCAAAAAATAGGGGCTGAGGGAAGAGCTGGTGCACCAAACCACACGTTGTAGAAGGAGCGTGCATGGCTCCAGGCAGCCCTGTGTCTGTGGGGGATCCCAAATAACACAATAAACCTATCAGCCTGTGGTGGGAGAAGTTAGAGGGGAAATGTGAATGCCTCCCTTCCACCCAGAGCAGTGTTCCATTGGGTGTAGGTAAAATCAGGAGCCCATGCCAAATTTATATTTGCAGCAGCTGCATTCCCAATTTATGGACAGATACCGGGAGCCCCACATTGTCCAAGGTTTCGCCTGAAACGGCACTCATGAAAAATTCTAATTATTAGGGAGGTGATGAAGAGTGATTTGTGAAGTTCTGCTGTCTGCAGAACAGCTGAATTCTCTCTGGAGGTGAGAGCAGCTGAAAAGGCTTAATTAAGCAACAGTAGGTAGCACAGCAGCTCTTCTATTCCCACTCTCCTCTGCAGATGACGGGTGTGAAGGCAGGTTGTGCACAGGGAGGCGTGTCCCTGCCACTGCAGGTTGTGTAACACATTGCAGCTGTATGTGCAGCACATAAGGATTGCTGGAACCCTGCTGCTAAAACATTTCTGTGAATGAGGTGCCCACGCTTCTCAAGTTCATTCTTTGACCCAACCTTACACAAAGTTAACTTTTAAGTCTGATCCTTTGTCTTGGTTTGGGAAGACAGGTATCTGCCAGGGAAAGCTGGAGTTTCCCTTAGAATGGAGGAAGTAAACCACTCACCCCGTCCAAATTATAATTTTGCAATTAAGGGCTCTCAAGCAAAGATTTGGGAATAGGAATAACAGTTCTTTACTGGGAATATCAATAATACAAATGTGGTAGAAAAACAAAACCACCCAACCAAACCAGCAAGCAAACAACAACAATTTTGGAAAGCCCTGACAGAGTCAGAGCTACAACCTGACACCCTGTTGGTCAGGGGGTTGGAAGCAGCCCACAGTGAGTCCTCCTGGGGTGGCAGATGTGTTTCTGTTGAGGCAGAGATGATCCTGTAGCCAAAAGGGTCCAGAGGTGGTGAGAAGGGGTCTGGTGATGGTGAGAAGGGTCTGGTGATGGTGAAAAGAGTCCAGTCTTCCTCCCAGAAATCGGGGTGAAGCAAGAGAGCTTCCTGTTCTGGAGTCCCAGTTTCATCCAGGTAGGAATGGTTGGCTCCCCCCACTGGGTGGAGCATCTCACAATAAGATGATGGAATGTGGATATTCTACTTTGGGGATGTGTGCTTTTAGGGGTGTCTTAATGGTCCATTAGCAGAAAATATTCTCCTGGAGGGAGGACAGGCAGTGAAAGAGATAAGGAACAATGCCTTACCTGGTTTGAACAGCTGGCCCATTATCAAAAGGCACCCACCCCCCTCCTCCCAGAGTTACAAGAGATAAAGAAAAACAATTCCCCAACTGCTTTCAGCAGATGAAAATAGAATACACATTTTAGGTTCCATAACCCAAGACATCCTTAAAAGGCTTTCTTAGGAGCAATGGGCCAATAATTAGCTGTGATGATCTTTTGACTAAGTTCCCTTAACCTGTCTCTTTTTGCCTTCCATGAGACACTGCCAATAAGGTGCTGCTAGCTCTTTTCACGGCAGAGATGCTGCTGAAGATGTACAGCCTTGGCCTCCAGGCCTACTTCGTGTCCCTCTTCAACCGCTTTGACTGTTTCATCGTCTGTGGGGGCATCCTGGAAACCATCCTGGTGGAGACAAAGATCATGTCACCCCTGGGCATCTCGGTGCTGAGATGTGTCAGACTCCTGAGGATATTTAAAATCACAAGGTACTTTGTTGCTTCTGTGGGACTGGAGGAGGGCCACTGCTCGAGGCACAACATGCATGGGTGCAAGTCACTCACATCCCTGCTTGCTTTCACTTTTTCTGCCACTGGTTAGGTGGGGAGAGTGCTGGATTAACAGGCCTCATCTTGATGCCTTAGGAAGGCTGACCTGAAACAGGGACTGGGCAGAGCTGGAGAATAAAGCAGGGGTTTATTGAAAGGCCTTCAGGACCAACCCTGGGCAGGACAAGAGCCTGGCCAGGGCTGCACCCAAGGTGGACCCAAAATGGTCACAAAATGGACCCAAAATGGTCACAAAATGGTCACAAAATTGACAAACAGTCACCAGGTCTCACACTTTGATCAGTTTTGGTCCATTTGCACATTGGGGTTTAATTGTCCAATTCCAGCTCCAGGCTGTGAGGTCCCATCCTTCCTGTCCCTCCCTCCAGCCACCCTTGTTTGTGCTTTGGGGCTGAAAGTTGTCCTTGGTGTGCAGCAGGAACAGGATTTGTTTTGTGTCCCTGCTGTGTGCAGAGCTGAGTGACCCTGAATGTGAGCTCAGAGCTGCACCTCTGGGCAGCACAGAGTCTGAAATCATCAAAGCTCAAACTTAAGGCATCAATCCTCTGAAGTCAGGGTGGGGAGTGCTGTACAGACTGGACCTCCATCCCTGATGTGAGTGGTGAGGAGTCTGGCACGGGCAGCTGGAGACACCTGATGGCACATAAAGTGTTAAACTGGAATCTGGAACATTGTGAAGAGCTCAGGCTCTTACAGTTCTCCACAAAAGACCAAGACAACCAAAACAGCAGATAGCCTTGTGACCCCCTCTGACGATTTTGGTGACAGAGAGGAGCCTGAAAGGCTGCTATGAGCCAGAACAGCATTTGACTGAGGAGCCCATGCCAACTCCAGTAGACTCAACAGGGACCTGAGTGGGAGATTGTGTCAACACCAGCAGCTGTAGGCAAAGGATGTGGCCAGCTATTCCCCTTCCAGGGAGCCCCTCACGAAGCAGCAGCTTTATGAAGAAACCAGACTTTTTCCAGCTTCCAAGATCTCCTCTTTTCCCTTTCCCTTCTCTCCCCTCTCCCTCTGCACAAAGGCACAGTGATATCTATTAAACAGTCACTGCTTGCTGAGCCAGGAACCTCCAAAACACCAGCTTGGTTTGGCAGGGCTTTTTTCAGCTTGAGGGGAGTTTGTAGGAGAGATCAGCTCCAAACTCACCCAGAGCTCTTGCAAGAAATCTATCCAAGCTCTTGCCCCAAGTACAAGGTCTGCCTTTTCCCATGTGGGCACCAGTCAGCACCTTACAAAAAGCTTGGCTGAGGTGGTGAAGGTGCTTTTTCTGCATGCTCAGCCATCAAAATGTCCCTACAACTGCTGTAACACCCCCCCACCAAGGAAAATTCTGACAAATTGGAGATAGAAAACACAGCCCATGAGAAAAACAAGTCCAAAACTGGAAGATAGTCAAGATGGCTGAGCTGAGAGGCAGGAAAAAAACCCCAAAACAACAGGCTTGGATTTGTTCATCATACAAAATTTGCCCTGAAAGCTGCTGAGGCTCACATCTCTGGCAGGATGGATGGATCTCAGGGTCAGATGGCAGAGACAGAAAATCAGTTCACAGTCTCAGAGAGAGCAGCCAAAGCAAGCCTACAGCCATTTCAAAAAGGGGAAAGAAATGGTCTGTTTGGATGTGTGATCACAGAAGAGGGGATAATCTCCCAGAGGGGAGTGATCCCTCCCAGAGAGGGGAAAGAAAAGTTTCCAGCAAGAAAGGCATCTTAGCACTTTCAGAAATAGTGGAGATCTCTGGTCTGGGGACTGTTTTTCCTGGATCTATCCATCACCAAGTCCCTGGTTTCTGAGGAAAGCAGTAGCTGTTTCAGGCACTGGGTAATCAGAGACACCCAGGGCAACACACCAACAGCTATAAAAGCCTGAGCTCCAGCATAGCATCCTGGAGAGGTCATTGTTTTTTCAAGACATGTCTCCACTCCTGCACCAAATATATAAGAGAATTCTCTAATAGAAAGGCAAACACTGAGAGAATATCATTAATACTTTAGAAAGCCTGAGCTGGTGGAGTACTGAAATATTCCTAAAGCTTCTGGCAGAAATGTGACAATGGAACCAATCAGCAGCAGGACTGGTTACGTTCGCCTTCACTCTGCAGCACAATTAAAATGCAATTTTTCCTGGAAAAGGTGTTACCTGGAATATGTCTCCTGCAAACTGTGCATGGGTCTGTGTGTAAAGCACAGAGCTAAGGAAGAACTCATGATGCATAATGTATTAATCAGATCTTTCTTTCTTTCTTTCTTTCTCTCTTTCTCTCTTTCTCTCTTTCTCTTTCTCTCTTTCTCTCTCTCTTTCTTTCTCTCTTTCTCTCTTTCTTTCTCTCTCTCTTTCTCTTTCTTTCTTTCTTTCTCTCTTTCTTTCCCTTCCTTCCTTCCTTCCTTCCTTCCTTCCTTCCTTCCTTCCTTCCTTCCTTCCTTCCTTCCTTCCTTCCTTCCTTCCTTCCTTCCTTCCTTCCTTCCTTCCTTCCTTCCTTCCTTCCTTCCTTCCTTCCTTCCTTCCTTCCTTCCTTCCTTCCTTCCTTCCTTCCTTCCTTCCTTCCTTCCTTCCTTCCTTCCTTCCTTCCTTCCTTCCTTCCTTCCTTCCTTCCCTCCTTCCCTCCTTCCCTCCTTCCCTCCTTCCCTCCTTCCCTCCTTCCCTCCTTCCCTCCTTCCTTCCCTCCTTCTCTCTTTCTCTCTTTCTCTCTTTCTTTCTCTTTCTTTCTTTCTTTCTCTCTCTCTTTCTCTCTTTCTCTCTTTCTTTCTCTTTCTTTCTTTCTCTCTTTCTCTCTCTCTCTTTCTCTCCTTCCTTCCCTCCTTCCCTCCTTCCTTCCCTCCTTCCCTCTTTCTCTCTCTCTCTTTCTCTCTCTCTCTTTTTCTCTCTTTCTCTCTTTCTCTCTTTCTTTCTCTTTCTTTCTCTTTCATTCTTTCTTTCTCTCTCTCTTTCTCTCTTTCTCTCTTTCTCTCTCTCTCTTTCTCTCCTTCCTTCCTTCCTTCCTTCCTTCCTTTCCCCTAAAATATTGACAAGTAGGCTGCAGTAGTCTCAAATTTACATCTTTTGTAATTATTCATCATTTTCTTCATAGTTCTTCCCTCTGTGGGTGAAGTTCACCCTCATGTGGAAGGCCCTAACAGGAGCAGTATTTTAGGCTCACTCATGCCTTGCTGCAGGACAGAATATTTTGGCACTAAAGCCAAACTTTTTACCTCCTCTAGTAAATTACTTCTTTTTTCTATCGTTCACTCAGCTCTAAATACAATGAGGATTTATTCATGACATTATCTGCACTGGTGGAATACCCCACCTGAGTGCAATGATAATTCAGGGAGATACAACACTGGAAGGCTGGGAGGGGCAGGAGGAATGAGAGTGTCGTGTTTTATATCAAATATACATTAATGAGCATATGGGGACATACAGGGGAGGTGAGAATAATGATAATCTAAGATATTAAAAAGGCACAAAGCAGGAAAATTACTCTGGTGAGAATATATCAGTAGGTAGACTATTTTTTATATATGTGCATAGATTTTCCATGGTAAACCCCATGCACAAACAAATTCTGGGTCATCAAGATGATACAATTCTACAAGAAACACAAATGCAGCTCCATAATAGAATAGAAACAAATAAAGACACCATCAGATGAGCAATGCATCATTTCAGAAACACCACTTGGAATTTCAAGACCAAAAATTATAAATACATTAGACAAGCAGACAATGTAATCTGTTTTATTCTCCCTGATTTTTAAAGTGCTGTGCAGAACATCTCAGTTTGCTATGAGAAGATTATTTTCTCATTATAAATAGCTGCTTTATATGTATTATAGTCCTTTGTACTTAAAAAAAAGTAAATCATATAATTTGCAACAGCATACAGAAATTTGATGTTTTATACCTAATCCTGCCACTAGGTAAATCGCTGTTAATTGCAGGGAGGAGAGAGGGGGTGCCCCTTTATTTTTTTTTTTTTTTTTTTGTACCTTCTGTCAAAAATCACTGTCAAAGTGGTTTTGTATTGTAGGAGCAGGGTGGGAAGCTTTCCAGTAATGAGCCTGCCAGCTGTTGCTGCTGTTCTAAGCCCTGCATCTGTGATTGCCATAGATGTGATTATAAAGATGGGATGGAAGGCAGTGGGGAGAGAGGGGAGAGTGGGACACGTGAAGTTCTGATCCAGTCCTGCAGCTGGTGATTGTGTGGGATGCTGGACAAGCCACTGGGCTTCCCTGCACCCTGTGATCCCTGGGATCCTCTTGCATCCAGTGCTGAATTTTCCTTTGTGGTGAGGTGTTAACCAGACAGGATGAAGCAGTGAGACCCTTCTTCTTCTTTGTCTGGGCTTCAGCCACTGCTGACATAAAACCTTTGTGCTTCCCTGGGTAACCCCAGATCTCACTTTGAGGGAGTTCTTGCTGGCTCTGCAACCACCAAATGTGACAGATGGTAACCTCAGGTCAGGCTTCTAGGACCCTGAGATAAATCTATTGTTATTTTTACATCCTAATCAGTCAAGCATTTCTTATCCTCTCCTTTTTCCTTTTTCTCCTTTTTTTGTTTGGTTTGGTTTTTTGGTTTTGGGTTCGGGTTTTTTTTGGTTTTGGTTTGTTTGTTTTTTTTTTTGGTGGGGTTTTGTGTTTTGTTTTTTGGTGGTGTTTTGTTTTGTTGTTGGTTGGTTTCTTTGGGGTTTTTTGTGGTTGGTTGGTTGGTTGGTTTTTTGGGGGATTTTTTGGGGGGTTTTTGGGGGGGTTTTTTGGGTTTTTGTTTTGTTTTTGTTTTGTTTTTTCCCTGATTGGTTCATTTACTTTTCTAGTGGTTCTGTATTTCCAGCTAGCACTAGTACACAGATAAAACAGCACTAATCTTACCACCAGGCCATCTCAGTTAATTGCTTGAAGTTTGATACTTGTGTAAGAATCTGAACTCAGGTATTGAGCCATTTGTAAGAAATGCAGAGCTGATAGAAGTCTACAGAGTTGTGAGCTGAGATAGCAATGCCCTTAAACTTAAATTGAGTCACTGGGACTGTTCAGATGTGCAACAACTTTGCTGCTCCTTAAGGGCACTGCTAGAAAGACCTAGAAACTGTGTGTCCTGGCTGACATTGAGGACTTGGAGATGTTCTGGAGCCCATCAACCTCTGCTGCAAGGATGCTGAATTCATTTGACTTTCATCAGAATGAATTTTTCCCTTCTCCTGTGTCACTTTCCCTCCTTTCCAAAGTGTGAAAGTATGTGAGCTGTGAGCATGACTGCAAACACGGGGAGCTGTTACATTGCACATTCCGTGTGGATATTTGGTGGCTCTGAGCCCACAGCTTCCATGCCCTTACCTTTGCTCTGGAGCTTTTCATTGCTCATCCCTTTAATTGCAGTTAAACTTTAAAGCATCCTGGTTTTCTCTGAAGTGCTGGAGCTGGGCTGGAGGGAAAACATCACAGCTCCCTTTGAAGCTCAGTCCTTGGAGAGGAGCCCGCTGCTGAACTTGAGAGGACATAGTGATGTCCCTCTGCAGATCAGATTGCTGATCTTCCTGAAGTGCTTGGGCTGCTGGGGCAGACCTGCCTTCCACAGGACAAGAAAAGTATTCTTTTTAGAACAAGATTTTAAAACTATTAATTTAACTAGGAGTTTAAGAACCCTTGTCTCTAATGAGTATATGTATGACCTTCAGAAATAAAAGATAAGCTGAAGGATAAGGCTTCCACCAAAGAGCCAGAGCACCATTCTGCCATCCTTTATACCTGGAACTTTTGTCTTCAGGGCAAATATGGTTAGAAACACAGAGTCCTCTGAGTAAAGAGATGTTCAAAGCTGTGGGCTTTGGGAGCAGGGACTGGAGGCCACTGGCCGTGGTGGACACTCAAAGCATGGTGGCAGGCCAGCTAGAAGGAAGAGCACAGGCAAACGTTGCTGGCTTGCTGACCTTGAGGCTTTGCTAATAATTTGTGCATCAAAATTAGCTGATTGGAAGATGACAGCTCATCTTCAGCCCCGTCTGAAAGCTCTGCCAGCCTCAAAGCACAAAAGAGAAGAGCTCATGACCAGCTAAGCAGTAGATTAGGGGTGACTGAGCAGATGCAAGACCAAAGTTCCACCCTTGAGTGGAACCACAAGGGAAAGAAGATCCTCTCCCTGCATCAGACATGAGTCTGAACTGGGCACAAGCCTGACTACACTGGCAGAATAGGTCTTAACCATCCTGTCTCCTCAGTGAAGCCATTTGAAAATGTTCTGCAGCCAGTTTGAAGGAGCAGAGTAGGTTTGAAAACCAAAAAACCCAGTGAAGTTGTGCTCTCCCAAATGAATGTAGATCTGGAGTTTGCTTTAGGGTACTTGTAAAAAGAGCATTGTTATCTTTCTCATTCCTCCCAATCCCAGAGAGCTCAGCAACTTCCCTGTGAGTGAGCCCAAGCACAAGCCCAAGCCCAAGCTCACACACTCTCCAAATTTTGGGCCAGTTTGTATTTGCATCCAAACAGTTTCCCCATCTGTTCTGGTTGGTTCTCACAGGCCCCTCTCTGGGGTGAGGCATTCTGGCTGCCATAACATCTGTGAGTGCTGCAATGAGGTTGGTTAGGATGTAACTCACTGAAGCAGCAAGAGCTAATCACTGTGTATTGATATGAGATGTGCAGAGCCTTAGATGGAGAGTGCTGTAATAATCTTCTGGGTGTGTGTGTGTGGGGAGTGGGGAGGGTGGAGGGATTTGTGTGTGTACACGTGGGGTAGTAAAATTACTCATTAGCTGCAGGAGGTCTCGTTATCTGAGGGAAGCACATCGATGATTCACTGCCTAACAGGGTGTTTGCAAATGCCTGCTTTTCACAGAAGGCAGCCTGAACCAATATCCTGTGCAGTCCAGGAGCACCTGGCTTGAACTGAAGGAATTTCAGCTGCTTCTATTTTCTCTCCCAGGTATTGGAACTCCCTGAGCAATCTTGTGGCTTCACTCCTGAATTCAGTCCGCTCCATTGCCTCCCTGCTGCTGCTTCTCTTCCTCTTCATCATCATCTTCTCCCTCCTGGGGATGCAGCTCTTTGGGGGCAAGTTTAACTTTGATGAGATGCAGACCAGGAGGAGCACATTTGACAACTTCCCTCAGTCCCTCCTGACCGTGTTCCAGGTAAGGGCACGAGGGGTCCCTGTGGGGCCCACACCTTGTGTTTGAGTGGGGCAGGGCAGGTCCTGCAGCCTGGCACAGGACCCTGACAGCTCCAGGGTGCCTGCTCGTGCTGCCAGCACGGGCCATTCCCTCCCAAAGTGGGAACCAAAGATAAAATCCCTCTGTGCTGCAAGGCCATGGGGCTTTTTGGCCACTGCCATGTCCCAGGGCTGCACTTGTGTGTGCCAAAGGCCAACCCTGCTGCTGTCCTCCCTGCCCTGGGGAGCAAACACCTGCTCACAGCACCACAGAAGGAACCCCATGGCCCTTAAGCCCTCTGCAGCTTTGGGAGAGACCCACCAAGAGCACCAGGATGATGATTTCACTGATGTGAGAGGAGAAGGGAGCTGGCCAGGAGGTGCTGAGGGCAGTGCCACAGGCTGGGCAGCCTGTCTGGAACAACAGGCACATGGGAGGGAAATGCTTGGAAAAAGGGGGAGATTTGGGCAGAGTTGTCCAGGACAGCCCTTTGCCTTCAGCCATCATCTTCAAGAACACACTGTTCAGGGGTTTTTCACTCTTTGAGCACAGGCCTTCTTTTCCTTTTCTTTGTTCTGTGGTTTGTTGTTTGGGGTCTTTTCTTTTAACGTTCTAGATGGACACAGCCAGAGTCTCCATCAGCTCCATCCTGGGGGAGGGGGTGCTCTCTAGGGCAGTGGGGATCTTTGTGTTACGGGGTGTTCAAATTCTCTGTGTGGTCTAACACTGTATCCCTTATTGGTGGGAATGTGTCATTTAGATCCTGACTGGGGAGGACTGGAATTCGGTGATGTATGATGGGATCATGGCTTATGGCGGCCCCTCTTTTCCAGGAATGTTGGTCTGTATTTACTTCATCATCCTCTTCATCTGTGGGAACTGTATCCTTTGGTGCTACTCTTTTCTGCAAGAGGGGAGGAATTAAAACCGCTGTTTGCTTTGTTATGTCAGAAAATAGTGAATTTCATACCTCACCTTTTTGCCTTTTCCCTGCAAAATTCCCAGTGAATTTTGGCATCACACTGACAAAAGTTAAACAAGTTCATTTTGTTTGAGCTGGTGCTAAGGCATATAAACAGTTGTAAGAGTCAGCTACGTGCCAGTTCCACATGCTAGCTTTTATTTAGTATCTTTGCATGTTTAGTGTTTTTATTTTTCATTCCCCTCAATTCTCTCATAGGTTTTTCTTTCCTGCCTTCTCCACAAACTAATCTCTGGGTGTTCCTATTGTACTTACTGCAGTTTTTTGGGGTTTTTTTTACTTTAATTGCTTTTTTAGTAATATATTCCATGTGCTTCCATCCAAGCCTTATGTGGAATAAAAATACATATAATCTGCAATATGCTATATACAGATGCTGCAATAGAAGTAACATATGTTTGACATAATTGATTTGTGTGAGATCATATATTAATCCATGTATAAACTAACAGGACCTGTGTTCCATTTCAGTCCCTGCAATCTGTGTGCTCTTCAAACAGAAAATTTTGGGCTCTGTTATCTCCCAGCCTGTGCTGGTCTTGAGTAACTTCAGTTCTGGCTTTGAGGTGAAGTGAGGGCTCTGTACTCACCCCAGGAGGCACAAAGCACATTGCATGGTTGTGCTGTGAATGCCTCTTCACAGGAATTTGCATATCACATCGAGCTGCCATTCTGTTCCCTATCCCAGTTTGCTCCAAATTTGTCTCTGCTTGGTTTCTGCTTCCCTAATAAATGGCCCTCCTGTGTCAGAGGTGACATTTCCTTTTATACTGATGCTTCTATAAAGCCACCTTATAGACTCAGCCCAGCTCTTCTGGCCTTTGCCTATAATTCACATCTCTCAAACCCTGTTATTTGACGTCTCAGTTGACCTGCAGGCCCTCACTTCAAAGTGAGGTGGTGCAATTCCACTTATCTGAAGGTCAAGGTAGGCAATCTGGCTGACAGCTTAAAAAAAAAAAAAAAAAAGCTACAACTTGGATCTCCTTGTGAAAATGTGAGCCAACTCTACTTGCTGGCTGACTTTGGAGCCTTTAGACCTTGGAGCCCAGGCAGGGGGGGATGTCTGTGTTTCCAGACTAAGCCTTGAACCAGGCTTTGCTCAAAAGTTACTGTGGTATAATAAGACCTACACTCAAAAAAATTTATAAAACGACCTTATGGTCAGATTTGTAACATGAGAGCTGAACACTGACTGGTAAGGCAAGAAAACTGTTGTGATTCTTTGTCCTTCAGCTCCATGGGCATGACTGGCCATGCATGGACTCTCTGCTAGGGGATGGCAGAGCTGTCAGCTCAACCCTTCACTGTCCTAAATTAACCTCAGCAATGCTCATCAGAGGACAATTCTGGCAGCCCACAAAACCCCCTTGTGCAACCTAAACTGTCAAAAACTGTTCAGTGCTCCTCTTGTGTTCAGTGGGGCTCTCTGCACAGAGGGAGACACTCCTGGGAAGCTGGGGACTGAAATGTAAATCTGGGCTTAGATGTTTGACATCAGCCATTCTGTTGTGAAATCCTGAAAACCAGCAGAGTGTGTTATCTGTGTGGAAGGAAGGTGTAGGCTTGTGCATCAGGGATATGCAGTTGTGTGAAATGGAAGTTTGGAAAATCCAAGAGATCTGATGACAGGTTGCTAAAAATGTTCAATTAAGAAAAACCTTTGGTATAAATCTTCTCCTGCAGTTTTCAAAGCCCGTTTTCTTTAAGCAGCACACAAACAGATATCCTGCTGAATGTATTTTTGGCCATTGCTGTGGACAACCTTGCTGATGCTGAGAGTTTAACATCTGCACAGAAAGAGGAGGAAGAGGAAAAAGAAAGGAAAAAGCTAGCCAGGTAAATCCATTTGCATACCCCTGCCTGCACACATTCCTGTAATGACACCCAGCATGGATATATATGAACATGATGCCTGTACATACATGTGTGTATATGTAATATAGATCACCTTTGTGTATGTGTGCAGATTAGATGTGTGATTAATGTAATTATATAAAGAATTATGTCTATATAAAATTTTATGCAGAGGAATTCCAGGTGTCAGACAGGAAAGTGTTGTGAGCTAGGAGTCCCCCCCAGCTGCAGTGCTGTGAGCAGAGGAAAGGAAGTCTGGGTTACTGATGAGCTTTCAGAGGATCAGCAGAGAATGAGTGTGGAATGCTGTCAATCCCATTTGAATCTCCCTACTCTCTCCTGATTGCTTTGGGCCACGAGGCATATTTTCTGTCGTTCCCATGATGAGATTTAGCAGCTTCTTTTTCTTTTGATGCCACATGCTGTTCTTCTCCTGCCAGTTCTTTTAGTGTTTCTGCAGACACTTCAGGGCCACAAGCTGGATGAGGAGCTTCTCTGTCATTCCCAGCTGCCAGCAGCGGGGAAGCCTCTCCTTCCTGGTTATTCCTATTCACTGCCTCCCAGGCTGCTGGGAGGGGATCTCTTGTGCAGCTCTCTCTGCTTCATCCTGCATGCAGCTCAGCAGATTTCCCTCACCCCAGGGGTGCAGTGAGGGGCAAAACCTTTGGAGGCAGTGTAGTTGGAATTTCACAAGGCATGGGTTGAAAATGGCCCACGCTTTTGTCGTTGGGTGGACAAAGGGGATCTCTGCTGACAGACCTAAAATATGCATTTGCACAAACACACACAAACACGTGCCACTGAGAAAGCTGCAAAACGTAGGACACTGTATGGAAACAGGTCAGAGCCTCTGCCTGCAGAGGAGGACAAGGTGGAGCCCCTGGTCTGGAGGCTGAGCTCAGAATGGAGATGCCAGCCAGCTGATTGTTCTCGTGGTGTGTGCTGTACTACATGAAATTCCTGAAAGGGAAGCAGCTTTTCCACCTTTGTAACTCTTTGGTTTTTATCTTGTAAAATTGCTAGGACTGCTAGTCCCGAAAAGAAACAGGAGATGGAAAAAACAGCTGTGGAGGAGGAGACAAAGGAGGAGAAAATTGAGCTGAAATCGATCACTGCTGATGGAGAGTCCCCACCTGCTACCAAGGTAAGGTGTGCTGGCAGCCAGCACCCTCTGTGCAGTGATGGCATGGGCAGCTGGGGCTCCTGAGGGAATGGAAACTCTCTGCTGTGTCTGATAAAGCCTTTGATGCTTCTCCTTCCCTTTCTGTCAGATCAATGTGGATGATTATCAGCCCAATGAAAGTGAAGAGAAGAGCCCTTATCCCACAACAGAAGCACCAGGTAAATATCTCCTCCCTTCTATCCCTCACTCCACAGAAGCTCCAGTTGCTAATGCACACAAAGCCAAACTGTGGCAGCAGGTGTGCTGGAAATGCTTCCCTGGTGGGGCAGGATGGTGTTCTTGCCTGTGCTTGCACAGGTCTGGACTTGGCCCTTGGAAGTCCCTTGACAGTCCTGATCACCATATTTGATTTGGTTCTCTGTAAAGCCGTTTATTTGGAAAATACAGAGCTTTGCAGAGAATCAAATCATGTAAAAAACCTCCCTGTTTGAAAATATACATATGACACTGTTTTCAGAGTGCTTTTTCAGTACTCAGGGGTCAGGGCAGTGTCTCAACAGATGGTCATGAAAGGGAAAGTGCTGAATGCCTAATCAAAAAGGACAGGGTGACACCAGCATAACTCTGAAGGCATAAGATCCCAGCCTAGACGTGCAAGAAACAAGCTGTGGCATTAGTTAGGCTGCTTTTCAAGTCAGGTGGGCCTAATTAACTTCATTCTCTCTCAGCCTTGAAAGCCTAGTTGAAGAAATCTCAGAACTTTAGGCAGTGTTCAAGGGACCCTGAATGGGGGCAGGATTGGAGCTAGTCAGTTCAACTTCCATTCTTGGAAAAGTGCTGGAACAAAGGATTAAACAAACTCTATGACCACAAGATAAGGAGATGACCAGCAGCCAACAGAGATTTGCCAAGAGCACATCACATCAAACCACCCTTGTTTTTCTTCTGAAAGGGGCTGAAAACACTTGCAGAGAGGAGAAAAGAAGTAGATGTCATATTCTTTAACTTTGCTAAGGCTTCTGACCATCTCTTACATCTCATAAGCTGGCTAGAAAAAGATGGTCCAGATTGATGTTGTTAAAGATTACAACGACACAGATTTTGACTTAGAAGGCTGACAACTATTTTGTTTATTTTTGGTGTTTTTTGGGGGTTTTTTTTAATACCATTTTACAAATAACAACTTACTTGGTGAAAAAAAGGATAAACTTTTTTAATTATATTGGTTAAGTTAGAGGGACATCAAGAAGAAGTTTCTTTTAGGGAAAGGAATGTAAACATAGGTTACAGATAGGAAAACGTGTCTCTTGTTGACAGAAAACTCTTTGGGAAAGGGTTTCAGAAAATTAAAACATTACAGGCACGAACCAGGGCTACATTAGATGATGGTGAGAGAAATGTTCAGACCCTTTATGAGGAGAGCAGTGATAGCCCAAGTGAGTTTGCAGAACCCAAAAGCCTGACTTGAGTTCAGCTCAGTCTGTTGTTAATGACCTGAATGATGGAAGAGGCAATATGCTTATTGCATTTGTAGATGACATGAAGCTGGGAAGGACAAGAAGCGTGCTGGAGGGCAGCATTAGAATTCAAAGAGCTCCTGAGGTCCTGGATAAATGGTCTAAATAAAATTGAAAGTGCCAGGCTCTAGGCATAGACAGGAATAAACAATTCGCAAATAAAGGATCTTAGGTGACAGCTAGTTAGGTAAGAGTCCTTGGGAAAAGGATCTGAATCTCATGACCACAAGCTCAACAGATGTCAGCAACAGTTTCCTGTCTTTGAAAAGGCCAAGCAAGTAGTGAGGTTTGTGACACAGAGAAAGAATGAGCCTTTTGTCCAGTCATGGGTTTGTTTTCACTGGTCAGAGCAAAGCAATTGTTTTATTGTGCTCACCATTGATAAGAGCTCTGGTATCTGGAATATCATAGCTCTTTTGGGGTGCTCTGGTTCAGAGAAGTGGGGCTGAATAGAAGGAGTTTAGAAGAGAAGGGTGAAAACAGTGCTAGCAGGTAGCAAGAACTAAGATTGAATGAACCTTGGTCACTTGACTTGGGAAAAGCAGGAGAAACATCTTCAAACACATTAAAACCTTCTACAGATAGGAGGAGAGTTATCTCCAGTGTGAAGTGACAGATTTAAGATTCAGAGCAGAGAGAATTTTCTAATGGTGAGGCTGTAAAGGTTCACAGAGATGGTTGTGGAAGCCCAGCATTACTGAATGTTGTGAAGGACAAGTCAGAAAAATGTTTCCCAGAAAAGGCTCAGATACAGTAATTAATTGAACCTGGCTTGGCAGAGGCATGAACCAGAGGGCCTTTTGTGACCCTTCCCTGCTCTGCTCTTCTGTGTTTCTGTCATTATCTAACAGGCTATAATAGGCTGTAGAACACTTTCTCTTCTATCCCATGACTCCTAATAAATAAATGTCTGATAATAGGCTGATTTGACAGGGTAAAAAAGAGCACAAGAGTTCATTTTGAGTAGATGGACAAGAGTTTCAGACAAGCAAAATGGAAAACTGTTCACTGCATTTGATTTTCAGTACAAGAAGTCCTCACATATGCTGTACTTGTATTCTTCCATATTTATAGCCAATTTATCAGGAGTAGAGTGTGGTTCTGACTCTGGGCAATACCATTTTAACACTGCCTGAGGCAGGTCACTCTGGATTTCATCTTCCCATCACCTCTGTAGGCACAGGCACATACTTGACACACATCCCCAGTTGCTAAGGGGTTTGTGGGAGTCAGCACAAATTAAAACAGCTCGATGCAGTTTTGTTTCTGTTTCTCAGCTGGCTTGGATTTACAGATGATTACATTTTTTTTTCAAGTGAAATATCAGTCATCTGAATGTCAATTTGAAGTCTACTGCTAATGGAATTGGGGTTTATTTACTTTCTGCAGATAGCTTAGTAAGAGGAGCTTATGAATGAAAAATATCACAAAACACTACGTCTACCTTTTTTTTTTTTTTATTTCATGCATAGAATTAGAGTGCAGAGAATCAAGTGAAAACACTTTCAGTGCTTGCCTCAGGGTGCCAATCCCTGTCTCAACATACTTTTGAACACAACCTGGAATTTGAATGGGTTATCAGGTGTTCTTCCTGTAAAGATTATCAGGTGTTCTTCCTGTAGTAGAACTGCAAAGGGACACCCATCTAGGTCACTTGCCAGTGAATGCCATCGATGCCATTTCTGAACAGGCCTGCTCCCTGAATTGTTTATCAATTCTTTGTGAAGACTGAAAATTCTGTGTTCAGAAACAATTTAAACTGGTCACTTAATTATTTTTTTCCTAATGAGGCAGGGTCTCTCCTAACCTACCTTGCTCTGAGTTGTTTCTGCTCCTTAAACCAGCTTTCTCCATAACCCCTCCTGCCTCTGCTTGCTGCACAGTGTTGCTCCTCAGCCCCAGAACAATTGCAGCTCCTCAGATCACCTGGCCTCTTTTTTTGGGAAGGACAGCCTGGTTCTCCCAGAGATTTGTGTACACTAGAAGGATTATTCTGATGATATGTTTATTACAGGGAGACAGGGAGCTAGTCTTGCAGTCTAGTACAGAAATAGACAAAGAATTCAGGACGTCAAATGAAGGTAAAAGCTTGGGATGATTCATGGGAGCTTGGAGCAAAATAATGTCCTTATACGAGAGTCCTGGTCTTTGTACAGTAAAAAAAAAAACCTCCCCAGCATCGAATTTCTCACTGGTGCTGCACTGCAGCCTGTTTGTGCTTGTCTCCACAGCCAAAGAACATTTGCTTCTACAAATGTGCTGCTTCTCCATGGAGGTAGATAGTTATGGGCAGTGACCTGGGGTGAGGCTGTAATCATGTCATTCTTTATGGATTTGTCCCTCAGTGTTTCCTTTCTTCTGCCCCCTAGACTCAAAGTGAAAAGTGGAACATTGTTCTTTATCTGTGGCTGAGGAACTGAATGTGGTTTTCAGTCAGAAAGTGTTTGGTTCCCAGAGTCATTAATATGCATTTCTTGCAGTATGGCAGACAGGAGAAAAAGAGGAGAGGAACAATGTTCTTCATGGTCTTCATGGGGCTGCTCCTTCTGCTAAGGGTCCATCTTCCAGAGGCATTGTTCCATGCCCATTTAAAAATGTATTTTAAACATTCCTCTGAGTAATGGAAGCAGAATGATCTCACATTGAAGGCTCAGAGCAGGGACCCAGAATACTCTTCTTAAATAAGAGTTTCAAATATCCCACAGAATCCTGGGCATTGCTTTTCTGGCCTGTTAAAGAAGAAAAAGGATTTGCTTACCTCACTCTTTGTCAGCCTCCTCTGAAACCTGTAGATAAAAGGTGCAAGTGCAAAGTATGGTTATATTACATAAACATGCACATTAACCTTAACACCTATCTTAAAAGTCCTGTGTAAAAAAGGTATTTCTGAAAGATGTTTCTTTGACTAATAAAGCCTGTAGAAAGAGTATTATGAAGTGTATTACACATAGAATTGAGCTGTTAAAAAATAGGCTGACTTAAAAAGTACAAACTCCATGTACCAGCTCAAACATTTATGCAAAGATCTATCAAGTGAATTGGAGCTGAACTCTTGGTACTGGAAGTGTAAAGAGAGAATCCTATTTGCATGTAATGATGGCATGCATTCAAAAAGGGCACTCTTCTCCTCTCTCTGGTATCTAGATCAGGATCTCTGCTGATTCACCTGTTCTTTCTGATGTGTCCCCTAGCCAGATCAAGCACAGCTCCTCACCCTAAATGAGCATCATTCCTGGAACTTATCTCCCTTTATGGACTCAAGATGAACCTTTTAATTAGAGTTTCCTCCTTTGCAGTGCCTGGAAGATGAATCAGTTGTATCTAACATACAACTGATGTCAGGCTCCTTTCTTAAAGTGGTTTGTTGTTTTTTTTTGTTTTTTTTTTTCCCGTCTTGCTGATTGAGAGGATTTAAAACAGCAAAATCCTATCATGTCATTTCCAAAACAACATCTGACTTCAGCAGGTGGAAGAAATCCTCAAAGGCAGAAGCTTCTCTTTCACATGGCACTTAGCCTTCATCTCTGCATTTTCCATCTTGAGGCTGCTCACTGATCAGCCTGGAGATGACACAGGTTCAAGAGTCTCAGCCTCATTCCCCTCTTTCTGACCTTCCCCCCACTAAAGTACAAAAAGGGACAATTTTAAGGCTTTCTGACTGGTGTAAGTCAGTGTGCATGTGCTCACTGCTGGTTCTGGGGCATGCATGTGCTCGTCCAGACACGGTCCCAGATGCAGCAGCAGCTCCATGGAGATGCTCACAAATAGAAGAAAAACAATCTTGGTAAACTGGAGGAATGGTCAAAAGGGAAAAAAAACAATATGCCCTTCAGTAAGGATGAGGTCTAAGTGCCACTTTTGGGAATAGTCAGCAGCAGAAATGCAGAGGGGGCAGTGACAGGGCCAGACTGCTGCTCTCTGGTAAATAAATAACCTGTGCTTTGTGCACATCAGACACTGATGGCAAATTAATGCCAAAGTGTAATGAAAAGTCTCCATCAAGGACATTTAACACGAAGATAGTGTTACAAGATAGAAGAAGTCATCTAACTTTCCTCTGCAGCAGTAAAACCTCAGCTGCAGGTTAATCCTGCAGATAATCTGGAAGCAAAGTAGCAGGAGTGATCAGAGACCTGGGGAACACAGCACCTCAGGAAGGGCTGCTGCTGTTTTGCTTTAGGAACCAGATCTTCTCCCAGAGGCATAATAGTGGTTCTCAAGTATGCCAAAGCTTTCTGCAAGAGGAAGGCAATTTTTAATTTTCTGTGCCCATGGAAAATAAGAAAACAGATAATGGATCTAGGCCACAAGAGGAAGGACTCAAATGAGCCATTAGAAGTAGCATTTCTGTTTGTTTTTTGAAGATGAGGAGAGTGTAGTGAGGATGTTGTAGGCTCACCAGCACTGATGGTTTCACAGAGAGATGAGAGCAAAGTCAGCCAGGGTGAGCACTGGGCACTGCCTCAAAGGAGGGAAGGGCAAGGAACCTCAAGGCTTCAGCATCCCATTTGAATGGTTCTTAGCTCTGGTTGTGACAAACGCCCCAGCACTTTGGAATGGGTGGTATTTTGCATTAAAAGACAAAAAAAATTGCTTCTTGCAGCAGAGGAGGATGAGGAAGAACCTGAGATGCCCGTCGGCCCCCGGCCTCGCCCGATGTCGGAGCTGCACCTCAAGGAGAAGGCTGTGCCCATGCCTGATGCCAGTGCTTTCTTCATCTTCAGTCCTAACAACAGGTATTTAAGAGATTGCTCACCCAGAAGGAGGTGAAGAGCTGGTACCCCTTTCACTTTGGGCCCCAAAAGTTGCAGAGCTCCCTTTCAGCAGTTCACACCAGAAGCCTCCTTTGGCCCACCTCTCCTTTAAGGCATGAAATCCTATGGAGCCACAACTGTAGGGGGTACAGTGAAAATATTCATTAGGAGTTCAGTGCAAGGCTGATTGAAGACACAAATCACCAATGAGGGACACAGAGGCGAGGCAGTAATTGGAATTTCCCAATGTATCCAGGTCCAAACTGCAGGAGAGCCATCAATCAAGTGGGAGGCAGCAGCTTCCTGGCCTAAGGGCTGCCCAAAACCCACTCCCAGTAGGGAGGTTGTGTGTCTCTGCCCATTGCTGCACGTCAAGAATGAGCATCAAAGAGGGAATGAGAGAGGGAGGAGAGTCCATAGCTCTGAGAGGAGTCTAGGGAGCACAGCTCTTCTCTCACACTTTGCCCAGGGGCTCCTGCAATGCCTCCTGTTGTCACCCCTGCCTTTCCCAAAGAGATGTGCAGGACCTGTGGGTGGGGGGCTCTTGGGAGACAGGTGAGTTTACCTTTGCAGTGAGCTCAGTGCCCCGTGGTGTGTGCAACACCACATCTTCCAGCATCTCTCCTAAGGACTCAGCCTTCAAACACAGCCCCAGGGGAAGGCAGGGCTGTACCTCCACCCCTGAATTCAAAGCCATTTTTTTTCCCCAGCAGAGTTTGTGCCACTCCTCCTGGGGTATGTGAGCAGGGAGGGACTGAGGATGCCTGGGGCTGTGATGTTAGCTTTGCCACCCACCCCCTGTCATTTGTAGAACTAAATTAACCTCTGCAGTCATCTGTAAAATTGCTATAATAGGGACTTGGAGCCCTAACAGCCAAGAGTGGAGCTAAATAGATTAATGAAGTGCCTGTAGAATTATGCACAGAGCTATTATGGGGTTTAACTCCTCACATCCTGCTACCAGCACATGGAAAGTGGTGTAATGGTCTCCAATAAGCAGCTTTGAATGGGAGACTGCTCCTTCTTTACCTTTTAGTTTCCCTCCAGGAGCACCCATGTTTGGCATACAACCTGCATGGGGTGACATCTCTCAGGAGGCATTTGCTGCTGCCAGCCTGCCCTGTATCCCTTTGGCCAGGCCTGTGCCCTGGTAGCAAGGTGGATCCCCCACAGCTCCTGCTCAGTGACACTCCAGCCCCAGCTCAGAAAGACATTTGTGCCCCAAAGCCTGTTTCTGCTGCTTTCCTCCTCAATGAATCAGGAATGGCTCCATAAATGAAAGCAAGGGAGCACAGAAATCACCACAGGGAAATCACAAGGAGCTCTGTCAGGAGGGAGTGATTGTTCTCCATTCGAACACACCGAGTGTGAGTCCTGTGGAGAGTTTGTCCCTGTGCTGGGGCAGAGGGAGGATGCTCTGCAGGGCACTCCTCTACTCCTGCTGGCAGAAGAGGAGGGGGGCAATGTTTCCCAGCTCTTGCTGTCCTTGGAGAGATAAAGCCATGCCTCTCCTCTCTCTTGCAGGTTCCGTGTGCACTGCCATCGGATCGTGAACGACAACATCTTCACCAACCTGATCCTCTTCTTCATCCTGCTCAGCAGCATCTCCCTGGCAGCTGAGGACCCCGTGAGACACCTCTCCTTTAGGAACCAAGTATGCTCCCCGCCCTCCTTCCCTCACTGGGTGTTGCAAGTGTGGCACAAGGGCAGGAAAGGCTGCAGCAGAGGCTTGGGGAGTGCCTGCCTGCCGTCATCCCTGCCCTTTGTAGGGTCTGTGTGGAATCATTGGGGTTTGCAGGAAACATCAGTCAGTGCAGAATTTGGCCTCTAGTTCACTTCAGAACTGTGTGTAGGGGAAGGAGGAACAGGAGGGTGGAGCAAAATTACTCTTCCCTGGGATTAAAGCATTAGAAATGAGCTGTAAAAACACTGATTGGGGATACAGATGATTCGATTTTGGGGGAATTTCAGGTTCCCTTTGGAACATTTGTTCTGCTGCCACATGCTGTCTTTTAAACTAAAACAGCCCAGGGCCTGGTTTTCATTTTACTCACACTGGTGTGTAAATCAGGAGTAACGTTCTGGAGTTTGATGCTGTCACTCTGGGGGAAATTGATGTCATCAAGGTGAGAATCTGAGAACTTCTGAACACAGCTGCAAAGCTATCATTAAATTTGAGATAACCCTCGAAAAAACACACTGTGCTCCTCTCCTTACCTGCCTGGGGAGAGAAGAGGAAAGCATTCAGCACAGAGATACATTCTCACCCTCTTTCCTGGCCATCCTTGTTTGCCTTTTGAAATGTTCAGTGCTCCCTTAACTTTGCCAGTGGTTGTTCCCATTAGTCAGGGTTCATTGCAGAAAAATGAGGAGTCAGCAGACCTGTGCAAGACCTCTGATTTCTGGTGTCTGCAGTGGCATTTTGGTGCCTGAAGAGTTTGCTAGGATTGAAGAGTGGGATGGTTTGGGTTTTTTTCTTGTTTAATAATAAAACCTTAATTTAATGCTCCCTGAAATATCCTGGCCTGAGCATGCATCTGAACACATATGTGCATGCAGAGAAGGTGTTAATGGAAGTCTATTCCTGAGCATATCTCAGAGTGGCTTTGCATTTTGTCCTGAAGGAGGCTGCTAAATAACCCAGCCCATCCTGTGCCACCAATAACCCACTTGTGCACAAATGAGGGTGCACACCATGCAGGGATAGCTGAATGCCAGGGTGTATTAGTGCTGCAGCATCTCAGCTGGCAGGTGGGCTCCTGACAGGCCACAGGAACTGTGGCATAGTCTGAAGCAGAGAGATTTAAATGAGAAGGGGAAAAAAAAAAAAAGGAGTTAGAGCTGGTTGTCCTGGATTAAAGAGCTGAGGGTTTGAGGCAGGGCGTTGTTTTGTGCTGCATGAAAATCTGTGTTTTGATTTTTGCAGGTACAGATGTTTAAAGTGTTTCATACCAGGGGACACTGGCAAGATGTTGGGGTGGCAGAGGTGGCCTGCCTGTGACAGTAGGACAGAGAGATGATGTCCTCCCCTGGGTCCTCCCACGCCCAGGCCTGGGAGCAAAAGGAAGAAAGCAAGCAGAAATCAAGCTGAAAGCAAAGCTGCCTCTGCCCTCACTCAGCACCAGGACTTGTGCAGGCTGGGGATGCTGCTGGCACAGACCATCCCAGAGCAGGCAGGCAGAGAGCCCAGCAAGGGCTACTGGAGAGGCTTGGCCTCCTTCCTGGGGCAGGCTGTGTCCTTCTAGTGTCACACAAGGCTCAGTGTCTGCAGGTGCCAGCCCAGTCTGACCAAACAGCCCTTGAAGTCCAAGCAAGTCCTTAGACTCTGCTCACAAATATTCTCCTGTTTGCACCTTGGCAAGGTGCTCATTCATTTTGATATCTTCCAGAGCAAGTTGATGTTTAGATGACAATAAATATGCCAGCTGATAAATGGAGCTGCCTGCACAGGTGGGGCAGGGACCATTTTCATCAGGCATGACTTCATCCTTGCTAGCTGCACCTTTGGGGCCACACTCACCAGTGTGTTCTAGCTCCTTTGCAGTGCTCTGGTGAGGTGAAGCAGCAACAGGCACAGCTTAACCATTCACTTTAATCCAGTTTGCAGCTTCTTTATGTTGGTGGAGTCATGCAAAGCAGTTAGAGGGAGTTCCCATGAACCTGGCCCATTGATTATAAAATTATTCCATTGATAAAATAACCAAATGTCAGGACTTACAAAGCAGCAAGGCAAAAGGATATTTCTAGTTGTCATGTATGTAAATTAATATAGGTTGAAATCAAGATCTGTCCCCTTGAAGTGGCCCTTTCTTAATTCTGTAAGCTGCAATGATAGAGCCCACGACAGCCTTGAGAAGAATTTGAGATTAAAAACTGAGCAGTGCCCTGAAGAATTTTGAGTTACATGGCAGCAGTAAGTGATACATCCCCCCATCTGACATGCAGTGTCTGCAAATCAATCCAGATTTGGATTAGGCTTAAATAGTGCAATGTGAAATAACCCTGGAATTTGCAGCAGCTGCCCCTCTGCCCACCAAGCTGTAAGAATTTAACCACCCATAAATCTGGGTGAGGATCCAGGCACTAAGACACAATAAATGCCTGTGGGATGGGAGAGGGCAGTTTCCTGATTTGTGATTATTAGTGTTTTAGCAGCAAAGGTCTAAATTTCACAAATTATCAGTTTTCTACCACTTTTTTTATATTTGCCTTCTGGTTTAAAACATGATAATGGTAAAACAAGAGTAAACCATGGGCATGATGCTTTTGATATTCAGCATTTGGAGTGTAGATAGCACTGAAGTGGCTTGGGATGCTGAAATATATCAGAAACAAAGAGAGTTCAGTCCTGGTCCCAGAAATCAGTGAGGAAGTTCCCATTTACTGTGGGATGCCAGCATAAAGGCAATGAAGGGCATTCCTGTCCTTGATGCTGCTACCTTGAGAGCCCCTTTACACTTCTAGACTCCTCACATCCTCCTGTGACACCAGCTTTTGTGGTCTGCTGTGCGTGGCACAGGTGTCTCCATCACCAAGCCGAGGTTCCTGGGAGTGAGGAGCATTTCAGTGCCTGGTTATTCAGGATGCAAAGAGAAAGATGAAGGATCTAAGTTAGGCACCTCTAGCAAATGACCAAATTATGGTTGCAGTGCAAGGGCTGGGATTCTGTTCAGTTGGCAGAGTCTTTGTTATCCATCCTAATCCAGAGCAATTCAGGACAGAGAAAAGAAATGGCTCGAGTATGATTTTGCAGTTTGCTTTTCTTCCTTTGAGAGAGGCACAGGACAAGACTGAATGGAAGTTAATAAGAATGAATCTCGTGTTTTCCACTGAGAGAGCAGGCATTCTTTGTGTTCTCAGTTTGGAATCCTATTTGGGAAAACCCTTGAATGTTCTTTATGAGATTAAAAAAAAAAAAAAAAAAACCCTGCAGCAACAAAAAAAGTTATTTTGCCTCTGTGGTGCTCATGGGATTGTAACTCAGGAAAGATTTCATGTAATGTGCTTCTTGTCCTCTGTGCCAGAATCTTCACTGCATTCAACAGGAGCTTGTTACAAAACCATTCCCTACAGAGTCGTGCTCATTCCCTCGTGGAAAGAACTCATGCATTTGATTTTTAACTGTGATTTCCCATCCAAGTGCTCAATCACTGACCCACCCTCCCCACTCCTACCCCCTTTTGTTTGTTTTTTTACAGATTCTCTTTTATTTTGATATAGTTTTTACTGTCATTTTCACCATTGAAATTGCTCTGAAGGTAAAGTGCCCATCCTCTCTGCCATTCCTTGCTCACAAGCTTTCTGCTTTGCTGCCCCTCTCTGTTGCTAACACACACAGCCTGTTTGTCCCGGGGTCACGCTCAGAACCACTAACCCAATTGTGCTTATTTTTCAGATCCTAGGCAATGCAGACTATGTCTTCACTAGTATCTTTACATTAGAAATTATTCTTAAGGTAACCAATCTGAGAAATACACTTGTTTTCTTCTTTTCTTTCTCTTTCTTTCTCTTTCTTTCTTTCGCTCTTTCGCTTTCTCTCTCTCTCTTTTTTTTTTTTTAATTTTTTTAACCTCGTTTTTATCTCTACACAAAGGGTTGTTTTTTTCTTTTCATTTGACATTTTGGTAGCTGCTTAAATAGCCTCCTGGGAAATTTTGATATTCCAACTCCTAATTGAGGGCCTATAGCAAAACAATGCTTTTTAGGGGGATTACAATGAAAGGATGCAATGCTGGGAGATGTAAGAGAGGACCAAGGAAAATTCATCCCCTGATAACATTTATCCCTCTACCCTGGCCAGTCTTTCCAAAACAGGATTTTTCTGCTCTGCAAGGAACTCTGAATGCACACACCTCTTACACAGGCTACACCCAAAGAGAAGGTCTCTATTCTGCAGAAACCAGCCCAGAGTGGGGCTGGTGACTTCTGTGAGCTTACAGGGTGCACTGCCAGATAGGAGGCAGGGAGCAGAGTGCAAAAGTCACTTTTTAGGTGTAGAGAGAGAGAGCCAAGAGCACAAATCACTGAGGCACCAAGGGCAGTAGCTGCCAATGAAAATTGCTGCATCAAAACCCAGCCTCCCTTTTCCCCAGGAACGTGCTCTGTACCGAGGGGAATGGGCAGGAGAATGGTTTAGCTTGGAAGCAAATAAAAATAGGCTGCCTTGTTCTTAACTCTAATTTTCCCAAATTGGTAGGCTAATAATTTAAATAACAGTAATTGAGCAAAGTTCTGGCTTTCTAAATGCTAGGTTCACTTGGCAGCTGCTTTTTATTTTTTTTTTCTCAGCAAGCTAGTTCTGAGTACTGGCAGGCAGTGCCTCAGAGTTGGTCAAATTTTACAGCTCAAGACCCTAATAACAGTATCTATATGGAAGGCTGGCAAGCAGGGTGGCCCCTGCGTAATTTTATAGAGAAATGTGCTTTTTTATTTTTTTTTTGTATGACTGGAAATTACCAAAGCCATAATGTTCTCCAGGGAGGTGTACACATCATGCCTGCGTGCAGTTTGCATCTGTGTTTACACAAAATAAATCTGAATGTGCACAGATCACATGGCAGGTCCAAAAGGCCTGTCAAGAAAAGGGAAAATATCCCAACAGCAAGATTTTAAAAATGAATTGAGAGCTCAAGGCACCTGTTTGAACTCACAGTTACCAATTCTGCTTGCTCTGAAGGAAGTGGTAACACTCCTAACCCTCCTTCAGTGGAAGCAGAACTCATCCCAGCCTGTTGGCCTGGGCCTTCCCAAGGTCCTCCTGCTAACTCCAGTGATTTATGACAACATCCCTGGATGTTCTCTAAGTTCAGGTGGGAGAGCAGAGCAAGGACCATAAGTTTAGGTCGTTGCTTTCTCAGTGCATGTTTCTCTGCTGCCTTGCACTGAGCACATTGTTTTGCAGAACAGCCAAGTTAATGTGAGTGGTGAAAACAAAAGAATGAATGGCTGTGGGATGTTCAAGGCTGCAGAGAAACAAGCTGCTTCTGCCCTCCTGTTGCTGATAACAACACCTGCACTCTGGTGAAAGGTGACTGCCAAGGATTTCTAACCAGCATCATAAAAGGCTGTAACTTGTTTAATGCCCCAGATTGGAGCAGATATAGATTGCACACTCTCTGAGAGTCTCTTCTGAGATGACAAAATCTCTCAACAGGCTTGAGAGAACCACAGTTTGTACTGAACTTAAACTCAGCAGAGCTTCCCCTCCTGATTTCAATGGTGTCTTTCTTTCAAGATTGCCATACAAAATCTAACCAGTAAAGGGCATCTTTACCACCTTTGTTATGGCAAGAACCCCTCCTCCCTTCCCCAACTGAATGTGTCTACAAGTATAAATTCTAAGCCAAGACCAGAGTTTATACTTCCTCCCCCTCTAATTTCTGTCTGATTGATAGTGAGTTCCCTGATGTCATGGATGTTGGGTGAAGAAAATAATCTGGTAGACCGTGTGCCCATCCACCCTGCTCTGAATAAAACTGTCCCAGGCTGGACACCACCAGCCAAAACACCATCCTGAGCTACTGGTGGGAGCCAGAAAACTTCAGTTTGACTTTCCAGTTCACACTTCTCAGCTGCAAGTCTGGCTACAGCTCAGTCTCGTGGTGTCTGCCTCAGGTTGCTTTAGACACCCAACTGAGATGAGATTCAGAGGCCCAAACTTAGAAGCCTGTATTCCTGGATGGGAGTGAGAATTCCTAATGAAGGAACATTAGCAGTTGTGGGGATGGGGTTTCTTCAAAGCAGCTGCTTTAGATCACTCACCAAGTCTAAGGTAGGTGGTCCAAATACCCCATCAGCTCACCCTCTGTAACTGTGCCAGGCTCATTCAGTCACATTCTGTGACAGAGCTCAGGCTAAACTTTTCTGTTTACACTGTCACTCAGGCCAGTTCTGGAGCTGTGACATCCTCCTCAAAGCCAGCAGGTTCTCAATACCCCTTCATACCCAGGCAGGGCAGAGCCTCTCTTGTAAAATATGTAATTGTTTTCCCTCCCTCTGCCCAGGGTGTTAATAATGATCACCTGCACAAAGAAATTGCCCTGTTTCAATGAATACAGCCTGGGCTTTGTAAGGAACACTAAAGGGAAAATGCAACTGCATTAAAGTAGAAATGAATGAAGATGGATAGGAAAAGGGATGTGGGATTGAGCTGAACAGAAGGAGCAAGCTGAAAAGAGCAGTAATTCCTCCTGTTGTTTCAGTTCAGCTCTAAAGCATCAAACCCCTGGGGGATTCTCTTTTTCCTTCATGAAGGGAAGAGCGATCAACTGTCCACTGCAGCTGGCCTAAGTACTGAAAAGCATTACAGAGGAGCCTGTTTATTTTATATTTTTTATTCAATTTTGCCAAAGAGGCCTTTTTATAATACAAGTGTCCTCTGTCACTGAAGAAAATGAGAAAAGCATATGATTGCAAAGAGTGGTTTTTGCAAACAGTCATTCTTCTGCTTTGCTAATTCTAGATGTTATTTATTCAGTGCACTCAACGTGCATATTTTCCTCACTTTCTTTATTAGGCCTCTCACAGTTATCTTGCTGTCTTTTTCACTCTCTTTCTTTCCATGGGGGCTCAGCTTCTCCTCTGGGGTCTGGGGGTGAATTGTCTGCCAACAATAGAGATACTGCCCCCCTCCCCAGTTACCCACTCTGAGCACAGCCAGGTGGGCTTGGCTCCTGAGCAGCTGCTGATGGCAAAGTGTGTTTGTGTCTCCGTGTGCCTCCCTGCAGATGACTGCCTACGGGGCTTTCCTCCACAAGGGCTCCTTCTGCAGGAACTATTTCAACATCTTAGACCTGCTGGTGGTCAGCGTTTCCCTCATCTCCTTTGGGATCCAGTGAGTGAGCTGTTTCCAGCTGGCTGGTTTTGGGGAGGGGGGGGATTGTAGGGCTGGGCTGGGAGGGATGGCTCAGGCTCGTTGTCTTCTTGTCTGGGTCAGATTTTTCACATGAGCCTGTTGGGTTATTCATGAGGTGTTTTTCTCAGATGATTCAAGGCCATTAAAATTCATCCTCCAGAGAGGAGGTAGTAACTGGGAAATGCTACACTGGTGGCCTGGAGGGGGGAATCTTTCAGAAAGAGCAAATGACAACAAAAAAATGGGTGTATTGGGAACCATGACACTTAGCTTTGTTCCAAGGCCTTTGTTTCACTGCATCAGTTCAGTGACTTATGGTTCCCTCCTAGACTTTTCAAAACCTCTTTGGAAAATGAGGTTGGTAATGTTTTCCTGCTTCCTAAGATGTTGTGAGTCTTAGTCAAGGGAAGGCCATCAAGCACTTGAGAGTTTGGTGAGAATCTTCAGAGTGCTAGTGGCTGTTCTGTCACGCTGCTTTCCTTTGGTTCATCTGTTCATTTGCTCAATAATTTGCAGATTTACTCAACTTTGTGTTGGGTAGGAAGTTCCCTAAATAGGAACACACATCTGATAGGAAACCAGCTCCCAGTTGTTACCATTATAGGTTAGCTGCTCACACATGTTGTTGACACCAAGTCAAGCAATTTGTAAGGTCCAGTTTGGGCTTTTAGTCACAGTCTTAAGGATGGCACAGTTCTTGTTTTGACCTGCTGTTTCCTTCTTACAGACCTAAGCCAGACTCTTGGTGTGTTAAAATTGAAACTGTTCAATGTAAAAAGTAAAAGTAAAAAGAAAAAAAAAAAAAGGAAAAAAGTTAAAAAAAAAAAAAAAGTTAAAAAGTAAAAAAAAAGTTTAAAAAAAATCCCAAAATCTGTAGGAGGACATGATGTCATTGAGCACGAGGGAGATTCTCAGTCAGGGCTTTAGTCTGGCAAGGAGCAGAGAGCTCTGCTGCAGAAGAGAGTTGTGTTCAGTACTTAAAAGTGAGCACATAAGTCATCCTAATCAATTCAGTGGGAGTTTTCACGTCCTTAAATTTATGCACACTCTTAAATGATCCGTGGCTTCAGGGGCCAAACACAGTGTAGGATCAAACTCCAGGTGGATAGTTTACCTTTAATGCTGGAGTCTCCTGGACTTGTCACTCTTCTATGAATATTTCAATGGAGTGCTTCTTTGAGCCTTAGCTGAAAATGCCTTGGTAATGACTACATCTTGGCACCATTTCTGTATCATAGATATCTACTAAATCTGTGTGCCCTGCTCTAAAAATACACCTTGCCCATGTTCCATTCCCCCTTCATTAATACAGCAGAGGGGATGAAAGCCAGAACAAGAAGCCAGACCTCTGAGGAGAACATCAGAAATTGCTTTCCTTACCCCTGAAGTGCCATGGCAAAGAGTTGGCTAAATGCCTTATGCAGTCCCAGGCTGTGCAAAGTTCCACAGATCTGTCCTTGCTGCACACTCCCCACACGGCTCTCAAACCTTCCAATCCTTTCTTCCAGGTCCAGTGCCATTAACGTGGTGAAGATCCTGCGTGTTCTGCGGGTCCTCAGACCGCTGAGGGCCATCAACAGAGCCAAAGGACTGAAGGTTAGAAAAGTCCCAGTGCATTCTGTAAACTGTAAACTCAGGTTATTTCAGGCTGCAAGGGCCTTTACAGTGGTTCAAGTACTGTTTCAGCAGGATCACAGTATGGCTGAGGCTGGAAGGGAGCTGTTCAAGCAGGGCCACTGAGAGCATGTTGCCCAGGCTTTAGAGTACCTCCAAGGAGAGAGCTCCACCACCTCTCTGGATGGCCTGTTCCAGTGCTCAGTCACCCTGGGTAGAAGTGTTTCTCAATGTTCAGATAAACCTACTCTGTTTCAGTTTGTGCCTGTTGTCCTGTTAGTGGGAGCCACTGAAAAGAGCCTGGCTCTGCCTTCTCTGCATCTTTCCCTTCAGCCATAAATATACCTTGACCAGATTGCCCTGAGACTCCTCTCAGATGAACAGACCCAGCTCTCTCAGCCTTTTCTCACAGGAGAGATGCTCCAATCCCTTAAGTCATCTTTGTGGCTCTTTGCTGGCTTTCCTCCAGTATGTCCAAGGTTCTTTGGTACTGAGGAGCCAGAACTGAACCCAGTACCACAGACTGAGTGCTGAGTAAAGGGGAGGAATCCCCTCCTTCAGCTTGCTAAAAGTGCCAGTTTGCCTAATGCAGCCCAGGAAACCATTTGCCATCTTTGTAGTGAGGGCTCATATGCAGCTTTGTGCCCACCAGGATTGCCAGGTCCTTTTCTGACAAGCTGCCTTCCAGCTCAATGGTCCCCTCAGCACAGAGGTGAAATGATGTGGTTTTCTAGGGTTACAGATGGGCCCACAACCCTAAACATAACCTTTCTGTATTAGATAAACTCCTTCCTATGTGCTGGTGGGTGCCTAACTAGGAGGGAAGTTCCAGAGACCTGAGTTCTGGTATTTTCCTACCCCTTTCTGCCTGCTTCTGAAAGTACAGCAAGAAATGAAACAAGTCGGTCTCCTTTCCTGTAACTTTACATGGGTAATGGGTATTGGTTAAATAATTGTTTCTATTATTTGAATTTTTATTCTTGGGCTTCTGCCTTAGCCAGAACAGCTGAGAACAATCCCAAAAGTGACTTTTGTTCCTCTCTTCTGTTTGCAGCACGTGGTGCAGTGTGTGTTTGTGGCCATCCGAACCATCGGGAACATCGTGATTGTCACCACTTTGCTGCAGTTCATGTTTGCCTGCATCGGGGTCCAGCTGTTCAAGGTAAAACCACTGGTCCCATCCATGCATCCAATACATTAGGCTGTACTGAGGGATGAGAAGAAAAATAGCATCAAAAGCCTGAGGAAGGGAAAAGGGGGTATTTTGTGTTTAACAGGTGAGACATTTGGGACACAGTCAGTGTTACCTGGGCTTCTGCTACCAGCAGTTCTCCAAAACTGAGCTAAGTATTTGCAGAACTCTTGCCCATGGCATTTGCAGGACTCTTGCCCATGGCATTTGCAGAACTCTTGCCATGGCATGTGCAGAACTCTTGCCCATGGCATTTGCAGGACTCTTGCCCATGGCATTTGCAGAACTCTTGCCCATGGCATGTGCAGGACTCTTGCCCATGGCATTTGCAGAACTCTTGCCCATGGCATGTGCAGGACCCTTGCCCATGGCATTTGCAGAACTCTTGCCCATGGCATTTGCAGGACTCTTGCCCATGGCATTTGCAGAACTCTTGCCCATGGCATGTGCAGGACTCTTGCCCATGGCATTTGCAGAACTCTTGCCCATCATCTGTGATGAGAAGAAATGATCAGTAATGTTGTTCTTCCCTAAACAGCTTTACACTGGCATGGCCATGGTCCCAGGAAGGTGATGGGGGCTGTTGGACAGGATGGCTCCTTGCAGGCTCTCCACCTCCCACCTTGCAGGGGAGAGAAGGGGCACACCCCATGACCATGGGGGCTTGTTCATTCCCTTCTCTATGTCTGCTTTTATCTCCTTGCCTTTCACCACCCTCCTGACAACAAGTGTTCAGGACATACACATCAAAGTGCCATACAGGCAGAGGCTTCATTCCTCTCTCTTCCTTTCCAAGGGCAAGCTGTACAGCTGCACTGACAGCTCCAAGCAGACAGAAGCAGAATGCAGGTGGGTCTGAGCTTTCCCAACCCCTGCCCTTGGCCCGCCCACAGCGCCCGGTGCCAGCAGGGCAGCTCTGCCACCTTCTGTCTCCACTCTCCACCCACAGAGGGTACTACATCACCTACAAGGATGGGGAGGTCAGTCAGCCCATGATCCAGCCCCGGAGCTGGGAGAACAGCAAGTTTGACTTCGACAACGTCCTGACTGCCATGATGGCCCTCTTCACCGTCTCCACCTTCGAGGGCTGGCCAGAGTGAGTGTTTCTGGGGCCAGTGCAACGCTGGCAATGTCCTCATTCATTTCAAAAGAGAAAATGCAAAGGCAGAGCATAGTCTTCCCCTTTCTAAGTGTTGAAATAAGTCTAGAGATTTAAACACAGCAATAGTAGCATTGTAGTATTATGTACTTTGTAAATTCCTCAGGGCCTGCAGGAATTTTTGTTACTGTACTTGTAAACAGTGCAAAGCACTGTCTGTAGTTCTTAAAAGAGGATTACCAATAGTAGCAGTGATACCAGTATTTGTCACAATTATTATGTGTATAAATGAATGTGAAATGCATATCAGGTCCTTTCCAGCATTGCCAGGTTTCAGTTTCCCCACGGAGTCAGCAGGGCAGTATGAAACACAGCAGTGCTGCCTCTGGCAGACAGTGGGGAGTCTCTCCAGGCCCTGCTGTCTGTGCCACAGGAGCTGGGGACTCCCAGAGTCACTCAGGATGACATGGATATGCAGGGTATCAGGGGCTGACCCTGACCTGTGTCACCAGGTGATGCCAACAGTGGTGTTAACAACCCTTGACTGCTGGGATCCCCTTTTCCCACAAAACTCAGTTCTCAACACCTCTGTTGGGACTCTCCTGTCTTTTGTTAACTGGAGAGCATGATTTTGTTCAACTATGAAGACATTTCACCCCTGAACAGGTTCAAATGTGCAGAATTAGTAAGAGCCAGGTCTCCTCTTTTGCAAGCGTTTGCACTCAGATCAGTGCAAATCCACACATCTCTGAGTGAATTAATTTTGGTAGAAGAAAATCACAAAGTTAAACTTTATAAAATCACCTATAAGGCCTCAAGGCAGTTGCAGATGTTCTCTGCATTTGGCTCCTGTTTGCTTTCAGGTTGCTGTATAGGTCCATTGATTCCCACATGGAGGATGTGGGACCCATCTATAATCACAGGGTTGAGATCTCCATCTTCTTTATTATCTACATCATCATCATTGCTTTCTTCATGATGAACATCTTCGTTGGTTTCGTCATCGTCACATTTCAGGAACAAGGAGAGCAAGAGTACAAGAACTGTGAGCTGGACAAAAACCAGGTAATTTACAACACCTTGCTGTCAATAAAGGTGGAAAATGCACTGAGAACAAGCTTTTAATAGATAAAGGCACACAGAGAGGAAAACGTTAAGCTTGCCAGCAAATGCACACAGAGAGGAAAATGTTAAGCTTGCCAACAAGATAAAACTGTAAGCTGGCTTTGCTGACTTCTTTTAGGAGTCAGGTAGAAAAAAAAACCTTGCTGTAATTTTGCTCAAGGAACAACAATTACTTAAAAATGTTTGCTGTGCCATTTGTTTCACTGAGATTAGATGAGCACAACAGCAGTGTCTGGCCAAAGCAATTGCACATGGAAACTCTTTAACAGGTAGAATGTGCACATTCACTTTATGACCTGACAGAAATTCTCCTACCAAGCTTTTTCATTTCAGTAAAACGCCTGAAATGTGTTTTTATTGAGCTGAGCAGCCTGAGGTTTTGGGTTTTAAATGCAGCCTGCCTCTCCCACAGCGCCAGTGTGTAGAGTATGCCCTGAAAGCCCGGCCCCTGCGGAGATACATCCCCAAAAACCAGTACCAGTACAAGGTCTGGTACGTGGTCAACTCCACCTATTTTGAGTACCTGATGTTCGTTCTGATCCTGCTGAACACCATCTGCCTGGCCATGCAAGTAAGTAAGCAAGCAGAAAGCCTCCAGGTGGTGAAGTAGAATTTGCTGGGGAAAAGGCAAAAACAGCTGAAGTTCAGACCTCCTTTCACCTTCACATCATGTTTTGAGGGGGAGGGATAAGCACTTTAAGAAAGCCATTGTACCACGTTCACTTCTGACAACAGGTAGTTGAAATGAGGAATCTAACTCTCGCCCTCTTCCTGCTAATATCTGACACTTTCAACAATTCTGTTTTGGCTCCTTAAAAAACAAATTTCTACATTTCTAAACAGAGTTCTGCAAGTACTAGAGCCTTTCAAGAAAAATGTTGAAAATGCCTCAACACTGTATTTTTTCCTGGCCTTGCATTCAGCTGCAGCTGAATTATTTTAACTGAAACTGCTTTGAATAAATCACCCTGTGCCAATACAGAATTATTAGCTTTAATCAACTTCAAACAGCTGGGATAAAAATCCATCCTAGCTGTTTGAAGTTGATTAAAGTTAAGCAACTACAAATGGGGTCTTGTAACATGAACTGGAAGGTGACCCTAGAACAAGGCAGGGCAATCAGTTCAAGAATCATGATCTGGAAATAGGGGTATGAAAAGTGAGGTGGCAACACTTGCAGAAGACACTGCTTGAATTAATCAATAGAAGATGGAGAGTAACTTCATAAGGTCTTAATAAAGTTAAGTGAATGGGCAGCATGATTGCAAATTTAATTCAGAGCTGACAAATGCAAGATAATGCATATTGGGAAGATGTGATTTGAGCTGCTCATGTACTTTGCAGAATCCTGAATTTAGTGTAATTACTTGGGGAATGGCTTGGTATCATTATGGACAGCTCAGTGAAACCCCTGCTTGCTGTGCAGTCACAATTAAACAAAAAAGTAATCCAAGTGTTGGAGAAGGTTGAGATAAAAAACAATTGGAGATTGTGTTGTAACATTGTGCAAATTTACAATGAGCCCTGAATTGGAATGATAAGTATGATTTTGGCAGCCACCCCTCAAAAAGATCCTTCTAAAAAGAGGAGATCAAGAGCCAGGTGGCAAAAATGGGTGGAGGCATGGGAGTGCTTATGTATGAAGGGAAATGGGAATTCTTAACTGCAAAAAAAAAAAAAAAATTAAACACTCTGGGGTCTTCCTTAGAGGACCCTGGCATGAAGGGAGAGTGGGAGGGCTCCTGTGCACTCCTGACTGCTGGCATGTCCTACACTCACACTCCTGCTGTTTTTCAGCACTATGGCCAGAGCTGCATGTTCAAGGAAGCCATGAACATCCTCAACATGCTCTTCACTGGCCTCTTCACTGTGGAGATGGTCCTGAAGTTAATCGCCTTCAAACCCAAGGTAGGTGCTCTAGGAGTAGATTTCCCTGGCCTCTGTGTGTGTGTGCATGTGTGAGGGGCAGCTGTGAGGAGAAGGAGGAGGTGAAACTCTCTGATCTGTTACCCCACCAAGAGCTGAGCTGGACAGTTGCTCTCTGGATTGGAGTCTCACTTACATTTAATAACTTTTTTTTTGCTGGAGAGTAGACACACTCAAAAAAAAAAAAAAAAAAAAAAAAAGGTTAAAAAAGGCAATACCTGCTAATAGAGACAGTTCCTAGTTTTCATTAAGCTGTCACAGTGACACTCTGCTAAGGCTATAACATGTCTTCCATTCTGAACGTTATTCTAATGCTCTCTCTCTGACTTTCCTTATGTAATTTATAAATAGCATCTCATGATTAGTCTCCTGACCCAAGTGAAGTTAATCAAGCATGACTCATTTTGAGTTATGAGCTTTGGAAAAAAAAATGTTTCTTCTGGGAGGGCTCCATCTCAGTGATGGTTTGGATTGCTCTGGTTTGGAATTTAAGACTTCATTGATAATATTCAGCACCCCAGCAGGTCCTGTCTGGAAGTATTGTCCTGTGCATTGGGCCATGATATTATGCTAGCACAGCTGCACTGTGGGGTGTGATTATAACCTCCAAGCTCTTCTAGCTAAGTTCTCACAGCTGCTGCAGGACAAGGACAAAGATCCTGACCTCACAGAATTGCCCAAGCCTTTCTTCTGTGGGGTTTAAATTCAGTGATGTGTCATAAAAAGTTGAATCCAGACACCTCAGTATAGGTCCCCCATGTCATTTCATGTCTTCAGTGGTGCCTTGAGGCACGGGGTTGCCTCCTGAAGGATGCTTTGAGACATTGTGGAGAGGGTCAAGATGCTCTCTGAAGCATCAGTTATGACATTGGTAAAAATGAGAACTTTTATGTCTGGCAGCCACGCTTGTCCTTCATGTTCAAGGTAGGGGATCACTGAATTTAGCTCCTCCCAGGTGTAATCTTCTTCATCTTCTTCATCCTCACTTCAGAAACTTTGCTCTCCATTTCTACTGAATTTGGCCCTGTTTTTTTCTTTTCAACTCCATGTTGACTTTACTCCCACCCAGCTTCTCTCCTTCTTCCACACTATCTAGGACTTCTCTTGTTACAGTCAGTTTTATTTTTTAACCCAAGCCAAATATCACTATCCCATCTCGGATGCAGTTCTCTTGGAAGTTAGGAGCATCTTGGCAGTCCTGCTGAAGACTGGGTTTTGGAAGTTCTTTGTGAGACTTCAAACACTGTCTTGGGAAATTTAGAAGCATCATTATCTGTTTCAGCAGGGATTTTAATTTTCAGGAGAGATCTACCTTTTATTTTTGAGATTTCGCCATGTCTGTTAGCAAGCAAATTTGCTGTCAGTTCATAAAAGTTCTATCTGCACACCATGTACCCAGCAGGGCATCTCACAGGCTTTATAATGTTCTGATTTTGCAGTTCTGCTTTACAGAAGATTCTTAACTTCCAGGAAGATGGGCATCTCAGCAGAATTTGGTTTAGGACATTTAGGGGAGAAGCTCAACCAGGTCAAATACTGAGCTCTGTACATACACAAGGAGGGCTTTACCTGGCATGGTTGCTTCTGACAGTGAGGAAATGGCATTGATGACAGTGGAAATCATTTCTACTTCCTGTGGTTTACTTCCCTCTGTTTAATCTCTTTTTGAAGTTTTACTGCACAGAAAAAATATTTTAAAAAATCAGCCGAGGATAAGCACGTATCTCTGGGTGGCAGAACATTGAAACAGATTTCCTAAAGTAGCTGTGGAATCTCTACAGTTTGAGGATTTAAAATGAAGTTGGAGGAATCTTTAATTCAAGACAGTTTAGGAATCTATGATCTGTCTTGAGACAGGCAAATGGGATAGACCACAGGGGTCCTCTCAGCCCAATTTTCCATGAATCTGTAATTTCCAAACTAAATCCCCAGCTACTACACTACAGTAAAAGTGAGAATAAAAAAGAAATTTTCCTCATGACAAGAATAGTAGAGTCTTAATGAAGTCTTTTGAGCCAGGGCTCAGACAACAACCTCAGGTGAAAGAATAGCCAGCACTAACAATAAATGTTTCAAATCCTGGCCTGGCCTGTGTGCCAAAGATGGTACTAACTCATCCTCTATTTTAATTAAATATCTCATAAAAAATAAAATAAAAAAATAAAAATTGAAGCAAAGGATTACAGGGAAGACAAACAGGACTGACCTTGTGAAAGCAGCTAACACAGCAAGCAGACTTTCCTCCTGCAGCCTATTCACACTGAATTATGTTAAGTACCAGTTCAGTGACTCGGGTTTGGAAACACCAGATTCCTTGTGTAACTTGTCACTGTCACCTACGAGGATTTGGCTGCAGCCTTCATTCCCTGCTCTCCAAAAAGGCAAACCCTTTCTCCCAGCTGACCACTGGGACTGGTGTGGGCCAACACTGGGGAGCATTGCCTGCCTCTCTTCAGGCTGCACACCAGGGCTGAAGAGGAAATTGCCTACAGTATGTTCTGAAATGGGAGTTTCCAGCATGGAGAAAGCAGTGACCTCCATCTTCTGCTTGGCTAGACCTTGCCAAGGCCAAACTACATCTGCAGATGGAAGTTGTCCCCAAGAACACCAGCTGGGAAAGTCCAAAAGCATTTCTTTGGCACCTGGGAGAACACCATTACCTATCCCCTCTGACCAACCACGTCCCCCCAACAAAGAAATGAGATGCTGTAACTAGTAACAAGTGTTACCAGTGTTTCCCAGATGGGAAATGGCAAGATGAAATGCTCATCTCTGCTGCAGACAGATTTGTCTGTCGTTTCCTGAGCAGTAAAACACAAACCAGCCTTTGTTTGAGCTGCTTTGTCTCGTTTTGAATTTGTGCCCAAACATCACTCCTTGCTGTCTGAAGAATACCCTAAAATAAAAGAGCTGTGAGCTTTATGACTGACAACAAGAAAGGAGGAAACTTGGTGAGCTGAAGGTGTTGTGTTCTAATGACAAGCCCCAGGAGAATGTGGCAGAACAGAACTGAGCACCAAACTGGAGCTGGCAACATCCAGTCTGTTTTCTCCTTTTTTGGGGTGCTTGACCCAGTGGTGGATGCTGCAGTTGAAGGTTAAGCAGCACCAAGAGAAGCAGGAACTGAGCTGTGACTCTGGAGCTGCCACCACAGAGCTCTGCCCTTGCACAGCCACTTCCTAAAGGCACCTTGGAAGGGTCTGCAGCAGCAGCAACAGAGGGATGAGGCTTTCTCCATCTGCACAAGGTGCTGTTCATTCATTCCTTCAGCAGGGAGAGCTGGAAAGGGAACAGGGACAGATCCCTGAGGTGCTGGGAGCTGCTGTTGTGCTGCCCTCTGACAGAGTCCCCACAGGGATGTGCCCCAGTGCAGCAGCTGTAGGGGCAGCCCAAAATGCAGAGTTCCTGCTGCTGCCCCTGGTGTGGCATCCACTATTACAGACACACAGATTCAGTTGGAAATGGGCTGGAAAATCATACAGATCATTCAAGATCATCAAGTCCAACTGTTAACCTACCATTGTCAAGGTCCAATAAATACAGTGCTACCTGAGTATTACCTGCAAAACAACAGAAAAGATGGCAGCCCGACTGAAGAGATGTTTTTTTACTGTATCCCTTTTTTATTTCTTCATTCCCATTCTGTGAGATGTTCTCCTCACACTGGAGGTGAAAGAAGCAAACACAATCAGTTGCCCAGATAAGAAGCAGGTTCACACGTGTGCCAGTCTCCAAAGAACCAGCATGGATAGTCCAGCCCTGGCCCTCCCCAGTTCTTGTGGTGGGAGCAAGGCTTTGCTTATTGAAAGGCCAGCTGTAGGAAAAAGGAGCCAAGTCCAAGTCAGGGCTCATCTCCTCACACTTACAGAGAACATGTGAAAGGAGTAGGAAGGCAAGGGCTTTCCTAACTAAACATACTGTTACTGCTGAGATGGGTTGCTCTGGTCAGCAAGTCCCTTTGAAACTTGTCCTTTGAGCTGGCCATCCTCTGTGAGCAGTGTTTGGGATTGCCTGGTCTCCTGGGAGGCCCCAGAGAAGAGGGGTGTGTCAGCTGCAGCAGCCAGGCTGGGACAAGGCTTCTGAGAACCCTGTGTGACACTTCTTCTGGTGCAGAGGGTCAGCTACCCCATTTTTTTTTTTTTTTGCAGGGTTAATCTAAGCACTGTGTCAGGCAGCTCACCCATGTCTGCAGTTTTGTCAGGAGGGTGTGCTAAGAGAGAGCTGGAGAGGTTTGGGGTGGTTAGGGCTGCTGGTAAAGAAAACATCCACTCCACGCCCTGCATCTCCTTGCAGAGTTTTAATATGCTGCTCTGAAGCAGAACTCCCAAATGGACCCCAGTGTTTGTCTTGGCTGATGCTCATAAACTGATTCAAGACTAGCTACTTCAAAGAGGCAGACAGTCTAAAAGTAATGCTGTTGAGCCAAGGCCTTTTGCTGCTTTGTTTTTCTAATTTTATAAATTCTCCAGCCAGTCTGCTGAGCTATTTTCCAGTTCCTGCATGGAGAAAGATGCTGCTGCTGCCGCTGCTTCAGGCTTTTTCCAGAGAAAACTGCTAAAGGGAATGAGGTGCTGTGCTGTCTGTGGTGCTCACAGCTACCACTGTTCCAGCTTCTTAAAGAAGAAATCCCCACAAGAACCAGCCCAGGAAGGGCCAGCTGCTCTCCAAAACCTGCCTGGGGTTTATCTTTTCAAGTTAAAGACAGTGACTTAAAATTCCTATTCATATGAAGCCTCACCATCTGTCAGTGTACATGCTAATGTGAGGATGGATATTCCTCCAGGAATCTCAGATCTTTCCAGCTCCCTGGAATGGGCTGTTTTCCCAACGAGCCACATCTACTTTTTCTTTCAGGAAAAAACACTTCATCTGTGTTAGGGCTAGGGCAGCACCACTAATCCAAGAGGTAGGAATTTTCCCCTGCTGTGCCTGTCATCTCAAACTAGGGAAGACACACCCATGGAAGCACTGCTGTGCATAAAGCAAAGCACAGGATCACATGTTCTGTCAAATCCGTGTGGAAAGGGAATCTTGGAGGTTTCCTCTGTGGAATCACGACTATCAGAGAGACTGCAGATCACAAGTCTGTTCCATTCACCAGACACTGTCAGCACCTTTCTTTCCCGAGGTGTTTGTGGCTGTTGCTTGTAGAGCAGCCTGTAGCAACGCCATCTGTCCTGCCTCAGAGAGCTCCTCCAGTCCCCCAGCCACCACTGCCACCTCACTCTGCATTCTCTCCGTTCTCACCTCATCCATGTGCAGCACAGTTCAGGCTTCAGGGGGCTCCTTCAAACAAGGCCAGCACATTCAGCACCAGGCACAGGGTCCCAGGAGATGCCAGGAGGAGCTGTGACCCTCTGTGCAGTGGAAGCCATAAGTGCCACCCATGGTTATTTCTCAGCCTGATGTCCTCAGTGTTTCTTTCTCCCCTGATGCATTTGCACTTCTTTATCCCTCTTTAAGCTCCTCTCCGTCAGCGTTTATCATGCATTTGATGTACAGATATTTCTTCTGAAACCTGCAAAATGACTCATCTGTTTTTGTTCCCTTTTTACCAGTACATTTCTCATACATTTATGCCTATAAACAGATCTTTGAGCAATCTCTCCTGAAGTCACACTGGCTGTTTCATACTACTTGCATTCTTCTGTCTCACCAAAGCCATGATCTCTTATTCCTTGCTCAGGATGGAGGCTTCAACATTTTCACAGACAGCTGAGATTTAGATCCATGCTATCCCCTTGCCCCACAGAAAGAGTGTTGGTTAATTTTGGAAACCTAGTGCTTTTTGTACTTATTTATTCTGGTACGTGTAGAAACACCTCTATAGCTTAGGATGATGCCCTGGCATCACTCATCACAGTGTTTTATTTCTCCAGCTTGTACAGAGAAAGGGAAGCAAAGACATCCTGCACTGATAAACAAACATCAGGAAAACTGCTTACAACCGAGTGGCCTTTTGCTCAGAGCTGAAAAACTCATCAGCTTCACCCAACAGGAATCATATTTAGCTAAAAAATCACAGTGTCTGGGATGCAGCATGGTGCACAGATCAGTGGTTTGAGCTGTGCAGATGTGAGCCCATGGTGCAGGCAGCTGCCTCCCTCCAAGGACTGTGGCCACAGGATGCTGTGGGGTTGTCAAGTGGCTCTCACTTTGCAGAGCTCCTTTGCTGCTTTTGGCAGGTCTTTAACCTTGGTAGCCACCTGGTTGTTTCCTCAGCTTCAGGATGATCTCCTCTGTCCTGGAGGGGTAGCCTCTACACGTGGGGTGTGTGGTGACTGAGTCATGCACCCACTGCAAGGGGAAGGGCAGCCTCCAACCACCACCCTGCCTTTGGGTGAAAGAATTGCTTTAAAAGGCAAAAGAAAGCGCCAGAAAGCTGATTGTGTGTCAAAACCTGTGGGTGGGGAATAATATCCATCATCTAACAAAAAGGAAGAGTGAGCTCTGCTTGATGTTGGGTAGGAATAGTGAGCATGGGGAGAACTAGGAATGATCAGGTAGGACAGTTTGTCAGCTGAAGGAAAGAGCTAAAACTACAGGAAGGACTGGGTCTGAGAGGAAAAGAGAGAAAAGCCAAGTCCTGGGAGGAAGGGAAAGCCATACAGATGATGAAGAGTGGGAAAAGATAAAGTATCCTTAAAGGCAGAAAGAAAAAAAAAATAAGTTGAAGGCCTTGAAATAGTAAAGTATTAGTAAAATGGAGGAAGAAGTGACTGGACAAAAAGTGATGCAAGGAAAAGAAAAATAGAAACAGGACTGAAAGAAAAAGTAAACATGGGAAGGGATTTTTAGAAAATTAAAAACTGAATTAAAACCCATACCTTTTAAGCTAATGAGCATCTTTTTGTGCTTCTACATTTTATTGAAGTTCCCTGGCAGGCGTCCCAGGTCTCCATGTTCAAGCACATTAGAATCTCAGCCACAGAGCCTCCCTGTGTGCTGCCTCATCAGAGTAATTTGCAGCAGAAGTTGGGTACAGTTTGTTTCCCTACTTCTGTGGATTAAACTCAGCCCTGTTTCACAATCCATGACCAGGTTACCTCAGAAAGGCTTTCCTTTTTCACCCCAAAGTTTGTTGTGGGTGAAGTTTGAATGTCTTGTCTATTCCTCTGGGTCTTCTGTACCACCCAGCTGGAACTGCTCTCAGCTGCTTCAGCCAGCCCAGCAGCTGCCACAGGACCAGAAATCCCTGATGTCTTTGTCGTGCCCAGATAAAGGTACCAGATACTGCATTTCTGTGCAGTCAGCCTGAGGCTCTGGAGGAACTGCTGAACCAGCCTGGAGGGGTTTGGAAATAAACTAGAAAAGGGGGGGGAAAAATCATAACTCTTCACTAATCACTCCTCTGCTTTCTCTTTGCTGTGGTTGCCTCTCTGCCAGGATTCCCGTGCATTTTGTACACTACACACACCATGCAGAGACTTGGCCATATTGTCTTTCATGTCTATAGGTCTGAAAGGAAAAAGGGCCTTTTCTGACCCTTTCTGGAAAAGGAAATACTGGAAGTACTGTCCATCAGAGCAGTCCATTCCAATATTGGAATAATTATTGGAATAATTATTCTGGCCATGGATGACCAGGCCATCCCAGTCCTTTATACACACCAGTGGCTTGGCACAGTCAGCTGGTAGACTTGCTCTTGGAAGCTGCTTGCCTGACAGAGAATTTCTATCTGCCCACATGTCCAGGAAGAAGGAAGGAAAAGAGAGGCTAAGAAAGAGAGTGAGCCTCTTGCAGCCCAGTCTGTGCCACAGGGCTCTCTCAGCAGCTCAGCACTGAGGCTTTCTCACAGACCTGTGGAAAGGTCCTCAGTAGCCAAGAGCCAAAGCCTGGATCTGTTATTCCAGGTAGTTAATGGGAGCTACTGGGAGAGAGTGCTGCCAAGTGTTAGAAGGCAGTGAAATTTAAAGAAAGAGGAACTATATCCCCGTGCTTTAGACTGATGGCCCATCAAGTAGAGCCTGGAATAACAAATCTTCCAGCTAATACAAAGAAAATTTGCCACAGAATGCTCAGGGATGAGGTTGATTTAGACAGTTTCTACAAATGAGGAGTTAGCTAGCAGATAGCTGCCTTCTCTACCCTGTGAAAGAACGGGGAATCCTCTTTGATGGCTTCTGGATTTCACTGAGCTCCTCACCAGTTCCTGAGTGTGTGTGGGAGAGGAAATCTGGCCCTTCCAAACACTCTAAAGGAGGAGAAAGTAGTGCCAGACTAAAGTTGTTCTATTGTGCATATGCCTGTACTCTGAGATGGCATAGGCGTGACTGAACCTAAACAAGTCACGCAGTGTGAAAAACACCCGGTAGGTGAAGGCAACAGAAGAAACCAGAGGGATGATGAGAAATGAAGCTTTCACCCTAAATCCTAGCTCATAACGCTGCCTGAATCTGGGTCAGGAAGCATCAAAGCCTTCCTTGTCAGCTCTGGCTGACATCCTGTACAAAGTGGCTCTTCCCCGTTTTATTGCGGAAAATAAATATATCTGGCACAAAGACGTGAGGCAGAGGGAGCCTTGCTTGGTTTCTTTGTTGCTGCCCCTAAGAAAGAGGCCAACAACGACACGAGTATCCAGAACAAACTTCCCTCTTCATGAAAAGAACTTGTCCTTTGATGTTGTGGTGGAAACAGTTGGTGAGGGACAAAAAGGCTGTTTGATCTGCTGCTGCATCTGTTGTTGAAATGCAGGATGTTCCCTTTCCTGGAGGACAAGGCCAGCAATTTGCTGCAAATACATCCTCTAATTGCTACAGAGAATGTGTGAAATCTCTGACAGCGATCAGCCAAGAGCTGTGCAGCCCGTTCTGAAGGATCAATGGAGAATTCAGTAGAAAAGGCTGTTAAAGGAGCTGTGCAAGAGCTTCAACCAGAGAGGACCTTTTCCTTCACAGCAAACATACCCGGAGAATTTGCATCTTGCTGCAACATTATGACAGATGTATTTTCAGTCTGGCACTTGGGGGTTTTAATGCCGTTATAAATGATCAAAAAATAATTACACGACTGCACAACGCAACAGTGTGGGAAGCACTGTATTAGCTGCTGCACTTAATTATTTAATACAGAAAATTATCTGCACGGTGTTAAAAGCCCAGTGGGATGGTGAACCAGGGCCTCACTCACAGCAGCAGCAACAGCAGCAGCAACAGCCTGGAAAGGGAACGGTGCCAGGGAAAAGCAACTTGCTCTCCCTCTCAGACAAAAATTCCTGTCACTTCCTGTGAGGTTGTTCTAAAGGGTCAAAAGCTCTCAGAGATGTGAATCTTCACGTCAGAATGATGCCAGATAACAGACTGTGATACAGCACCAGTAAGAACCATTCATCATGCTAGAAGGTGACATTTCCACTGCCAAATAGTCACCTGGCTGACATCTAAGAGAAGTGATCTCCCTTCTCTCATGCATCTGGCTTTTGGGGACCTTGGAAACTTTAATTTTCTTTGTTTCTGCTCCCGCAGGGGTAGAATGAGAGTAATCATCCTCTTTTGGCAAGTTGTGATGGATGGATGGATCACACAAAAATAAGGATTATTTTATTGCCTACTCTAGTCCATATAAATTAAGCCTTTTATGAAAACGGAGTAACTTAAAAAGAAAAACCATGTAAAAGCATGCTGCTCATACCTACTGTGCTGTTTCTTGTGCCTTTCTGCCCCTCAGTATCCACCATCCACTCAGCAAGCACACCAGAGCAGTCCTCAGCCTCTTCCCACCCCTCACACAGAGAGAGGGGAGCCATCCCAAGCCCAGCCCCATACTCAGAATGCTTCTTCACCCACTGCTTGCCACTGTCTCAGCTTCCCACAGCTTGAAGTGACTCTTCACCCTGAGAGATGTGGCACTGCTCTCCTGACAGGCTGAGTTTTCCTTCCTTTGGGTCATTCTCACCTGGGCTGGGATGTCAGCCCTGCTTCAGGAGGATGAAAATCCTCAACAGTAAAGCCCATCCTTCAGCTCTTTTCATAGGACTGTTCCATATTGCTGGGTTGGTTTAGTGCCTTCAGGAGTCCTTTACTGGCTCTCATCAAGACATGCTGCTTCTAGACCTTCCAAAGTCTTTGAGCACTTGCAGCTTCTTCCAAAGGGAATTTGACAGCCAGGTTCTCTCTTTATCACGTTGTGATAAAAGATCTGTTCAGCCATCACACTCACTTTTCAGTCTTTCTGGTAAAACTGATGCTGATTTTGTTTTTCTTCTCTGAGAACAAGTCGGGCTTCTGGCTGCAGGGCAGTAATTGTTAAATGACTGCTGTGAGCTCCCTGTTTGTGAGAAAAAGGGCCTAACTCCTCATGGGGCACTGCTGTGCCCCAATACACCTGTAGGAAGGTCAAGAATGTTTATCTGATTTTCTAGCTGGACAGCAAAATTTATGAGAGAGCTTTCAGCTATTCTGCCACCATTTTCGTGCATTTATATCAAGGAGGCCTTAGTCATTATTGTTCAGAGGCATTACTCACCCTTCCTTCAAAGGCAGTTAAGAGCAATCCAGGCCAAAAATTACACCAGGATCAGCTAGTCGAATCATCTGGTTTCAGCATGCTTTACTGGTATCATTTCCTCAGGCCTTCTCAGCTTGTTGCCTGGAAATGCACTCTTTGCTGTGTGCTGTGTTGGGAGATGCTTCCATAAGAAATGCTTCCCTCCTGCCTTTGCCATGCTTCCTTCCCAGCCTTTGGAGGAGCTGGGAGCAGAAATTTGCACTTCAAGCCTCACCTGAGGCTGAGAGCTTGTGTATTCCTGACCACTTTAGAGTAAATGACATAGAGGGAGAGGTGAGGTGGCTGTGCCACCAAGTGCCACCACCCTCAGCAGCTGAAGGGGGCCTGCAGGGAGGCTGGAGAGGGACTTTTTGCAAGGACACACAGTGATAGGACCAGGGGGAATGGCCTTGAACTGAAAGAGGGCTGGGTTAGATTAGGTTTTGGGAAAAAAATTCTTCACTCTGAGGGTGGCAAGGCCCTGGCTGCCCAGAGAAGCTGTGGGTGCCACATCCCTGAAAGTGTTCAAGGCCAGGCAGGATTGGGCTTTGAGCACCCTGGTCCAGTGGAATGTGTCCCTGACCAGGGCAAGGGTTGGAACTAGGTGACCTTTAAGGTCCCAAACCACCCCATGAGTCCATGTAGATGGGCATGGAGGCACTCCTGGGGCTCTAGACAATACAGTTCTAAAATGAATTGGATTGCAAAATCTGGAAATGGAAATTCTCAGTTCACAGATATGATACAGTCTTTTCCAGTCATGTCCTACAGACATTATCAATTAGGTGTGTAGAGCATAAAAAAGAGATTCTATATTCCCAGCCTCCATAAATGCTCAAGTTTGTCCAATAGTGGCTTGGGGACCTTGGCTCAGGCAGTGGGGTTTTTGAGGTTTTTCCTGTGATGGAGATATCTGTTCCCCAGAAGCACAAGTGAGACCTGTAATTTGCTTTAGGACCTACAGGATCTCCAACAATAATCAGGTGTCCACTTCAAAATGGCCAGTAAGGAGATACCTCAGTTTTCTACCAGCAACCTGGAAATAAACATCTGAGGTCTTCTTCCAGATCACAGAGCCATTCAGGTCCTGTAACTCTTTTGTTTGTGTCAAGCAGAGTGTTCAGGATGTCCAAGCAGGCCCTCAGACCTCAAGGGACACCTGTCTGCTTTCACAGGTGCCCTCATCATGAGAGAGAGCATGAAACAGGTGAGGGAGGATAAAGCATCAACATTTTGAGTGTCCATCCTGGGCTATCAGCTGGTCTTGTTTTCTTACAGAACGAGCAAAGAGTCATGAGGCTCCTTCAGAACTCACCAGAATAGTCTGGAGTGATGAAATGCTCCTCTTTTCTTTGCCTGTCTGTGGAAAGATTTGAAGGAGTAGAAGGGAGCCTTGTTTAATTCCCTGCAGCAGTGACTCATTACAGTGACTGGTAGGTGAACTGCAGGGACTCTGTCTCAGAATTAATCCATCAGTGGATGAGAGTTGATAGATAGTATGCAAATAGATGCTGTTCTCCTGCAGCCTGTCAGGAGCTCCAAGCAGCTGCATCCTCCACTTGATTCCTTCTCTATTAGGTTCTGCTAATTCCCCTGATTGCTGTTATGGCTAAATGGCATCTTAGCACAACAGAATTTGCATCTGACACTCATCCCCATTCTGTGTCAGGAGCTATTGTAGCTTGGTCAGATTGTTCAGGACATGGGTGAGTTCCCCAAGTCTGCTGTGTGCCCAGAGCCATGGAACTGTGTAAATGTCCTTTGATACAATACTGTCCCTTCTGCAAAAGCACTTTCAGGGAAAGCCTCTTTTAATGGAGCCTAAGAACTGACTCTCACTCTAAACAGCCTGCAGCATTTTCAAAAACCAATCCTTGTATTAGTTAAACATCAGCCAGACTAGCAGTTCATCTCATTTTGCAAATCCCCAGCAAAGTCTGCTTTGCCCTTTACAATCAGCAGGAAATTCTCGCTCAGAAATCCCACTGAGTGTCAGGGTCTCAGCCCCTTTCTCTCCTTCCTATGTACTTTCTTCAGCTGATTCAGACTTGGTGCTTCTTTTTGTTGTTTTAGCATGCAGGATTATTTCAGAGAAGTGGCAGCAAGGTCATCCTGCAGCTAGCCCTCCTTTTAGGCTGTGCAGTTATCTCTGTGTCTTCATTTCTCCTCCTGGGTGCTCCATTCCTGTGTTCATAAACACAAACATGCATGCATGAATGCACATCCTTCCCTTTTTCCCTACAACCCTGCAGCATCACCTTCCACTGGGGACCACCCCACCTACACTCAGATCCCACCCACTGAATGGCCTTGACCTTGCTGTGCTCTTCATCTTCAGAGACTTTTTTTTGTTTTTTCCCCTCAGAGGGGTTTGTTAAATTTTGCCAGGCGCCTCAGAAGAGGCAGAACTGAAAACCTGTGACTAAGCAGATAAAAATCTGCACGTCAACCAACACACAAGTGACCCTGCAGGTCCCACAGGGCTGGATGCTCAAAACCCAGCCAGCACCATGACTCAACAGCACCTTCCCCTGAGGGCTCCTGTGCTTCAGCACTCCAGCTACCACACATCCTTATTATGGGCTCCAGGTGACTCTGAGCTTCAGACAGCCTCCCTTGGGCAATTTTGTTATTGTTGAGGCTTCTTAGATGTCCTATTTAGGATCTCATATTCACAGAAAGCAGAAGGAATGGTGTCCAGGGATGTCAATGCCTCCATTAGCACCTAAACAAACCCCTAGTTTCTTTAATCTCAGCAGCTAGGAAACCTAAAAGTGATTGGCATACTCATTCTGAAATGTCTGCTCCTCTCTGCACAAATGAGATTCCATTCCAGTCAGCTACTGCATATATTTATGCTCAGCCTTTCAATTAACTTATTGATCATGTGGTGATACACTATCATTTGCTACCTTTGGGGGGGAAAAAAAATGGGGAAAAAATGTGCTCTACTGGTGGGGCTATTTCATGCTTCCTGAATACTCAGTCCAATCCTCCTGGTCTCTCTCTGTCCTCTTTTTCTCCCCAAAAGCTTCATGGATCTCCAAAGACATCCCACAAGAGAGGGTGACACTCCCCAGTAGCCCCCTGAGGATGCCATGATGTGGCATGCAATTATAGCCAAATCAGGGTCAAGCATCTCCCTTTATGGGTAAAATATGGTATTGCACTCTGAATTCCTGTACTGCAAAAACAAACAGTGCCATCAATTCATTTCCAGTCAGACCTCCACCCTCTTGGGAAAAGCATGCAGAACTTTCTGGTGGGAAAAAAAATATTTTGGAAATACAACCCCTTTTTTATTAGAGTGAAAGCTCTTCCTTCATTCAGTTTGTCTTTCGTGAGCCACCCTGGTACACTCCAGGGAGGAACGTGGCTTGAGGAGGTTCTCTGAGGTCACAAGAGGCAGGTCCTGAAGGGGTGTAGCTCATTACACACCCATAACTCATGACCAGGCTGTGAGGTCTGACCCAAAGCTGAGTCCCATTTGTAGGTAAATGTCCCTAAGGAGGGTGGGTGGCTTTTCAGGGAAGGATTCCATCCCCTTGCACCCCAATGAAGCCTCTGTGTTCTCTCTGTTTCCTTGAGCTCTCTTACTGTGAATAATATCTTCCTGTTTTTCACCCTTCTGTTTGAAACACAGAGGGAGCAGGTGAGGAGGAAAGGGAGGTTTTAAAATCCATGTCTTTCCTTAATTCAACATTTTGGATGTGGGGTTGAGTAAAACTGCATTCCTACCCATGGTTCCTCTCTGTCACTCATCTGAGAGACACAGGAGGAAGAGCAGAGCTCTCTGAGCTCACCTTGCAGCCACACAACAACAGACTGGGATAATGCTCTTTCTGGGATCCCAGGGCAGACCTGCCCATGACTTTCAAACAAGGATCTTGCTGCTGAGACTCAGCAGAGCATCCCAGGAGAAAGAACCTGCAGTGTCAATTTGGAGCAGCACTGTTGAAGTCAGCAGAGTGGCTCCAGATACGCTGTGGTGTCTCAGAGGCCCAAAGCAGCTATTTTTGATGGCAATGGAAAAGGGACCTTTTCCTTCCAGGCCTGACTCTCTCCTGAGATGTGCCAGCTCTGTCAGTGCAGTGTCATTGCTTCCAGTGAGGTTGTATTAGCACTTCTGGGAGCAACATACAACTGACTGGCTTTGGTGGCCAGCTGAGGACAGGATTTGCTGCCACTTGTCACCTGGGCTCTGGATCAACAGCAAATGCTGCTTTACCACAGCAATGATTATTGGGCTCTGTGTAAGAAGCTGCTCAGAAAAAGAAATTGTGAATTCGGCTACACCAAAAATATTCTTTGCAGTATGATGCCAATCATAGTAAAAAAACCCAAATATCTGTCACTAGAGATTTGAAAATCATTAAAAGTCATCATCTAAACAACACATTTTGGATTCTTTACCCTTGCAGCTGCCCAAAATCAAACTCTTGGGTTTTTTTTTGAGGTTGTTTGGATTCCTGCTGAAATCCTTACCAATTCCTAAACCATGCAACTTGAGAGGAAATAGAAGAGAAGCATGCCATTGAAGGCATGAATTCATTTGGCACGTGGGCAGTGCCATTGCCCTCTGCAGGACTGTGCCCATGGACAGGGGCAGGAGGATTGGGTCTGTTGTCTTCTGCTCTCTTCTCTGATCCTGCAAGTGCACTGTCTGCCAAGGTCGCATCAGGCTGCAAAGGCACTTTGTGTAACTCCGTGTGATCTGTGTCTGTCCTTTATTTATTCAAAATGCGTTTGCCTCTACGATTTAATCTGCTGTTCTCTCCCTCCCCTTCCTCTTGGTGAAGTCTAATTACAGTTTTATTCCAGGTCCATCTGGTTGCTAATGATGCTGGACATCACCGCTGAATTCATTCTAATATTTGTTGTGTATTTCTAGGCTGGACGCTGAATAATAATTTTCTCTGAGTTTGCTTTTGCTCCTGTTTGCTTCCTCCCTGTTGTAGCTACTACTTGTGTAGTCATGTGTAGCCATGGGAGGGTTGCTCCTTCCAGTGTAGGTCTGCTAAGAGAGTTGCCTATTTCAGGCTGTAGAATAAAGGTGTTTTTTTCTGGTTTTGAGGAGAAGACTTCAAAGTCCCCTCTACCAGCTCCCTTCACTGGTGTGGAACCAGCTGGGCAGTGGCTTTTTCTGCTTCATCTTTTTTTTTTTTTTCTTTCCCTGCCCAGAGTGTAATGTTGTTCATAAATGTGAGTCTCAAAGTCTCACAGAGGCAGTGTTTCAGCAGATAAAACGACAATTTTTGCCAGTGCCTGCTCCATGTGATGGTTGAACCCACAGCAATCTGAGGTTCCCAAGCCTGACTTTGTGCAGTGCCAGTACTGGGATAATTTTTTTTTTTCTTGTTTTTAATTTTTTTTTCTTTTTTCCTTTTTGCTTTCTGCAACGCTGCCTGGGAACACAGGCTCACACTTTACCCATGACCTGACTCTTGGACTAAGAATAGCAGTCACAGTGCAACTCGGGTTCAGTCTCACAGGAGACAAGCTGCAGCTGGGAAACAGGGAGGTCAGACTAGCCCATGCTCACAAAACCAAACACATGAAAGGAGCACGGAGGGGTTTGTATGTTTGCCTCCTTTCAAGACTGCAGAACAAGGGCCAAGAGCTTGGCACAGGTGCTCAGTGAGCCAAGATGAATTTTCCTTGCTCATGGACTTGTGGAGGAAGTTTACATACAGAGGTTCACCTCCTAGGCTGAACAGGACTTTCTCCATAAGGGGCCTGTGTCCTTGCAGCCTATCCACCAAAAGAGTGTGCAGGATGAGGACAGTAAGCAGTGCTGATTAGCATCTCCTGAGCTCTGCTGAGGACAGTGAGAGGTTTGGGATAGCCCCTGCAGAGATCAGCAGTGCTGGAGAGCCGAGGTGACAGCACTGCTGTGGAGCTCTTTAGCAGGAGTGAGCAGCAGGTCTGGCTCTGAGCAATGCTGGAGCCAACTCTGCTCCCATCCTAACCCCTTCCTGCTGGGCCACATTCACAGCTCCATTTCATGGTGCAGCTGTTCTTTCAGAGTAACAGAGGTGCCACTCCTGCTCTGTGCTATTGAGACAGCCCCTAAAGCACTGCTGAAAGCAGCTGTCAGGCTAATGACTGTCATAGTGCTGCCTGTGGCTGGGTAAAGAGAAAAGTGAGGTTTAGACAGTGCCCTCTCCCCCTCCATGGCACAGCAGGCAGCTATTCCCTGTGCCAGCACAGAGCACTACAGCTGGAACATGGGCTGGGGGATTGATACTGGCAGTGGGTTTTTGAGGAAACCACATTACGCTGTTCCTACTCTCCCCCAAAGTCAAATGGGAAGGGCGCCTCGTTGCCAGGAATGGAGATGTCTGGAGGAGCTGGCCCTGCAAGCCCCATTCCTGCCAGCAGCCATGCTCAGAATGGTCTGTGTGACTCCCCTTCAGCCCCTGTCTCAGAGTTGGAGGGGAGGGGTGGCTTCTCTGGAATGGCACGAGCTGGAGAGGGGCTGCTCCCACGAGTCAGGGAAGCCAGGCCTGGGCCACAGCCTGAGACACCACAAGTAGACTTAAGAGGAAAACCCCTTGAGGTATCAGGGCAGAAATTCTAATGGTAATTTTGAACTGTTTTTGTCTGTCTAACATTCCTTTTTAATCCCCATCCTGCCTGCCCCTTCCTTATGTAGGGTTACTTTAGTGATCCTTGGAATGTTTTTGACTTCCTCATCGTAATTGGCAGCATTATAGACGTCATTCTCAGTGAAACTAATGTGAGTATTACTCTACCCTCCCCAGGATACCACCACCTCCTCCTCCTCTGCTGTTCCTTCTCTCTTTCTCTCTTTTTTTCCTCTCTCTTTTTTGTTTTCTGGTTTTTTTTCCCTCTAGTCATGCTTTTATTGAACTTGCCGTCGTCCTTCTCCTTCTCCCAGGGAAAAAAAAAGGAGGGGGGGAAAATGCCTCCTTCTTTTTCACTTGTCATAGCTGGCCCCAAGGCTGTGACTGGTGAAAGCGCACAGAGTTTGGGGTGTGTGTGCTTTTTTTCCCTCCAAAAGGTAGACATGCTTGAGTGTAACTTTCTGACTAACCAGGCTTTTGTTGGTACCCTCCATCATGTGAAACGTTACAGAGGTTTGAGCAACCAATACTGTAGAGTGGTAAGAGACTATTTAATATGCCCACGTAACCTCTTTCTTTTCTTATTTTTTTCCTCTTCTCTCCCTCTTTCACGCTTTTGTTCCGTTTTTATTTTCGTTTGATTTTATTTCACTTTTTTTTTTTTTTTTGCTTTTTTTTCCCCTCTTTTCTCCCTTCTCCCTCTTTCTCTCCCTTCTCTCTCTCTCTCTCTCATTCTTTCTTCCTCTTCCTTCTTTCCTCTCTCTCTCTCTCTCTCCTTGGCTTCTCTGCCACATGCAGCACTATTTCTGTGATGCATGGAATACATTTGACGCCTTGATTGTTGTGGGTAGCATTGTTGATATAGCAATCACCGAGGTGAACGTAAGTAGCTGGCGTCTGTCCATGATCGTGCCTGCTCTAACATTCATTTGTCTTTCCCGGGTTCTTTTCCTTTTTTTTTTAATTTTTTTTAATATATCTCCCCCTTCCTCCTTTCTTTTTGAGTTTATTTTCAGAACTTTTTTTTTTTTGTTTAGTTTCAAAGCTCTTTCTTTTTTTTTTTTTTAATTTTTATTTTATTTGGTTTGGTTTTATTCTGCTTTAATTTTTTGGAACGACTTGAAGGACTTTTTTGACTGCTGCATCATTTTCTTCCCTCCATAACCTGCCTGGCATGAACTAAACTGTATAGCAGGAAAAGTGATGGGGAAAAGGTGGAGTGTAAGTGAAAAAAGCTCTTTGTGCCATGGGAAGCTGCTGGAAGAGTCCCAGGCCAGCACTTTGGTCTGCCCAGTGTTATGCCTTGCTTCCCATGGCAGTTCAACACTCTCCACCCCACAAGAGAGACAAAGGTCAGTTCTTTCGAGGTGGAACTGAGGGAACCAAAGCAGGAATCCTCCCTGTGCCTCCTCACTCAGGCTTCCCTCCAAAAGAAAAGAAAGACCAAATCATATCTGCTCAGAGGAACCTGCTCCTAATGCTCCATTCCAAATGTGAAAATAATAATAATTAAAAGGTAGATAAAATAAAAATAAAGCAGAGATCCCAAAGGAAAACAAAGCACTGGGGTTCCAACCGTGTTGTTGTTGTTGTTTGCAACCTGATCTGCTCCACCTCTCAAATTGCTCCAGCCCAATTGACACGGATGGGCCCCACTTGTGCCCATCTCAGCAGACAGGTGAAGGACTGAGGGAGCCATGGAGACTGAAATGAGCATCAGGTGTGCAGGAAATCAGTCACACCAGGCAAATTTTTTGCTAAATCTCTTTTTTTTTTTTTTTTTTGGAGGTGGATGGATACAGAATTATAGGATAAATAGACTAAGGACAGGCAGGAAACACACAGATTTCCAAAATAAAGGTTATGATGGGTTTATGAGCATGGACAAAAATTACACTGTAAAATCCAGCTTATAAAGGCCAGGAAAATAGAAAGATTGAAAGGAAATTGCTGTAAGTACATTAAAGAACAGCAAATTAGTCATGAGTTTTCAAAATTATGTGGCTGTTGAATAAACATTGCATGTCTTGTAAAGACAACCCATTGCAAGCAGCAAAGTGACAGCATAGTTTTCACTCAGTGCTGTGTTTAGGGAAAAAAATTAGGCAGCTTTTTGAAAAATAAAAATGCTTTACTTGGAACTTTCCACACAAAATATTTTCATATCTTGTTTCTAGTTTAATTTCTGTTCAACTTATTTTTTTTTTAATTCTGAAACAGGAATATTTATTCAAGTTGTAACATTTTGATTTTGAATAACTGAATTTTTATTTTTTTTAAACTAGTTTATTTTCCTTGTCTTTTGAAAGAATGGAAAATAGTTTTTAACTAAAAAGGAACTTTTATTTTGTGTCTCTTAAATATCCTACTTTCTGGACACAAAAAATTGCTTACAACATTTCCCACAGAATGTTGTGAACAATCTTGGTTACCCTTTTACCAGGTAGAAATTGGTATTAGGCTGACTTTGCAGAGGGATGTTACAACGAGGGTGAAGTTGTTGATTTTTAATAGTGAAATTAAAACCTTTTCTCTGCCACACTTGTCACAAGCAAACTAAGTAAGGAACCTGGCAATAGCCTTCAGATTGTGGAAAAGTTCAATTCTCATCCAAAGAGGGAGAACTGTACATGGCACTGGAGGGAATAAGCACAGTTAACTGGAAATGAATCATATTAAATATCAATAAGACTTCCCTGAGTGATGTATTTGAATCCATACAAAAGCCTTCTAAGCAGAAAGGAAGGAAATCCTTGTGTTTTGGTACACAACTAGTCAGAAATTCCAGCCTGCAGGAAAATCCCATGAGCCCTTTTGAAGAAATTCAGATTAATCTCCTCATTAACCCCCACTGTGTGAGAGGAAGAGAGTCAGGTATCCTCTTGCTGTTAGTGGCCAGGGATGCTCCCTCCCCTGGGCACCTCTGTGACAGGAAATAAATTGCTATTTGCAGGTGCCCACCACTGACTGGTGAGTGCCCAGCTTCGTTAGGTTTGTCTAGACACCCAGCTCCCAGACATCAAATTCAAGCAGCATAAATCACACTCATTCTCAGCACCTTGTCGAGACAGTCACGCTGCTGCTGATTGTTGTGGTCTTCAGTCTCCAGGGCTGTCCGTGCTTAATTGCCAGCAACAAGCCTCTCTCAATTCAAGTTCATGTCAGGCAAGGCCCAGAATCCAGTTTTCAGCTACAGAAGCCTATGAAAAAGGAGGGCATGCCTCTGTCCAAACAACCAGCACCTGTCTTAGGTGAGGAGGCAGCAGGGCTGGCTGCCCTGACTCTTTTAGCAAGGGCTGCGAAGGGCGTTTGTGTGATGGTCCCTCTGTTTCCTCTAAAGAATCCTTTCCTTCTATACAGTTTTACAGATCTCTGCACACGTCTTTTTGTTACCTGGCATGTTTAAATCTTCTCCTTTTTTTTTTTTTTTTTTTTTTTTTTTTTAATCTAGGCAAGTCCTTTGCTACTAGTTTCTGATGTTTGTTACTAAAAACTTGCACAACCTTTTTGATGCACTGATAAATAAGCGGCAGCTGTGGATTGAGTTTGTTCTGAAATGTTCTGAAACCCCTTTTGCACTTGTAACCCTTATTGAATAAGAGAATGTGTTGTATGTGGGTTTGTCCTGTCAGATCCCCTCCCTGCTAGCAGCACTTGGTATGTCACATCCGTAGACAATGGGCTTGGGAGGTAGCAGCCCATCTTGGACGGACTGATGGTTTGTCACCTTCCCCAGCAGTGTGAGGCAGGCCCTCAGACACACTTCTCCCCTCTCCTCAGGGCCTTGCTGCTTCCTTGCTGTCTGTGGGCTTGAGCAAGCCCTGCCCTGTGTTTCTGTGCACTGTCTTGTCTTGTTCCCAGAGACCTGGGGTCTGAAATGGACAGAAACAATGGACCCCAAAATGCCAATCAGCTCCGTTAACAGCAGATGTTTAGAGTGGTCAGGTGCAGGTAAAAGATTTCTGCTTCACTCCTTAGCAGCTGGAGAGGGCTTGAGGTAGGACTTTGGAAGGTGCTGCTCTTGGAGTGGAGGGTCAGTTCTTACTGTGCTCAGTTAGAAGAGAAGATGTAGACCTCTGGCACAGGTCAGTTTGACACATAAGCCTGAAATCTGTGAGGTTCACCAGACATTGGCACTCAGGGGAAGCAAACCCAGCAGGCACTGAGCTGTAGTTGTGAGGAGAGCCCTGCCTGCCTGCCAGCCTCCACAGTGTGTGTGTGTGTAGGTATATGCTTGCTTTTGTTTGTGCAGGTTCCCCATGTTCTGGTTTGCCTTTTTCCTTTGGACATTTATTTTTTTTGTTTCTTGAAAACAATCTCCCAAACCAAAACCTTTGTTAAGACACATGTGAGTGTGCATTGGTGGGTCTTTGTGTGTGCACTCCCTTAATTGTACTCCATGTCCCTGAGAGTGTTTGGATGCCTGTATGGGCTACAAATCCACGGAGAGTGTCCAGACATAAATCCACATGTAAGGGGCAAGGGTGTGGAAGCAAGCACGAGTATTTCACATGCATTTGTGCAGAGAATGGTTGCTGATGGATCCAGGGGTTGCTGTGTGTGTGACTGAGCCCATGTGGCTGCCTCACCACGAGAGCTGGAGCTGGTTGTGGATGAGTGTTTGTGCCTGGGAGTTTCCTGGATGCAGGAATGTTCCCCTGCACCCAGCTCAGCTGACCTTCATTACCATGGCTGTGCATTCCAAAATAGTGGGAAGGAAGTGCTTGCAAGGTAGGGCCCCCTCAGCATTTCTGAGTCCTTCAGGAAGCCCTCACCTCCATGGTGGGGGAATATGTCCAGCAGTAAGTCCAGTCAGGTTGGGCCCTCTTGCTTTCTGCAATCTGGGAACATCTCCTAAGTCCCCCCTAAAGAGCTCCACAGACACACAGAGGTCAAAATCTGGTGGGTTTAAAAACTTCAGTGGCAGTTCCTGCCAAATTCACCTGTAAACTGCATGGCTCTGAAGCTGCATTTTCAGAGCTCTCCTCTCAGTGACTGCTGTACAACTAACTTTCTAGCCACAAAATGAAGATTTTTTTTAATCATTATTTTTTTCCCCTCAAATTTTTTTTTAAATATTCAGTGTTTCTGTTTTGGGGCACTCTTATGCCACTTCTTAAGTAATTAAAGAGGGAGGACAGGACTTTTTAATCTTTTGCTAAAAAAAGAACTTCCAAGGCAGAGGCCACATCTACCATGTGTCAGCTCTCTTGAAGGCAAAGAATGGCTTTTGATGATGAGAAATGCTGTCATATATGAGGCCTGGCATGTAGGGCCTGTGGATTATATTCCTTGGACTTTGATCCCTGTACCTCAGTCTTCCCATCAGTGGAGACTGTTATTATTCCTTATGTGAAAAAAAAAAAAAAGTATTGTTATTAGAGTTTGCAAAACCCTTTAAGCTCCTTAGAAGAAAATGTTAAGGTGGTAAAAAAATTATTTACTCTCTATTACAATTAAATAGTTGAATAAACCCCAGCAGGTTTGGACTGTATCATGCCAGAAGTAGCCCCAAGCACAGAGCAGCACTTCCTTCCTTTGCACATCAGCAGACACAGCCTGGGTTGAGCACTGTAAAGGTGACTGAGAGCCTGCTGTCCCCTCCTGCAGGCAAAGAAAGTTGCTCATTACTGTTTGTAGCTCTCTGTCAAACGGGGAAATCAAGTCTGATCTGTGCTGTGCCACGGTGCCCAAAGGAATGGAAGAGCAGTCAGACCCTGAGTCACTTGGAAAGCTGCTCCTGTGACCTCCTTCCCCTTGGCCAGAGAGGAAAACTGGCTTTCCCTCAGTCCACAGGGTCCTCCTTCCTTCATCCTGTCCCCTGACCAAGGAGACTGCATGGCTCAGTCTCCATCTGCCCCCAAAGCAATGCTCCTGTCAATGCCCACCCAGCTGGATGCAGTGGGCAGCTCCTGGCCTGCAGGTGTGTGAGAGCTCCAGGCACGTCCAGCTGGGAGCACGTGTGTCTGCAGAGCAGCACCCTGACACTGGGGCTGCTGTGTGTCTGATTCCATCTGTCTGGCTGGAAAGGTGGTCAGGGAGGGAGGCTGAGTGTCTCTGAGGGCTTCTGCTGGTGCCTCTGAGCCTGTCTGCATGTGCAGGTGCCTCTGTTTTTGTCAGCTGTGCTTGGGGCTGCCTGAGGGTGACTGAGCAAACCACCCGGGCTGGGGTGCACCCTGCCTGCTCACCCGGAGCCACAGCTGTGCCTGAGTGTGTGTGTGAGCCCTGCAGGAGGCACAGGGAGGAGGAGACACCCAGCACAGGTTCACCAGGAGATGCAGTAGATGTGATGAGCCAGGGGGGCAAGCGTGGTTGTGAGATGAGGGCTGCCAGGGATAGAGAACTGGTGATTTCGGGGGGTTTTTGTGAAACAATGGAATATTTCTATGCATTAAATGCCCTCCTGTTGTAGCAGCACAGATGTTCCTAAGAGTGAACATTGCAAATGGTTTGAGGGTTGATGGAAATGGTGGGGTTTTAATGGGAGAGATGACAGGAGGGGAGTGCAGTGTGGAGTGTGGGCGTCTGGGAGACATAGGATTGGGGTGCCTCAGGAAGCAGCAACCCTGTGAAGAAGGTTAGGGAAACCCAAACCCCACCTTTGTGTATTATTTCTCTAAAAAATGTCAGTCAGGTCTGCTTTGCCCCAGCCTGCTGGGTAATGGTCTGGTGTTTGTCCATCAGGTATTCAGGAGAGCTGAGTACTTTGTATCTTGCACTTCTGGAGAGGTTTGCAAATTCTGTTAGGAAGTCAGCAGAGGGTTGCAGCGTGATTGAATCCTGAGTACTGGTGCTGTGAGGCCAGAGAAATATCAAAGCATTGAGCTCCCAAGGCTTGGAGACTTGTGCAGCGATTTCTCATTTAGTCCATTTTATTTCTGACGTAAAGCAGCTCAGGCTTAAACCAGGCGCATGAGGCCTTTTTTTACAACCATCTCGCTTTTGGTGTCGAGAGGCTTCACATTATTTGCCACGGGCTCCCGCTCCCATTCTTTGGAATACCTGAAAGCCTCTACTCAAACCTCCCTCTCACCCTCTCCCGCCACTCCTCCCTTTTTAACCCACACCCCGCCTTTCTTCCTTTTCTCCCTCGCCTTCCTCTCCCCCGTCTCCAGCCACCACTAAACCTCACGAATCTCACTCTCACTGCCGACCAAAGTGTCTGGAGGCAGAGACTCGGCAGCCGAGGCCCCGCAGCCCTTGTGCGGGCGCGGGCCCCGCCGCCCGTGCCGGGCCCGCAGGGGCCGGCCCTGCCGCACACACCCCTCCGAGGGAGCAAGGATCGCGGGAAGGACGACTTTGCATCCAGCCTGCACCTCACTTGGGACTGGCATTCATCTCTCTCTCTCTCGCTCTGTCTGTCTGCCTGTCTGCCTGTCTGGTTCTCTCCGCTCCCACGCCCTTTGCTGCTCAGATTTTGGCCCTCAGGCGCAAACCTCCCGCGACTTACGAGCTCGCTCTGCCCAAACTTCCCGGGTGTATCCCTCTCCTTCCTCTCCCTCTCAAACACCATCCGGGTAGCAGAGGCCTCCAAATGATGTAGCAAAGGGCTGGAGAAGCACAGTGGCTTCTTTTGACATCTTGTGTTGTCACACCCTTGCTGCTGCCATCCCAGAAGTTGTCCGTGGTCCTGAGCTCTCCCTGTGTGCGTGTATATGTCTGTGTATATGACTTGTTTTCTTTTTGGAAAAGCTGCTGATAAAATTGTCTGGGGAGGGTGGAGGAGGAGGGTGGATTTAGTGGGGTTTTTTTTTTGGGTTTTTTGGGGTTTTTTGTTTTGTTTTTTTTAAGTATCTGGTGGTGTTTTTATCATTGGATAATTCAGGTAACGCACCACGGTGGCCCCAGCCGTAGGAAGCCAGGTTGAAGCATGGTTGTGAGCTGTAGCAGTGGCAAGTGCTTTATTTTTGCCTTTGAAGAACATCAGGAGAGCTGCCCTGAATTCTGCCACAGATCAGGCTTAGATCAATTTGAATTTGATCACCTCCCATGCTCAATCGACAATGTTTAGTGCATGTTTTTCACCCTGTGTTGGTGAGAAAGAAGTCTGGTATGACTAGCCAACCACAACCATGTTTGAACAGGGTTATTTTTGATTTTATTTATGTATATATTTGTCATGATAATGGGGCCTCTTTATTCTTTTTTTTTTTTTTTTAATCTCTTGTCTTTAAAATGTTGGTATTTTGAGCGCGTTTCCAGAGTTCATAACGTGATTTGCCCCTTAAAAGAGGTGATTTTGGTAACTGCACAACTTTTTCTGTATGGAAATCTATATGAAATATGCACAATCAGAAGAAGTATGCATTTTCTGAAAAAGGGAGATAGTAAATGCAAATGACTCCTCCCTCAGTTTACCTGAGTATTTGAGCTGTTGCTAGCACCATAAGAAGAAGGCATGTAGTTCCCACTTTGAAAGGCTCTGCACACTACACAATTTTAAGGAAGTACCTCAATATTGTAATTTCCACAAAATTGTTATGCTTGGCTTCTGACATTATTCCAGGCCCACGGAAAAATCAGAATGTATTTTAGTGCAGGGAAGACTTAAGAGTAGCACAAAAATAAATTTGCCTCACTGGAAAAATTTAACCACACACATTCTCATCAATTAAAATAGGAGAACTAGAAGATAAAGGGTCCAGGAGAACAAATTCTTAGAAGCTAAATGTGAAAGCAGCAAAAAGAAAGTTAGACAGCCCTGTGACTGTAAGACCTGATGCATAAACCTGTCTGGAGTCCTTCTGAGGGAAAATGTTTTAAATGTTGGCCCACAGCATCTCACTGACTGCCCTGAGGAGTGAATTGTGCTTTTAATTAGTGCAAAACCTTCCTGGGTTTTAATGCCTTTAAAGCAGAAGTCCTGCTTACTTATTTGACTTGTAAATTATTGTTACAATAACAGTAAAAGCTAATAGCAGGAACACAAAGAACCACAGACCTTGTCCTGTGTTGATTCAATAGTAAAAAGAAGTGCATGACATCTACATTTCAGTACAAAGAGCTTTCTAAAAACCCTTCATCCAGATTTTCTGGCCAGAAATTTAATTTTACTTGTCATTTTTCTATCACAGCACTTTGAAGAAAAAACCCACTACAATATTCTGGCCTCAGCATCTGTGATATAGTACAGTTATATTCCATCTTCCTTTTAATTCCAATGTGGCTTTCCACAAAGCTAGTTAAAACACTCCAATTAAAAAGAGCTACCCCGAGCTGATTATATTTTTCCATTGGCTTGCTAGCCAGGATAAATCATTCCTCTTGCCTAGCAAAAGTTTCTTTTAACTTTCCCTGAACTCCAATAGAGATTGTATCTTTATATGAATCCACTGAAAAATCTCTGACTCTTGATTCCTTAGATCATCTCTGAATATATTAACGTTAATTAATGATCTCTAAGCACCCTAATGGTCAAAAAGGTGCTTGGGTGAGTTCAAATCCAGCTGGCTCTGTCATCTTGGGCAATTCCTTGAAGCAGTGAGAGATGGTTCTGGCATTTAATTCTCTTTTTTCTCAGACCTACCTTGCTGAGAATGCCCAAGGAATTTTCCAGTGTGGCTGTTCTCCATACACAGATTGCAGAAGCAGAGAGGGCACAAACCCCTCGTTTCACTCACTCAGTTTTTCTCCAAAGGCTCCTGTTCTTCATGCAAATCACAAGAGCTTTTAGCATCAGTGCTACAGGTCCTGGCTGCATGCACCATCTTGTACCTTTGTGCATATTTAGAGAAATTCTAGCTGGTCCCAGGCTGCACTGCCAGTTGCAATGAAAGTAACAGAGGTGATGGAAGAAGGGAAGACACACACAAGAATTTTACTTGTTTTCCTCTTTAACTTGCTCTTCTCCCCATCCTCTTCTCACAATTTTGCTGCAATCTTGGGCAGCAGACATTTTCAGCAAGGCAGCAGGGAGTTCCCCCCTGTCTTGTGTAGCAGTAGATTTTCCTCTCTGTCTTCAGCCAAGATCCCACCAGTCCAGGGGAAGAGCTGCTCCCCTTGGTGAGGGTTTTTGTGCCAGGCACTGGGCAGCCTTTCAGCATGGTGATGGTACCAGTCTGCAAACCCAAATGTACAGATTTCCCCATCAAATACACACCCAGCTGTGGGGGCTTTGCTGCTCACCCAGATTTGTAATCAGAGGTAAACACATATAAATTAATTTTACCCTTTCTAATAGAGTCAATATAGCACCCTCATTTAGCTCATCTTGCTTCCTCTACAGGTAAACACAAGAGGGGTGGGGTTTGTTGGGTTTTTTTTTTAATATTCCTTAATAGACATCTGGTTTTAAGATGGCTGTGCTCTTACCTTCACTCCTGATCTGTTCTTTCTGGAGGCTGCCTGGCACAACATGCCAACAAAACCACTTCTGCTTCATGCATCTTCCCAGGCATCTGCTAAAGGGGACCCATTCCCTGCTGCCAGCCAGATGACCAGGCTGTGGGGACTGGACTGCTGCTGATGGCCACTTGATTGATGGCCAAGAAGTGGCTCTAATTGCTGTTGCAGAGTGATGGGATGTCCCAGCTGGTCACACCCCAGTTGTCCTCTCCAGCTCCACTCTGAAGCTCAGAGACACCAGCCAGCAGTGCTGCCTGCTGAGCCTTGCCTGAGTGGCTGGGAGAAAACCTCCTTCATCCAAAGCCAGGCATCTTCACATAAGATGAACAGGCATGAAGGCAAAGATGCCTCAGCTGTAAAGAAACACCTGTTAATAGAAAAACATCAAAATAAGTGGATGTTTAGATTCAGGGAATTTGAGATTCAGCTGTTTGACCATGCTTGGACACAGTAGATCACACACAGTGAGCATTGCATATCATCTAAACAGTCTCTACCCTTGTTTTTTTAACTAAACAATTCATCAAGAATAATTTATTCTTGGAAAGATGTGTAGAACAAGGAAACGTTGCTCAGTAGCTTTGTAAGATCTATTCCCAGTCTCCATATGACCACTTCTATCTAATGTTTTCTGCCTGTGATTGGCATTTCAAATCCCAGAATGACATGTAGGCTTTGTTGTATCCCACAACATCATACAGAAATCCAGTATGAATCTGTAGGCTGTTTTTTTTTCCTAGGAAATGTTCTGCATCAACATTAAATAACTTTCTAATTTAAAAGGCAATGAAAAGACACAGACTGGGAATGAAATACTAGCTGCTACAAATCTCAGATGAAAATGCTCCATAACAATCCCTCTGATTGGGCTGCTGCTACCTCTGGATATCCTCCCTTGAGCAAAGATTAATTCTACAAAGCTGCCAGGGGATGATAGTTCACCTAGAGTCATCCAGAGCCTCTTGCAACCCACAGACCTATTGCTTTGGAACAGAGGTGGGTTGGGTTTTCTCCTGCTTCCAGGAGTTTCTTGAAGCACCTTCATCAAAGCACAAGGTGGCTCATCCATCTTCACACTGTCCCAGAGCCTTTGGATGGGTCCTGGCAACAGTGCCTGTGGAACCTTTCAGCTGGTGGCCTACCTGCCTCCCTTCCCAGAAAAACCTGCTCCTGGTCCAGTCTCCATCTGGCTCCAAGGGTCCCCAGAGTTCTACTGAGGAGTGGGGATTTTGCTGCAGGCCACGGGCCTCCTTCAGCCTTAACAGCACCAGTGAAATTCCCCATGATTATACAGGATTTGTGCAGTACAAAGATGGTACTGAAGTTTCCTTCTGGATTCGTGTGCTTCTAGAACCCTACAAAGTCCAAAGGACTCCTTCCTCCTTTCAGCCTTAGGCTGACCAGAGCAACCCCAAGAACACCAACAGACTGAGAGCACCAGGTTTCACTCTGTTCTTCATTTTTCCTTTTCCCACACCATGAAATCCTATCAGCTAATTCTGAAGTAATTAACAAATACCTGCAGAAGTGCAGAGAAGACAAACATGGCCATGGCCGCAGAAGGACATGCCTCTGGGAGCTTGCTTAATTCCTCAAATCACCAGTCTACAGGGGAGAAGAAGCCAGTAGATGCCTCTAACCCTCTCAGTGTTGGACACAAAGCTCCTGCCTATCAACAGCTCTGGAAGTTCTTCTCAGAGAAGAGCTCCATTGCCATTCTCATTTCCAAGGTAGGCTGTGGGATGCTACAAGAAATGGAAGAATCAGTTCTTACACATTGCACAACAGCATGTCTTTAAAGTCATAAGGACTGGCATGAATGTTTGGAACAGTCTTTTTATTTTATTTTGACACCTAAATTGTTGTCATGGTCTTAGTGCAGGAGAACCTGGGTAAGCCAAGTGTGTCAGAGAACATCTCCCAGCTTGCAGCCCTCCAAAGCAGTTGTGCTTTCACAACCCTGCTACAGATAAGAAGCCAAGATGATGGATTTATTTGGGTGTTTGGGATGGGAGAACCTGGATGTGAAAATAATTGTTACTCAGATTGAGGCAAAACCAAATGCAGGCTGTGCTCCTTTTGGAAAACCTGTCCCACAGATTTCTCTCCCTCTTCCCTCCCAGAAAATGAAAAAAAAAAGGGAAGAGAATAATGACCAATGTAATTCAGAACATAAATCTTTCTGAAGAGTTGGAGGAAAAGAAGACTGTCCTTTCCAGCACGGTGATAAATACACTGCTGAGTTTGATGTTTAAAAGCCGTGTTAACTTTGCCTTAGGAAATGCAGTGAAGCACATTGGACTGCACATTGGAGAACACTGTTGGCATGGATGGGAATAAAAGTGAGGAATAAGAGATATGGGAACTTAAATTCTCACTCTTGCTCTCTCTCCCTCCTGCTCAGTGGTCTGCTCTGTTCCCAAGGTCATCCCCCTCAGGCTGGGACAGACTGATCAGCTCCTTTGGGAGCCACTGCCCTGTGCATCAAGAACTGGTCAAATGAAAAGGCAAGTTTAATGGAAAAAAGCTCATCACACATGGCTCCTCATGGCAGAGGTGCTCAAATCAGCAAAACCTCTCCTCTCTTACTCAAACAGAAGATCCTCAAGGTCACTTTACCTGTACAACAAAAGGTCCTGCACACAAGTAGCCTTTCAACATTTATTTTCATGGCTCAATTCTTCTTCACCACCTTCTCCTCCAGATGTTCTGGGGCTTCTTTTGGCTGCCTGTCCCACAGAGCACAAATGATGGGACACAGGCAAGCTGCAGCTGCCTCTGTGAGTCAGAGCAGGGGCTGTACCTGAGGATGAGCACTGCATCTCTGACAGTGCTTAGTGACTGCTTCTTTCTCAGGAGCCCCCCAGGCTTGATTACCATAAGACTTGATTTCCCACAGCTAATGAGAAGGATTATTAAAACACCCTGAAAATTGAGAATAATTTGCACAGATAAACTTTACCAATTGTTCTGCTTTTCTGAAAGTCATGGGGGAAAATGGAGCTTTTAGCTGTGTAAAAAAGCAGCCCTTTCATTACTTGTCCTCTAATTGTCAATCTAGGGTAATCTGCATAACCAAATTAAAGCAATTGACTTTTCTTATATTTACCTTAAGCACTTGGATCCCTAAGACTACTGTCTGACAATTTCATGGAGATATATATATATATGAAATTAATTAATAAGCTATTCAAATTGGTCTGATTTGCATATTGGAAGCTAATTAGAAAAGCAAGCTCCAGAATTTCAAAATCTTAGAATACATGGGAAATGAAGGGAAAAAAAACCTGATAGCTGCAGGACTCATTTGCTTAAAAAAAGTTACCTTGCCCTTATTAACTGTATTCAAAACAGGCTTTTGTGGCAGAGGGATATGGTAATGCTTCCCCTGAGGTCTGGGATCATGTGGAATCAGTGAAGTATAAATGCACAGATATTGCATTTGGATGAGCTGACACTCGGTGTCTGTGGGCCCCCATGAGTTAGAGCAGGCAGAAGTGGGATGGCAAACCTCATTGCAGAATTTCTCCTAATTCCCCTCATTGCAACAAATGAAATTTTAACTCCCTGCTGCAGGAGAGTTCAGTCTCCTCTGCAGAGCTGTCTGTACCAGCATGTTAGAGTTGTTTTTTTTCCCAAAAGCCTCCTGAAACATTTTTTTCCTGTTTTAAAATAGGAGAAAAAATTAAAGTTGAAAAACTTTCAGCAAAAGATCATTTCTATTGCAATAATCAAGATTCAAAACATATGCTTCAGTAAAGTAAAAGCAGTTTAATCTGGCAATGATTTTTTTTTCTTAGTTTTATATGATTTATAATGGAAATGTAAACCAAATTAAAATGTGTGAGGACAAAATGTGAGATTTCAACCTCACATTTCTGAAATGCCTATTTCAAAATTGGCATGTTTCTACAGAACATTTGACTTTCAGCCTCGGCGTTCTTCTACCAGAAAAATATTTTTGCAGGGGGAAAAAAAATAATAATTTTGGCTAGTTTTATTCAAAATATTCCCAGAAATTCTCAAAGAGATGCACAGTTTGAGAAGCTTTTTTAGGTTTGGGTTCTTTTCCCCTCTGCTAATAATCTGATTTCACTGTAAGGCTGTGGGAATTGACAATTATGCCCTGTCAGAGGAATACCAGATACGTTTCTGCCTGGCCTCATAATAACCTGACAGACTTTTGGTGGCTGGGGGGTTCTCTCCAGGGTGCTTGTGATTAAAACCTCAGACAGGCAGATGGCTCTGGAAGGGGCTGTGGTAGCTCCCCAATGTGTTACCTGCCAGAAGTCAGGTTGATTTGAAACCCTGCTCTCCACAGAGTTGTGCAACTCAGCCTGCCGAGGTCACTTCAGGTTTTTGACACTGCAAACACAAGAGGATGTCTAGTGCCTTCTTTTACCATGTCTCCATGGCACAGATAACTTCTAAACCTCTTTTTTTTTTTTTTTTTCCCCATACTTTGGTAAATTCTTGTTCTTCTTGAAACTCACAACCTTGCAGATCCCATCTCGGTGTAACCACAAGGGAAGGAAACATCTCCAGAAGAGCAGTGTGGTTTGTCATTGCCATATTTGTGATTTCATTCCCCTCCACATCTTACCTATGGTTTGGATGAGTTCCTTTCCCCAGAATGTCTCTTTCCACCCTTCAGCTTGTGCCCAAAGTCACAGATTTCAGCATGGCTGAAGGAGGACTCTTGGAGGAGACCTTGGTCTAGAAAAGGCCGATATCCTACAAATGCAAAGGAGCTACACAACACTTCATCCTGCTCAGGGGAGCTCTGCAGGGCAGATTCTCAGAGGCACCCTTCCTGCAGTGAGGAGAAAAAAGCAAGGAGTGAGCATGCATCACCCCCTTCCTCACAGGACAAGGCTGACAGACCAATTGTCAGGTTTCCAACAGATATGGCATCTTCATGGGTAACTTTTCATTCTCCAAATTCAGCATCAATCAAGGAAATGCCTTAGCAAACATCCATCACCAGCAACCAGCTGCTCTAAGGGGGCTCCCAGAAGCTTCACACATGAGCCATGGAGATTGGAGAAATGCCATTGCAGATTGTTTGTCACAAAAGGCAGCATAAGCACCTGACCACTCCTTCTCCTGAGAAATAGGAAGCTGCTCTGTCATATTGTGGTGCCAGCATCTCAAACACACATTTCCTCTCGTCTCTCCTAACCTGGGGCTGTCGGGCATGACTAGAAGGCTGCAGTTGTACCTCTGCATTGACTGATACAACTTAAGAAAGCAATTGTGCATTCAGCTGCTTAAATGCTGCCCACAACATAAAGGTTGACCTACCTCTTGCAAAAAGAGATTCCTCCCTACGAGTGAAAGTGTTGTTAGAAAGTAAAAAACCATCAGCAAGGAAGTTCTGCTCCTCAGACATCAGTGAAAAGATCAGTTTGGACTTCCTAGCAAAGGCTGGTTCCCCTCCAAGGGAGCTGAACTCATCTTCAGTGTGTCCTGTGGTGCCAAAGAATTGCTGCCATCAGCAGTGCTGGCAGTGGGAATGCTGCCTGCCTGTGCTGTCATCATCTCAGTGCCGTCAGGCTTCAGCAGCTACTGAACAGCCACTGGTACTTCCCCAGCAGTCAAGGAGCCTCTGTGGTCATATGGATTAAACACACACTGCGCAGACCTCATGAAGCTCCCTTTCAGGCATTTCCAGGTGCTGCTTCTCTGGAGAGCCATTCCAGCTGTCAGCAAACCAGCCAAAAGGAACTCAAACCTCCCAACATGGTCCTCCAACTCCAGTGTTCCACAGGGATGAGGTGGGATTAATATCTGTTCTTGGGAATTTTCTGCTGAAACTTTCATTTGAATCTGCCTATTAACACACTTCCTTGTTTTCTTCCAAATTTTTATCCATAAGATATTCTAAGCCATGGGTATTTCAGGGAACTTTGATACTACTGTGACTACACAAAGCCTTTTTGCTTATCTTTTTGCTGCTGTCTTCACAGGTGTGAAAAGCCACATCCTCCCTTCTCAGAATCTCAGAATGGGTTGCATTACAGCAGAAATATCCTACTATATTGACTCTGTCACACATTGCTCTTGCAAGATTGGGACTGGTTCTCCTGGGGTGCAGACTTTATCCTCTCCTACTTTCCAAAGCACAACCCATCAGAAACTTTTCCTTGACTTGATGGCAGTATCAGACACCAAGTCTGATATGTGAGGACCTGGAGGGGTTGTGTTCTTTACAAGCAGCTCCCAGTAAACCTCCTTCCCACCCACCCACCCAGGCAGAGCACAATTAGCAGGAACACACTTACCTTACCCAGTGCTGTGGTCTCTGAGGTTTTAAATACCTGTTCATTGGATAAGCCTGGCTTCTTTCCCAGAGACTTCCTTGCCTGGGATCCTGACTTCATTTGTGCCTGTAAGGGCTCCAAGGATGCTCACAGGTTTGCAGCAGCTGAAGCAATTTATCTGTTTAAAAAGCTGGTGTTCTGGTACACACTGAATATGAATGAGATACATGCAGGCAGAGATATTCTGAGGAGGTTTTCAGACATGTCGCAGGGATCACTCAGTCTTTATCCTACTGGATTCTTACTTGGGCTTCTAGAACCTTCTCTTCTCTTTCTTGGCCTCTTCTGCTCCTTAGCATCTCTGTTGCCTTTTTAAATAGAGTGACATCAAAAGAATAAAAGGAAAAAAATACCCAAATGGTTCTCATTGCACTCATCCCCCCAAGTGTCTGTACACAGGTGCATCCTGCCTCAGATATTTTTTCTCCCCCTCATTCTGCAGGTTCCTTTCTGTATCACTCTAAATATGGCCTTGGACTTGTGATTTATGCTTCAGATCCCTTTTCTGTATGAGGAAAACTGCTCAGAACATCATCTCTGACTGATCCCCCTGCTGTGGACCTTTCCCATTCAGTATGTTCGTGCCACTCATGCCCAAAAAGAGAAGGGCAGCACGGAAGGCTTGAAGTTCCTTGGCAGGTTAAACCCCATGCAGGAGCAGAGACAGCTGGAAATGGAACATTACAGCCAAGAGTGCTTTCTGCTCAGTGGTGCAGTTTCTCCAAAAGCTCATGTCTCAGAGACATTCAAGAGATGAGGGTTTGTTTTTCCACATAGTTCTGAGATGTGTGGTAAGCAAATCCTGTCCACTTCAGGTGGGCAGTAGACACAAGTAGCACTTGTCACTGAGCCTCCATCTCTGGGAACTGATGAGACCACTACATTCCCAGGTGCCAGTTGCCTGTCTTTGTCCTAAAATTGGCATTCCCACGTCACTGGCAAGGCTGAAGATTCTTGGATAGTCTAGCAGCAGCTCTCTCAGCTTTAGAGCTCAGAATGGCCACACTTGAAAATTCCAGCAACGGGTTCTCAGGTATCTGTGCTCAGCTCCATGGGGATTTGACCCCTTGGGACAGGTGGTAGGATTTGTCTCCTTTCTGAAACCTTTGTGGGCATCAGAAAATGTACTCAGCAGCCCAGAGCTGGGGGCTGATTTCCCCCTCATGAGCTCACAGACTGTGCCCAAGCACAGCAGGAACCTCAGCCCACAGTGCCACAGTTTGCACAAATCCCACCTGCCAGCATTAGCAGAACCTTTCCTGTGCTGCTTTTGAGCCTCTGCCATAGGCAGTGATAGAATCTGGTACATTTTTGGCCACATCTGAAAACACAGCCCAGTTAGCTCAGGGAATAAGAGATGACAATGAAGGCACAACATCCCACAGCACCTCAAAAGGCTTCTTCAGCCTGTCAGTCACAGATGCACCAACACTGCCAGCCAGGAGGGATGGAGAATCCCCAAAATTTTGGGGCTTCCTTCAGTTATTTTGAAGGACCTTCTACCAGGAATGCAGCAAGCAGCAGAATAAGGGTCCTTCTACTGTGAGAAAAGGTGATTTGCAGAACTAGAAAGAGGAAGGGGGATGGGACAGAGGAATGCCTTGCTGGAAGGATGTTTGCCTAGCAACACAAAATCAGAATCTCTGCCTGACCTGTGAGAAATGTCTCTATGGGCACTGCTTCTTTATTTGGTATTCAAGCCAACTTTTGCCTGTGTGTGATCTGAAAACACAAGAGCAAACATGTGAAAGAGGAGGATAAAAAGCAATGAAAGCTGACACTACCAAACCAATGAGTTAACCCAAATTATTAAATGAGTTGCTGTACCTTGGGTTTTTAATTGCTCTCATTTGCCTGTATCACCAAATAGGCTGTGCATCCCAACTGCAGTTTTTCTTCAGGCAATATAAAATGCCAGTTTGATTACTGCAGCATCCTTGGAGAGCAGGAGCATGCTGCAGGAGTCCTCCATGGCACTGGAGGGGAATTCTGACACTGAGAGAAGAATGAATACATCAGTTCCCACTTTGCTAAAGGAGCAGGCAGGTTTGGCATATGGTCGAGGTTAGGCCTGAAGGATTATGGTACTATTGGACTGAAGGACTCCTAATAAAGACAGTTTTATTTAATTTACTATTCTGCTTCTCACACCCTAAGGATACTGGCAGCCTTGGGTGTATTTTAGAATTGCTCTCAGTATTGGAAATGGCCCCAGAGGTTAATCAAGGAATATCAGGCAGAGTGTCTGCAGCAATTTGACTCTTCCAGGCATGACCAGGGCTCAGCTCAGCTCAGCCTGGCCTCCAAGCACAGACCCACTGGGTCCCTAGGGCTTTGCTGTGAGGTGGGTGAAGGCAGAGCAAGCTAATTAGCTGCACAAACCCACTTTCCACAGCTGGTGCTGGGTGCCCTAGGGTTGCCAAGAGCCACTGAGGCTCTCCCAACCCCTTTTACTCACCCAGAGCTGTGTGTAAGGGATTGGGGATGTACAAAGTGTTGCTTTAGCACTGGGGTTTGATGGGTTTACCAATCAGATGGATGCACCAGAAGCTGGCTGGTCCCTGTGCAGACATGAGTTGGAGAGCTAAATCAGCCCCTGCATTGAACTCCTAGTGGTGACACAAGAAACATTTCACCAGTACAGTACCTCCACTGCCAGGGTGGGCAGCACTCAGGAGACACTGGGTGTGACTCTGTGGTGGTAGTGGAGAGAGCTGACATCAAATTCAGTGGCAGTTGTACCTACCTCTGCCACGGCCAGCCTTGATCCTGGGCACCCTAGGGAATGAGCCCAGCCTCTTGTGCATTTCTTTCAAATTCCCTTTTGCCCTTTTCTGCCATTTTGTTGCTCCTGTGTTAGCCAAGACCTAGTTTACTAGGGCTCTTGATTGGAGACTTATTACAGCTTATTTCTGTCTGCCTTTCTTTAAAGCCAGCTGAACATACCCAATGCTCTTCCTCTATGGTAAGACCGAAAATCCAGACCACCCTCCCAGCTTCTGTGACACTCTTTCTAACACACTCCTTTTTTCTCTTCTCCGTGGTCACAAGTTCTCTCTCCAAGCCCAGCCTAGTTATTTGTGCATGAAGCTGCCATGTCGTGTATTGGTGTCAGTCTGGTGTTCACATGAGCTGTGAATATGCTGCACATGTGTATCTCTGGTGCATCCTGAGCTTTCCTTTGGTCGAGTTAACTGTCCTTCTGCCTTCTAATGAACCACCAAGAGAGAACTGCACCTGGTAAGATTTCTTGTTAGCCACAAACCATGCCCCATGTGCCACTGTCAGAGTGATGCTGACTGGGTTTGCAGTGTCACTTCGTGTCCAAGCCCCCAGAAAAGAAAGGGCTGGGACTCTGAAACTCCTCTTCACTGGGGTGATTCATGATAACATCTCAGTTCGTGTTTTGCACACACAAAAAAAGAGTAAGTGGTGCAATGGTGCACAAAGCACTGCTGCCTTGGTGTGCAAGGCAGCTCCCGCACCACCCCCACAGGGCTGCAGTGACTCCAGTTTCTGGATTGCCACTCGGCAGAGCCTCCCTCCTCTGGCAAGGATCCGCCTGCAAAAAGCTGGATGGAAGCCAGGAGGAAGGAAGCAGGGCTACTCAGGCATCAGCTCATCTAGAGACACCTAGCTTTAAAGTGTCTGTAATCTTCTGAGGCATCGCTGAGCTCTTGGCTAAGTGGTTTGATGCCAGTAAGCTGCAGATTTGCGTCAGGGAGGGATTTGTTCTGTTTTACCTGCTGCTTAGACTTTGCCTGCTCCGGGATGCTAGGAGGGCAGAGAGAAATTTCTGCCTCTCAGCAAGGAAGGACAAAGGAATACTGAAACCTCTGGCCAGAGCCATGTCCCAGCTTGCTGCCACCTAAAGAGCCAAGCCAACAACAAGCACAGCAGGTAGAGTAAGAAAATATTGGTTCTTTAACCACAACCACAGCAGGATTGATGTCCACACAACCTCTAAATTGGGACCTCAGCTCTGTTTTAGATGGTATTAGAGCTTGGCTTCCATAGGACTGGAAGAGGTATTTGACCTTACAGTTATCCCTCTGGGACTGTAGCACTGAGAGTATTCAGTGCTGTGATTTTTGATTCCTTGGAGGCCACATTCCCTCCTTCACCTCAGAGCAATTCCCTGCAATTTGCTGAAGCCCACAGCCTGATGTCCAAGTAATCAAACAAGGATGATGTGAGGTGCAGGGAGCACTCAGGCTTTTCCTTGGCACAGCCTGTTCCCCTAATCTCTTTCACCCAGTTACTCCACGGGCAGCGAGTGTCAGCCTTTGCTGCAGACTGAAGGAAGCTACCTGGTGACAGACAGACAGACAGACAGACAGACAGACTGCAGCTGGGTGCAATCCTGATCTGCTGGGCGTGGTGCTGAGCTCTCTGTGCGAGCAGGGGGGTCACAGCCAGCACACAGCTGTGTGTAGGGACAGGGACAGAGCTGGGCACCAGTGTGCTCACCCTGCCTCAGAGCACAGGTACACATCTGCATCTGGACATTTAACCCCAGAAACATCCACCAGGGCTGCTCCTGTGCCTTGGCCTTTATCAGAAGCAGCCAGGCAAGCAGCTGCTGTTTTCACTGCCCAGTGACAGGAAATCCAAAGGGTCTGTTCTCTCTTGGTTTACACAGTGGTGAGTAGTTAACAGCAGGGGTGATCTGCACTGTTTCTTCCTCCTCAATGTTGCTCTTTTGGTGGTGTTTAGACTCCAACTGCAGTCTCTGCAGCCTGGGTGGGGGCAGAGAGGGGGGTTTCCATGCACTTTGCCCCACAGCAGGTCAAGTGGCAGGGTGACAGTGTTATCTCCCCCTGTGACAGGAGGTCACATTCCCACAGTGCTGCTGCCGGAAGGCACCAGCTCCCCAGGCTTGGCACGGTGTTTTAGGGGGTTAATAAACTGGAAAACTTGGCATTTGCTGTGCCCTTGAGCTAGGCAGCCAGTCCTCTGCCAAGGCCAGGTGAGCCTGCTGCTGCAGCAGCCCTCAGATGGATGTTGCCTTCACACATGTGAAGGGCTGAGGAACGTCAGAGCTGGTTACAACCCCAGGGGAAAATGCTTAGGGACAAAGCAGATGCTGTGAGAAAAAACAGGCCAGAGGAAAGACTATTTTAAAATACTCCACGCTTGAACAGTAGCAGCGAGGCCAAAATAAAATGTTTAAAAAAAAAAAAAACCAAAAAAACCAAAAGTCAGCGCGCAGGCTGTGGGAAATACAAAGGGGTCATGAGAAATGAGAAAGGCCCAGCAGTGGGAGTGAGTGACTGACCAGGGCCCAGCCTGCAGGAGCACGGCCACAGCAGCACAGGGGCAGCCAGGCTGGCAGAGCAGTGCCACTGACACCAGCACACACCCTGCCCCCGTGGGGTTTTGCACCCAGGGACAAATCTGGGACCTGCTCCTGTTTCCCAGCAGAGCAAGCAGCAGGTGCCCTACACCAGATTCACTGGCTGAGGCACTCACTGGGGTGAAACACCCAGGACAGGCCAAAAGGGAAAGTGTCTTTCTCCTCCAGTGCAAGGTCAAAAGGGGAATTGCCTCTTTCCCAAGTGAGGAGATGTACTGGAGGGGTATAAGCATATCCTGCCCCTAACCCCTGAAATCCCAGGCAAGCTGAAGGGAGAGGCTGATGGCCTTGAGAGCCCCTGTAGAGCAGCCTCACCACCACGGGACACAGGGCAGGCGTGAGCAGCCTCGGGAGAGGAGCCTGGGGAGCAGCAGCAGGACAAGGAACAGTGCAGTGACCCCTCGGCGTGGCCTCCTGCGTGGCCCAGGGCCCCGGTTCCCCCCCGTGCTGTTGTAACTCCTGCCTCTGTGCCGATGGCTTCCAGAACGCGGAGGAGAACTCGCGCATCTCCATCACCTTCTTCCGCCTCTTCCGCGTGATGCGCCTGGTGAAGCTGCTGAGCCGAGGGGAGGGCATCCGGACCCTGCTGTGGACCTTCATCAAGTCCTTCCAGGTACTCCTTTGCTTGGCTCTCAGGAAGACCCAGCTCCTTTTGGTTTCCCTCTCGGGGAGAGGGGTCACCCCGGTGCCCCAGCCCAAAGGGACAAGATGGATGAGTCAAGTAACTGGGGCTCGCAGGGAATGGCTGCCTGGGTGTGAGTTTCATCCTCCCAGCATGAGTGATGGCTTGAGAGCCTCCAGAACAGCCTTCATAGTTCAACTCAATTACTGCAACCCTTCCATCCCATCTATTTCTTTTTTTCCTTATTTGAGCTGTATTTCGTACGTGTAACTTTAAGTGAAGTAACACAGCTGTGGGGGGAAGGCCTGGGTCTCAATTAAGTTTCCTTTAAGCCTTGTTTTGAGGATTTCCAGTGAGTATTAGAGGTGTGTGGCCTCCATACTTTCATCCAAGAAGAATTCACCTTTTTAGCCCTACTCTTTTGAGCTGGTAACAATGCCAAGTTATTAAATTGCTGCTGCTTTTTTTTTTCCCCTGGAGACAGATTGCATTTCAGTGGTAGGTAAAACTCCAGAGCTGATAGCAGGAAGTGAAGGAGACCAGACTGGATAAGAATCATCACCTTTGGAGGAAAAGAAACACCACAGTTATTTGCTAGAAAAAACCTAGCCACATATAGTAAAATGATAGTTAGAGATGAAGCATAGCATATGCCTGCATTTTAAAAGTACTTGACCTGGATTTACTGGATCAGCACAACCTGGATGCTAGCTGGGGCATATCCAAAGGCAGTGGCAGGGAAACACAGCACAGGAATACAAATGGTGGCCTAAACATAAGAAAATATGCAGAACACATCACTGGACAAAAGCAGGAAAAGAGCAACTTGTGCAACACACAAGCAACTATATCCCCATCAAATTGGGGCTGTAAATGGTCAATAGCTTTTGTATTGACTCAAATGGAAAAGGAACTGACCCACACACTAAAACTTAAACCTCACCAGCCACAACACAAGCTGGGACCACAGCCTGCAGTGCTGCAGCTGACTGCAACTTCTGTCTCTTCTCAGCAGAGGTAGCACACGTGCACACCAGGGATCAGCACGGATTTTTTTCCATGGTCCTGGTAGCCAGACCACCAGGCTGATGCAAAGGACTCACTTTGCACACTCCTTGGCTGCACAGCAGGTTTCTGACACATCCCTACCACGGTGACTTTTCCCATTGCTTGCAGAGTTGCCAGCTTCCAGGTTGCTATCTGAGCAGTGCCACTGGGAACCATTTTGTTGGCGTGCGTAGGCATGAGTTTCCCTTGGCACAGCTCAGGCAGCCCTGATGCAGGGGACAGAGTCACACTTTCCAGTTCCTGCTGCTCCTCCCCTTGCCCTTGTGCCCCTCCAGCCTCTTTAGCAATGGCTTGCCCTGAGCTGAACTTGGCTCATGGCTGGAGAGGAGGAGATGGATGGGAAAGGGAGCACCTGGTACTTCCCCCCAGTGACCTGCAGACCTCTTCAATTGGAGAGCCACTTCAGGCAGGGTTGTAGGGTGGTGGGAGAAAGTATGAGGTCCCCTCATACTCATACTGTGGGATCTCCCACAGCAGGGGAGGGGAGAAAAAAAAAAAAATACAGCATTGCAAGCAAGTGCCTTTTCCCTTGAAAGCCTTTAGCCATTTATAACATGGAATTCTCTGCTCCAAGCTCCTCCTCTTGCAACCACCGGGAGGCTCCTTTGGTAGCTAAGAATAGCCACTGGGAATAGCTCTGGATTCAGCCAGTCCCACTGCCAGAATGTGGGATCCCAGCAGACTTTGGCACAGTGTCCCCAACATGCTTCCAGGAAGCACCCCCTGCTCACACAGGGCAAGGAACCCATGGAGCTGGAGCCCGTGGTGGCCTGGGCATGGCCTGGAGTGCTGAGGTCCGGGCTGGGGCACCGGCCAGAGCGGTGGGAAAATGCTCTCAGGGGTTTCCGTCTGCAGGGCAGGGGGAGGAGTGGGAAGTGAGAGAAGTGAGAGGGTGCCGAGGGCACGGCGGGGCCGTGGGAATGACAGGGACAGCGCCAGGGAAGGACAGAGCCAGGGGGAGGCAGAGACACGAGGGTGGGAGGTGGGGAGCTGAAGGAGCAACGGGGAACGAGGGGCAGGGATGAGCAGGAAGGTGCATGAGTGCAGAGGAATGGACTGAGCAGAAGAACATGAAAAGGAAGTGAAGGGGCAGGCAGGCAGGAGTGAAGACGCTTCCCCATCCCCATTTGGACAGGAACAAGGGGCAGGGATGAGCAGGAAGGTGCATTAGTGCAGAGGAATGGACTGAGCAGAAGTGAAGGGGCAGGCAAGGCAGGAGAGAAGACGCTTCCCCATCCCCATTTGGACGGGAACAAGGGGCAGAGATGAGCAGAAAGGTGCATGAGTGCAGAGGAATGGACTGAGCAGAAGAACATGAAAAGGAAGTGAAGGAGCAGGCAGGCAGGAGAGAAGATGCTTCCCTATCCCCACTTGGATGGGGATAACAGGAATACTGCCAGAAAAGAGAAGCACTGTTCAGGTTACACACCTCAGGCCCTGTCTGGACACTATCCCAGGAGCTCTTAGGTATTGTGTGTATCAAATCCCGACTAAATCGTCACAAAATGTTTGGAGCCCTGTTCTGAGCTGGTGGTCTCTTCAGTGACATTGTGGGGTAAACATAGTGATTTCTCTGGCCCCCTAAAAAGCCAGAGGAATCTGTCCTGAGAGTCAAGATTATGGTTACAGACATTTGTCGTTATTACGGCCGTTCCTAATACAATAACAACATCGTCCAAAGGATTTGATTATTATTTAACATTTTAATATTCAGATCTCTTTGAGATGATTTTTGCAGATCTTAATCAAATCTCCATGGTGGCCAGTGAAAATATTCCCCCAATTTTTCCTGTGGGATTTAATTGTTTTGGGTTTAGGATTACAGCAGGGTTTGGGTTGGAAGGCACCTTAAAGGTCACCTAGTTCCAACCACTCTGCCACGGGCAGGGACACCTCCCACTAGACCAGGTTGTTCAGAGCTCCATCCAAACCAGCCTTGAACACTCACAGGGATGGGACAGCCACAGCTTCTCTGGGCAGCCTGTTCATGTCTCACCCACCCATATAGTAAAGAAATTCCTCCTAATATTTAATCCAAACCCGCCCTCTTTCACTTTAAAACCATCACTCCTTCTCCTATCACTGCATGCCCTTGAAAAAGAAAATCCCTCTATGTCTTTATTGTAGTCACCCTTTAGGTATTGGAAGGTACTCCAGAGTCTTTCTGGAACCTTCTCTTCTCCAGGCTGAACAACCCCAGCTCTCTCAGCCTGTCTCCATAGCAGAGGTGCTGCAGCCCCCTAACAATGTTGTATTCTGTGAAATTGGGTTTTCAAAATCTAGCTCAGGGACTGTGCTCACGTTTTCAGAGTGAATGTGTCCGCCCATTTCCTCTGCAGCAAGTTCTGAAAGCCTCTGGTCTATCTGAGCACTAGATATTTCAAAAGATTCCTGCTCCAAAGCCTGAGCCTATGAATTCCTGAGCCCCTGACTCCTATTGGTGGTGGAGGAAACTGGCAGCACTCAGCACTTGGCTGATTGCACTGACCTCTTCCTTGGGAGGTATATCAGGGCTCTGCATATCAGGGCTCTGCATTTCCTCTTCAGCAGCTGATCACTGACACTCAGTGCATGGCAGACACCATCAGGGACACCTAACACTGAACTGGGAAGGTACTTCAGGTACTTAGGGTGGTACAGCCATTGTAGCAGAAATAATTCAGTTTTCTTGAAATAAGATTCCAGCAGCTGTTGCATCTTTTATTTCACTGTCCTGGATCCAGGGAAATACCACATTGCCATTAGTGCCAGAGTAATGCTGGCTGTGAGAGCTTTCTCCTCCTGGTAAGCAGGTGTAGACACTGGTTTTCCTTCCCTTTCCTGGCTCAGTCAAGGGCGGGAGTGATGGGAAGGCAGCGGAGCTCCATCCATCCATCCATCCATCCATCCATCCATCCATCCATCCATCAATCCATCCATCCACCCATCCAGCCATCCAGCCATCCCTCCCTCCCTCCATCCCTCCCTCCATCCATCCCTCCCTCTCTCCCTCAATCCATCCATCCCTCCATCCCTCCATCCATCCCTCCCTCCCTCCATCCCTCCCTCCATCCATCATCCATCCATCCATCCCTCCCTCCCTCCATCCATCCATCCCTCTCTCCCTCCATCATCCCTCCATCCATCTACCCATCCACCCATCCCTCCCTCTCTCCCTCAATCCATCCCTCCATCCAACCCTCCATCCATCCATCCACCCATCCATCCACCCCTCCATCATCCATCCATCCCTCCCTCCCTCCTTCCGTCCATCCATCCCTCCCTCCCTCCACCCATCCATCCCTCCATCCAACCCTCCATCCATCCATCCACCCATCCATCCATCCATCATCCATCCATCCCTCCCTCCCTCCATCCATCCATCCATCCATCCACCCATCCATCCATCCCTCCCTCCATCCATCCATCCCTCCATCTATCCATCCATCCATCATCCATCCATCCCTCCCTCCATCCATCCACCCATCCGTCCATCCATCCGTCCGTCCATCCATCCATCCATCCATCATCCATCCATCCCTCCCTCCGTCCCTCCATCCATCCATCCATCCCTCCCTCCCTCCCTCCATCCATCCCCCATCCCTCCTCCCTCCCTCCATCCATCCCCCATCCCTCCTCCCTCCCGCCCGGCTCCGAGCCGCGCCTGCCGCGCTGGGCTGTTCCAAGCGTGGGGCTGTAGAGGCATCTAGTGGCCACCTGCCCGCACTGCAGAGCCGCGCTGGGGCCGGCCCCGCGCCCCAAACCCAGCAGGAACCAGGCAGACACACAGTGCTCTCTTTCTTTCTTTCGTTCCCAGGCTCTCCCCTACGTGGCTCTTTTAATCGTGATGCTGTTCTTCATCTACGCTGTGATTGGGATGCAGGTGAGTGACGCTCAAAGAGCTGGGCTGTGTCTGATTTCTGCTAGAGCATGGGAAGAGGCTCAGAGGGTAGCTAGATCAGTGTGTGGTTGTGGGGGCTTACAGCAGTGTTCTGACCCAGGAAGGTGAGGAGATGGCAGCTAACCTTGGCTGGAGAACACTCTCTGACTGGGGGCTTCCAACAGCAGAGCCCCCTCCAGAAAAAGAGCAAGCAAACAAAAAAAAGTATTGACCCATCTAATGGCAGAACACAGTATGCAAACAGTAAAAAGACCATGCCTGCCCTCCATATTCTCACAGGAATATTCACAAAGAAGATTTACTGCCTTGCTTGTTGGTTCAAAACAGGTGTTTTTTTTAAGTGGGCTTACGGCCATGCTGCACTGAACAAACCAAAATGTTCTCTTGCATCTCTTTCACACTGGCATAACTTCCAGGGAGTTGTAAAGAGCAGCTTTTGATCTAAACCCATGAAGGTAAATATGGGATCAGGCCCAATGTACCAACACTCAGAGTTTCTCCAGGAAGCTGCATCAACACAACATCTTGCTCCGTTTGCACAACACGCTTGGAGCCATCCTGAGCACTCACCTGTGCAAGGAATGGATGTTGCACAGAGACCACTGAAGACAGCAGGTGGTACAGGCACATTCTGTGACAGTCCCAGCCTCATTTGCTGTGCTGCTTTTCAAGCTAAGCTTCACCTTCCACTTCAGTGTTAATCAAAGTTCTCAGACAAGTCAGCCATCTGGGACCAGAGGCCAGAGTACAGAAAGGCATGGCATAATTGCTGCCAGAGGTCCTCAAACATGACAGGCTTCTTGGTTTCACAATGACAGCAGAATCTGTAATGAAACTCATCTGACCTCTGCCACCTTGTTTTAATTTGTTTCCTGTCATTACAGCCACAGGTTTTCACAGACTTCATCTACCCTGCCCCACCGTGAGAAATAAAATTAATGTTTTCTTGAATTATCACAGGTTATCTCAATAGCCCCAGTAATCACAGCTGTCATTTACTAAGCTCATAGTGTAAACTTGCCAGTTTTGCCTTTAATACCTACGATGGCCAAGATCTTACAGAGCTACCTGTGCCATACAGAAAATCACTTTGGAGTATTAAGCTGGTATTGCATCTCTGTACAAAGCATTGTAAGTGGCTTCCAAGCACCCACACAGATGGGGTCTGCAGTGATCAGGGCACCACCAGGGCCAGCTGCTTTATTCTGTAATTCAACTCCTTTTTCTGTCAGCTAGTTCTGAGTTACCTATTTAACCCTTGGCTTACATTCAAGCCTCTGTTTAAGTCATCTCAGCAGCCTGAAGATCATACACCTGTCTTTCACACTGATCTAGATTACTAGGTCACTTTGTGCCCTCATGTCTTCCAATAAGAAAACCAACTTCTTCCATTTTCCCTGTCAGCCCAGAGCCCACAGACCTGTGATTTCCACCCTTTGTCCAAATGGCACCTCAGACAGTGTGTGTGCAGCCCTCTTGAACGTGCTGACACACAGAGTTCCCTCACACACAGGGACACATGGGAAGGAAAATCATCCCTCACTCCATTAAGCAGCCACCATGAATGACTGGATGTACCAGAACTGATAAAAATATCAGAATCTCCCACTTTGTGTCAGCTACTGCCACGTCTTGGGGCGTAACAACATTCAAGCCTCACTACCTAATGTGCTCAGGTGGAAAAACTCCAGGCTGATGCTGATGGATGGAGCTGCTCATCCCACGGCCCAGGAGGCACAGATTGGAGAGGCCCTGAGGGAGGAACCTCCACTCACAGCTCCTCCCTGGTACCTAATGCAGAACAGCCACAGCAGCTGCTGCCAGTGCAGCCTGTGTGAGGGAAGCTGCAGGCTCCCAGGGAAGATCATGGGAAGCTCCCTTACCTACATTTGCCTGAAATGAAAAATATGGGCTGCCTCAGCTCCAACCCGGTGCAGCTGGAGCTGTCAGTGCTGCCTGTGGCATGGGGCTGGCCAGGCAAGGGAAGACCCGTGCCTCCAGGAGGAACCCCTGAGGAAAACTGCCATGTGCTGACCCTCCCTCCCATTGTCCCCTCTCCACAGTCACTGCTTCTCCTGGGGTGCTAATTATCAGTGACATTTCCTCGAAAAGGAGCTGGGTGTTCTTTGTCTCAGAGCTGCTCTGTTCCTGCTGCTTGTTTTGGCTCCAGAGAGATGACAGCTCTCAGCCCCAGAGATCTCTGCCACGCTGTTATCAGTGGGGAATAAATAGTCCTGACTTGGCTGTGCAGAGACCTTTCTGCCACACAAAGTTTGTTAAGCTCTCAGTCCCACTGCCTGAAAGTACCACAGCCATCCAAGATGCTTTAAAGAAGCCTGAAACTCTGCTGCACTGGGGATTTCACACCCAAAGACAGGCCCCTAAAAAGGTTTGCTGATGGCTGCAGGCTTCATGCCATGGCTGGAGGAACATCAGCTGGTTGGTGTGGCATGGAAGGAAGCTCTAGGGCATCCTTGTCTGGGCAGACCTGGTCATCATCTTCACGCTGCTGCAATCTGGGAGGATCTGAAACACCTGCTGGTGACAAGGGCAGGCATTTAGACAATTCCAGATCCAAGGAAACTTACTTTACATTTCTTTGTGCAGATCCCCACAGAGATGGAAGCTCAAGGCTTTGCAGCTGGTGGTCTTTTGCTGTCATTTTCCCCCTGACAGAGATAGATAAGCAATGAAAGAAGAAGCCTTTTCTTCTCTGTTACTGACTTCTTTCAGCTGGACTCCCTTCCCATATGAGTGCCTGTTAAAACAAGCCCCCATGTCATGTATTCAGTGTATGAATAAGGAAGGACACCTTGTTGTGACACAAGATTATTCTTATTGCAAAATCACTGCTTTTCTGGTGATAAAGCAGAAGCCAGGGAAGCAACAACATACATGAAAGGCACATAGAAAAGTTTCTTTTAATAGAAGAGCAGATCCCATTAAATACCAGAGTCAGGGTGAGGCCAGGAGCTACAGGTGACAAGAGGTTTGGGGGATTTTGCAGGGCTAATCTGAAAGGACCTCTGCTTTCTGCCAGGTGTTTGGTAAAATTGCTCTGAACGATACCACAGAAATCAACCGCAACAATAACTTCCAGACCTTCCCCCAGGCAGTGCTGCTGCTTTTCAGGTGGGTGTGTGACAGCTCTGGGTTGTGTCAGCCTGGGAGCACGATTCCTCTGCTCCTGGGCACAGCTTATCTCCTTCCACCCTGTCGTGTTCCCGAGGTGAGTAGTGACATGTTGTGCTCCAGTGGGGGAGCCTGGGAATTGCATCAGAGGGAATGGCCAGGCCATTAAGGCTCTGGTACCCCAGCAGCTCACCCTGGTAGTGCTCAGTGCTGGGGAGGGACACGAGTCCTCCTACACAGAGGGAATCAGTGCTCTCCAATGCTGATATGCATCAAAAACTTCTTGGGCTCAAATCTGGCCAGTGTGACTTCTGGGCAGGGAGGGAAAGGGAAGTGATGAACTCGTGCTTAGGCGTGGCCATGCCCAGCTCAGCTTAGCACTTCATCCTACTCCAGCTGGGGCCAGGGAGGGGTGCTGAAGGGGTGGGGAGTTGGCACAAATTCAGCACTGTCATAATTTTGAAGGACTTTTTGAGATGCAGTCCACAGCCGTGTCACACACATCTCTGTGATTCTGGTTGGAATGCCCCATACCCAGAGCAGCCAAAGCCAGTCAGAAATGGTGGCTTCACTGCCATCACTGATGATGGCAACAAGATCAAACAGAGGAGCAGGACCTGCCAGGGGAGGTCAAAGCCATCAGCCTAACTTGCTCTTAATTGCCCTCAGTGGCAAAATTCTCCATTAATCATGGAGATGTCACACACATCTCCGTGATTCTGGTTGGAATGCAAGAGCCCCATACAGAAATGGTGGCTTCACTGCCATCACTGATGATGGCAACAAGATCAAACAGAGGAGCAGGACCTGCCAGGGGAGGTCAAAGCCATCAGCCTAACTTGCTCTTAATTGCCCTCAGTGGCAAAATTCCCATTAACGTTCACGGGTCGGGAACAGGTTGCTAACGAGCCAGTCCCTGTCACATCCCAGGTGACTGCTGTCTTGCCCTGCCCTTTGCCTTGCCCAGGTGTGCCACAGGTGAGGCCTGGCAGGAAATCATGCTGGCCTGTCTCCCGGACAAGAAGTGCGACCCCGAGTCGGAGCCGGCCAACTCCACGGAGGCCGATCACTCCTGCGGCAGCAGCTTCGCCGTCTTCTACTTCATCAGCTTCTACATGCTCTGTGCCTTCCTGGTGAGTGAGTGCCCCAGCCCAAACCCTCCCTCTGCCACACTGAGCCTCTGCTGCCCCTGATATCAGCAGTGCACAGCACAGGAATGATCCCAAAGAGGGGAAATCTCCCCAGGCAGTTCCCTTTCAGTGATAACAGCCCTTCCCTGCCTCCCTCCAGCTCTGGGACCTTCCCCCTTGTCACACTGAGCCTCTCTTTCCCCTGATACCAGCAGTGCACAGCACAGGAATGATCCCAAAGAGGGGAAATCTCCCCAGGCAGTTCCCTTTCAGTGATAACAGCCCTTCCCTGCCTCCCTCCAGCTCTGGGACCTTCCCCCTTGTCACACTGAGCCTCTGCTTCCTCAGATACCAGCAGTGCACAGCACAGGAATGACCTCAAAGAGAGGAAATCTCCCCAGACAGCTCCCTTTCAGTGCCAACAGCCCTTCCCTGCCTCCCTCCAGCTCTGGGACCTTCTCCCTTGTCACGCTGAACGTCTCCTTCCCCTGATATTAGCAGTGCACAGCACAGGAATGATCTCAAAGAGGGGAAATCTCCCCAAGGGGTATTTCCCAGCAGCACCCTTTCAGTGACAACTGAAAGCACCCTTCCCTGCCTCCCTCCAGCTCTGGGACCTTCCCCCTTGTCACACTGAGCCTCTGCTTCCTCAGATACCAGCAATGCACAGCACAGGAATGATCTCAAAGAGGGGAAATCTCCCCAAGCAGCACCCTTTCAGTGACAACAGCCCTTCCCTGCCTCCCTCCAGCTCTGGGATCGTCCCTCTTGTCACACTGAACCTCTCCTTCCCCTGATATCAGCAGTGCACAGCACAGGAATGATCCCAAAGAGGGGAAATCTTTCCCAGCAGCTCCCTTTCAGTGACAACAGCCCTTCCCTGCCTCCCTCCAGCTCTGGGGGATGCTCTGCTTCCAATCCCAATCCTTTGTGCACAGCAAAGGAACGCTCTTCCCCCCCCTCCTCCTCAATGAGAAAACCAAATTAGTGTGTTGTGGGCTGTGCTGAGGCTAGCAACGCCTCAGCCACACTTCCCACCTCCCCTCCTACCTTCCTTCTGGCTGCTGAGCAGGTTTTTCCTCCCCTGCCAGCAGCAATGACTGTGAGAATACACATATCCCACTTGCATCTGCTCCGTGGTTGCAGTGTGGCACTGCTCAGAGCCACAGCACACGCTCTGCAGCTGGCAGCACAGCCCAAAACTCTCCCAGGGAACAGCAGCAACACTTTAAAAGTTTTGTCCTTGGGCCAGAAGAAAGGATTTTTATCTCAACCCCACTGCCTGTCGAAGGCAAATCCCACCCCATCCTGCCAGGGAAAGACACAGGTAAATAAAAAGCCACGACAGCACATCTAAGAATTGAGAAAATTTGTGCCTCATCCATTTAGGAGGGAAGAGAAAAACGTAACCAGCTGAGAATATTCCACCTCTGGGCTCTTCACATTTAAACTGGGGGGCTGGCATGGGGGAATAAAGAAGCTAACCCCAATGGCTTCCTAGTTTTGTGAGTCCAAATCCCGACCTCAAATGGAGAACCTGGTAAAATTTACTGTTCCTTGCCTCATTCATCACATCTTTTCTGTCCTTGTTTGCAGATCATCAACCTTTTTGTAGCTGTTATAATGGATAACTTCGATTACCTGACACGGGACTGGTCCATTTTAGGACCACACCACCTGGATGAGTTCAAAAGGATCTGGGCAGAGTATGACCCTGAGGCTAAGTAAGTAACCCAGCCTGGACATCAGAGCTCCCCAGGAGAACAGGCCCATTATTTTCTGTTCTCTAGACTCAGTGCAGTAAGTGCCATGTTCCTCCTGCAAAAACTCTTTTCTTTTTATATTTTCTTTTTGTACAAAATCCCTAAAATAGATATCACCACAAGGCATTGCTGGTGAATGCATAAGCCCAAAGTGCAAAGATACTCACAGAAATCTCAGCATTCAGGCTGCACTGTTACCTGGCAGGCCATTGCTGTACTTACAGAGATAGAGACTTAGTGAGGGGCAGCAGGAGATTGAGAAAAAGTGATCAGTTTATTGTTGTAATTCTTTGGGATATTGAGCTGTGACTCTTCTGCTTGACTTTGTACCCATAGCAGAGCTGCTGTGCTCAGATCTCTGTTTCTTCCTGTGTCATATATATGCCCATCACAACCTGTACATTCTCCTGGCTGCATTACATTGTCTGCAGGGTCATTCACTGCAGCAGACTTGCAGGGATTTAAAGTTACACTACAACAACTCACATGAGGGCTTAGCTGACACTCAGTATTACATGCTCTGTTTGACACATGCTTAGGCTGAAAGTGCATTTAGATCCCTGTGGCATTGCTGTACAGCTGACAGTGGTAATTGCAAAGCCCCCCTCATCATGCAGAAGTTGTGGAAAGAGATCTGAGTGTAAACTAAAAGCAGATCTCTTCAGGAGACATTGTGTCGAGGTTAGTCTGGGCTCAGGTTCTGCCCTGGTGAGGGTGTGTCACATTATGGGAGTGATACCTGAATTTAAACACTTTTTCACTGTTCATGGTGACTTCCCAGGCTGGGGACTTTAAATATGGATGAGGAATAAGCACAGACTCCTAATAAATACACCTTTTGTTAACAAAACAGGTGCTACTATTTGTGCTTGCTTAAAGGCAAGACTGCAGTGGCTGCAGCCATATAACAGACAGCCACTCAGTTCAGATGGCATCCTGCTCCTCCCTGTTTATAAATGAGAAGATCTTTTATTCCTCTTCCCCATCCATGTCCCATGCCCCTCCTCTGGCTCTGGCAACTTTCCTCCCTCTGTGAGAGAATTCTTCTTTTGAGAAGCCATTTACCAAACTTAAGAGAAAGCCAACTGCTGCTGTGGAGGAAGTCCAGCACTTTGTTTTGTGCTCACTCTAGTGACAGCCCCAAGCATAAACAAGCATTAAAAGGCAGTGGCTTGGGGCTATTTAGGTGGGAGGTAAACCACAAGGACACAGACCCTTTACACCTCTCTGCCTGCTGTAAGTAAGTAAAGCCCAGCAAGTAAAATAGTATATATTTATTTTGAGCAGGTCAGTGGTGGGAAGAGAGAACCCCAAATTGTCTGCTCACGCACTAAAAAACAGCAAGATTGGAAAAGCTGAGGTCAATTCTTGCAAGTATTGACTCGAGTATGGCTGGCAGCTGGGATTTCTGCCCTAGCAGAATGCTGGGCAAACCCTGCAGAACTGCCAGAGATGCAAGAGGCCTGAAATAATGGTACTGGGGTAGCAGGGATACAGGGAGCAGCAGCATGAGGCTGGAGGGACCTTAGTGACACCAGAGCCAGCAGCTCAGCCCCGCTTGGGATGGATGTGATTGTGAAAAAGGCATATTGTGTGTTTGTGGCTCTATGCAGATATTTACTATATGTAATATGCTAGTTAGAAAAGTTATGCAATATTAACATTTGAATAATATAGTAAATGTAGTTTTTTACATTAAGTTTTAGTAAAAATGTGTGTGTAAGATATTGTCTTTAAGCTGCCCAGGAGAATGTTTCACAGAGATAAGATTTACAACAGAAGAGAAACCCCCTCGGATTCTTCAAATGAAAGATGCATATCTCTCAGAACTCACAAGAGCCAGACATCCCCAATCCACAGAAGCACAGCTCCCTGTCGCCAAGAAGGCTTAGCAAAAGACTCTTAGGAAACAAGTTTGTTTTTGATAAGGCATGCATAATTATTAAATTGTAGTCCTCAAAAAGAGGAGGGTTTCTACCGAAAATCGCCTTTCTCCTGACTGGCCTGGTCCAGGAAGGAGAGAGGACATAGTCTAGACTACTTTCTTTGCCCTTTTATTGTCTCATTATTTGTCCCGTCTCTGAAAACTTTTTAAACTTTTATTTGTATTAATTTTTTTTTTTGAAACCAATTTTATTCTTTCTTAAATTTTCACGAATTTCTAAAAATGAGTGATTGGCGATTATCACGCGATGATGCTCACCGTGCTTCCCTCCCCCAGGGGACGCATCAAACACCTGGACGTGGTGACGCTGCTGCGGCGGATCCAGCCCCCGCTGGGCTTCGGGAAGCTCTGCCCGCACCGCGTGGCTTGCAAGGTAAGGCAGCCACGGCTGGGGGCAGGCTGGGCTCACGGCAGCTCGGCCACAGGGTCGCTCACAGGACACGGGGTGGTTCTGATTTATTAAAGAAATGTGGATGTTGATCTGGTGCCGATATCCAACTATAAGGGACAAAAACTCTCCGGCAGTTTAGAGTTAGGAAGTGTGTTGTGAGAAACACGATTCACTTCTGTGTGAAATTTATAAGTTTAATAAAAATAAAATAGACAATTAGGAGACAGAAAAACAAAGCTTTTTCGGCCGCGGTGCTGATGTCACCAGCCGCGAGATCAGCACACCTTCCTTCTCCAGATCTTTTGTTTTAAGGGTACTGGTATTACATATTAAAATAGGTTCATACATAATTCAAAGTGGGTAAGTTAGGTTTCAAGCCCCCCCTGAATATACAATTTATCTGTAATTCCACAGAGTCTGGGAGGGTGTCATAAATTCGTCAGGTTCTTAAAGAATCGATTGTCTTTCTAATCTCAGGAATGCTAAGCATCCATTCTGTCTTCTATCTACTTTTGAAAGGTAGAAAAAAATACAACCCCCCCCCCCAATCTCTACTTAGTTACTATCTAAGAATATTTATTTATCACAGTTTTCAAATTTTATTAATGAAAGAACATACAATACAACCCTCCCATATTTATACCTAAAACAATCATCTTACTATATGCGAAAAGCCAACTCTAAAACATGCATTTATAACAGTGTGTTTATTGGGGCACCAGGCAGCCTGTGGGATAGCTCCCAAATACACACTGAGCCTTACAGAAAATCATAGAGTCCTTTTATTTACACAAGTGTTGAATACCCAAAACACAAATTTATATTCATAACCCTGCTAACTCCCATTCTCCACTCCATGTGGTAATTAGCTAAAAAGCCATTAAGCATTTAGTTTGTTCCTTGATATGGGTTGGTGGTCATTTTTGTGAGGAGGGGTCCCGAAATGAGGAAGTAAACTGAGTCTCCCTCGTTCTGACTTTTCTACCTTTTCAATGCAAATGTGATAAATGAACCCTTGGTGGAACTCCTATTTCCTCCCTTCGTGACTGTTCAATGAGTTTCTGGGTACAGAAGGTTTATAATTGTCTTGTGTTCTTAAATTCAATTTATCAGATCCTCTATTTCTCATTACAAGCATAGCTAAACAAACATACAACCATGTATGTTTATCAACTTTATCAACTAATTATTAACTTCTAACTTTAACTAGGCCTATCTATCTATATTAATTCCAGCAAAGCTTATCTCTGACCAGAATCTTAACTTCTCTAAAATCCTTAATTCTTTAAAGTTTGTGTCTCAGTTTGGCCTGAAACGTGCCTTAAAGACCATCTAATTCCAACCCCCGTGCTTGGGCAGGGCTGCCTTCCACCAAAAGAGTTGTTTCACACTGAGCAGCCTGCTGTGGTTTTCTAGCTGACCCTGCCTCCCTCACTGGGCACTGGGCAGAGCCAGCAGCAGCATGTCTGAACAACCCCTGGGCTGCCCTGTGCCTCTCACCAGCTCCTCTGGGCTGCAACCACCCAGTCAAGGGCTGCAGGGTCACCAGGAGGTGGGTTGTGCACTGCTCAGGGCCATTTGTCTGGTTAGGAGAGCACATCTGTGCTAAATGCAACTCTCAGGTACCGAGAGCAAACATCTGCTTGTGCTGCCCAACACCCATCTCCAGACAGACAGAAATAACAGGGCATTCTCCTTGTGTAACTAACCCAGAGGCCATGGATACTCACGTAAGAGGGCTGGCAGGGCAGCAGGGAGAGCCCTGAGTGCAGGTGTGGCAGGGTGATTGTTGTCCCTCTCCACCCCACAGCGCCTTGTCTCCATGAACATGCCGCTCAACAGCGACGGCACCGTCATGTTCAACGCCACCCTCTTTGCCTTGGTCAGAACAGCTCTGAGGATCAAGACTGAAGGTGAGAGGCTTGCTTACTGACATCAGCTAAACCAACATCTTGTTTAAAATGATCCAAATGACTCATATGCAGCACAAAAAGCTATGTAAAGAGGCTTGGAGGAACAGTATCTTCTAGGGAAAGCACGCTGTTTCCCACTACCTGCTGCTTCCTATAATGTCATCTCAAATTATTGATCACGTTCTTCACAGTGGCCTGAAAGTTTAAAGTTCTAGATCAATGTCTGCTCACACAGCAATTAAGAGAAGGACAAAGAGCAAGGAAGCCTCCTCTTTGTACCCTGTCTGAGCCACTTCTTGGCTGCTGTTGCCACTGATCTTCCAGCCCAGGGGAGAAAAAAGAGCTTGGACTCGAGGGTCTCATCTCACAAAAACTCCTCCTGTGCTTCCATTAGCATGAGTTAACATTACATTGTTGTAACAGTGGTGTTGTAAAGGCAGATGAGAAGTAAAGGGCTTTGCATAGACAGCAGGTACATTTGAGGGAAGCAGACAAGGTTTGGGGCTCAGCTTGTCCTCTTTGTTGCACTCTGTCACCTGCTGTAATGAAAGGCATTGGTCTTGAGTCACAATCTGGCTTCATGTATTAATGAGATGCATTAGAAGGGAGTGTAGGTCTGTGATTCACAGCTAAACACCTCTGCCTCAGGAGTGGCTGCTTCACATTTCAGGCATGGGGAAGCAGTGACCAGCAGAGCTCTACCTGACAGTGCCAGCTGTACACAGCTGAGCCAAAAAACAGTGGCAAAACAAAAAAATTATATTAAGGCCTTGTGAAAGTTGTGCTAAACAGAATTTGACTGCAGCACAAGAGACTCTCCTGAGGAAAAAGCCACCCACAATCCCTGTAAGACATCTTGTGGCTTATGAAGCAGAAACCCAAAAAGAACTCAATTTTCTTGTCTGTCCAAGCCTCAAACTCTCAGGTGTCATTGCCATTGAACTCCTGGGAAATCATCTAAAGCCTCAAACTGCTTTTTTTCTTGCCTTAGCAGAATCTTTTAAGTGGTCAGGGCAGGAGTTTGGAATTAGCCCTGCTGAGTCAGATTTCTGCCCTTGATGCTGCCCATGTGTTGCATGCTCAGCACGTTATTCAGTGTCCCTAATCTTCACTGCATCCTGTCACAAGAACTACTGCCATGCAGAGCCCTGTGCAACACCCTCAGGAGCCTTAGTGCTGGGGGGAAATAAGAAAAACAGCAGGAACAGCACCTTTAGGAGGACAAGATACTGGTTTCAGACACCTAGAGAGAGAAGAGAGGGGTTTGAATGTACAAAAATCAAGAAATAAAACTGAAGGTGACTCCTTTAAGAGGAAAAGGGTATCTAGAGGGAAAGTCACCTCCCTACCCAGAGATGACTGTGCATTTTTAGGAAGAAGAGCTCTTGCTGTGAGGGAGCTTTAAGAATGGTCTGAGCATCTCTTGGCCCAAAACTTTCCACTCCTGAAAGCACTCTGGTATTTACCTCCTGAGATCTCCATGCCAGACATTAAATTGCTCCTCTGCAAGGTCTGCTCAGTCCCTGTCTCTGATGATTTTCACCCTGCAGGTAACCTGGAGCAAGCCAACGAAGAGCTGAGAGCAATAATTAAGAAAATCTGGAAGCGCACCAGTATGAAGCTGCTGGACCAGGTGGTGCCTCCTGCAGGTGGTGAGTGCAGGATCTTGTCCCTGAATCCCTCTGGCTTTTTCCCTCACCTGTCCTGACACCTGAGCATCAGGTGGAACAGGGGGGACATGCTTTCTTCTCCAAGCTATCTGTATTTCATCAGGCTGAGGTCTCTTCTATACTAACATGAATATGGTGTTCTTACTGCTGAGAAATCAGGGAAAGAAAAAAAAATGTGCATAAATAGGAGTTGGTGGATAGGCATCCAGTGTGGCATTCACTGACTTTCCAGGTGGCCCCGTGGGCACAAAGCAACACTTGGCAGCCAGCCACCAGGTGCAGCCAGGTCCTGAGCCTTGCTCAGCCTGCTCTGAAGTCAGTGGACCACGTCTTCTAAAATTTCCAGTGGGTTTGCAGCAAGGAGGAGAGCTACCTGGAGAGAAACAGAGTGCACATTTTGGCTGACTGATCGTTTTTATTGTGTGGGAGCACAGCTGTGGCTGCATTTCAGGGGAGGGGTGATCTTCTCTGTCCACTCACACCCACGTTAGGCACACAGGGACAGAATTCCAGTGCAGAGAAGGGTCAGGGCAGGCCCGGGGTGGATGATCAGTCAGATGCTGTTCACAAGCCAGCCTGTGAATGAGTCTTCCCCCAGGCTGTCACAAGACAGCAGCCTGTGTTGACCCAGCCTGGGAGGAGATCCTTTGTGGTTCACCAACACCAGAGCCTGCAAAGGTTAGGTGTGCTCCCACTGCAGGGCTTCTGTGCCTGTCCCAGTGCCACCTGCACCTCTCCTGCCTGTCCACAGCAAGCTCTGGCTGAGGAGTGATAAATATAAAGGACCCAATAATTGATTGCCAATTAGATAAACCTTTATTAAAGCGAGAAGTCAAAGCAAGCAGTGCTGGGAAAGCCAGAGAGCACAAGGCTTAGCTCGTGCTCCACCCACAGCTTTGGGAGTTTTCCCCACAGTTTCCCATTTTTATAACTTTTTGGTTACACACACCCCTTAATCCCTCCCCAGTCCATGCTTTCCCATATTTGGTCACAGTTGAGTCTCCAATTCCAGGAGTCTGGGGTCTCCTGCCCTCTCAGGGTGGTCGGTGGATGAAGTCTCTCCTCTTCCTCGCAGCACGTCCATGGGGACTTTCCACTGTGGTCACCATGGTTTCACCAAATCTCTGGTTTTTTCTCTTTTTTCATGTCTTATGATACAAAGTTACATTACATTATCCTGCACCAAGGCCGGGCTCTCTCTACTTTTCTGTTTCTGCAACTTACACTTATTGCTTAATATCTTCTACACATTTACAATTTCTGCAGTTTGCTTAACAGCCCCTACACATTTATAATCATTAACTATAACATTTAACACGAATTACCTAAATCATTCATTTCATTTGCAACAGCAGCAACCCCTTCCTTCAGCCCTGCCATATCCTGATGCCATAAAAAGCAGAGACGGGCTTTTTATGTGGTGCCCAGTGTTTCTGCAAGGCTTACAAACACACTGAGAAATCAGCAAGGCTTACAAACACACTGATAATCCAGCTGCTGGTTTAATTTACTGTCTCACCCCCCACCCTTTGCAGATGACGAGGTGACCATTGGGAAGTTCCACGCCACTTTCCTGATCCTTACAAACTGCAAGGCTTACAAACACACTGATAAATCAGCAAGGCTTACACACTGATAAATCAGCTGCTGCTTTCATTTAGTGTTTCATCCCCACCCTTTGCAGATGATGAGGTGACTGTGGGGAAGTTCTACACCACTTTCCTGATCCTTACAAACTGCAAAGCTTACAAACACACTGATAAACCAGCAAGGCTTACAAACACACTGATAAACCAGCAAGGCTTACAAACACACTGATAAATCAGTTCCTGGTTTCATTTACTTTTTCACCCCGCCTGTGCAGATGATGAGGTGACTGTTGGGAAGTTCTACGCCACTTTCCTGACCCTTGCAAACTTCAAGGCTTACAAACACACTGATAATCCAGCTGCTGGTTTAATTTACTGTCTCACCCCCCACCCTTTGCAGATGACGAGGTGACCATTGGGAAGTTCCACGCCACTTTCCTGGTCCTTACAAACTGCAAGGCTTACAAACACACTGATAAATCAGCAAGGCTTACACACTGATAATCCAGCTGCTGGTTTCATTTACTGTCTCCCCACCCTTTGCAGATGAGGAGGTGACTGTTGGGAAGTTCTACGCCACTTTCCTGACCCTTGCAAACTTCAAGGCTTACGAACACACTGATAAATCAGCAAGGCTTACAAACACACTGATAAATGAGCTGTTGGTTTAATTTACTGTCTCACCCCCCTTTTGCAGATGACGAGGTGACCGTGGGGAAGTTCTACGCCACCTTCCTGATCCAGGAGTATTTCAGGAAGTTCAAGAAGCGCAAGGAGCAGGGGCTGGTGGGGAAGCCCTCGCAGCGCAACGCGCTGTCCTTACAGGTGACAAGCGGGCCCTGAGCGGCCTGGGGGTGGTTCAGTAGAGACAGGTGGCCCCACTCCCCTCTTCAGCCCTTCTCGGGGGTTGCAATGGGCTGTCCCTACTGCAAAGGAGTCCCTTGGGTTATCACACCAATCCTTTTGGGTAAATAGCTGTGTTACCTGCGGGCTCACAGTGCCTTAGCTCTGGGAATGGAAGGCACAGGTGAGGCATGAACACAGTTTATCAATCAATCAACAGTTTATCAATCTGTTTATCAATCACAGTTAATCAATATTATTTATCAAGTAATATTTGAAATTTGGGATCCTTTTAGAGAACTGGTGTGAAGTGTCCTGCAGACATTTGTTTGCTCCCACACACATTTGGCCCGTTCTGAGTGCATGTTGCCAGGAGGCAAAATCACTTAAAAAGCAAAAGGCATACCTGAATGCCAAGGCCATCCAATGGACTGGGATCTGTTCCCCACTGTAGATTCAGTACTAATCACTCAGTAGATTACCAGGCTGTGTGACAGAGAGAGAAAACCCTGTTGACTGTACAAGCAGTGCTATTTATGTCCCTCAAGGATACACTGAAAAAAAAAAGGGTGACTCTGGAGTTTCAGCAAGCTGAAAAGTGCTGTGATGTGGGCACAAACACAGAATGAGGCCTCAGTATACCCACAGCTTACTACCCTGGATGGACTCTTTGGAACAGACTCCAGTCAGTGAGGGGTTTGAGGACTTTGCAGGTCCAAATGCCAGGAGCTTAGTTATTAAATCCATATTTAAGCTGCCGATTAAAAAGAAGAGATTTTTCTGAGGCAGCAGAGGACATGGTTCAGCTGGAACTGTGGCTGCTCTAGAGCTTCTGGTTGTGGATCTGAGAACCCAGAGTTGAAAGCCCACAGGCCTGCTTAGTCAAGCCTGTGGATTTTTGTCTCTGAAGCCAAGGACGAGCAACAAACATTCCCTGGTTTGCATTGCCAAGGGTTTCTCTCTCTGAGGTGGAGATGAACGACCAGAATTTGGTGTTTTGCTAGGAGCTGGGGGTGCAGTGTCAGCTGAAGGGGCTCCCCAGTGTTCAGGGAGAAATGGCAGTGCTGTTGTCCCTCCTGTGCCCACTCGGAGATATGAAGCTCTATAGTTTGCTGTTTTGCAGGCCGGGCTGCGCACGCTCCACGACATCGGCCCGGAGATCCGCCGGGCGATCTCTGGAGACCTGACAGCTGAAGAGGAGCTGGACAAGGCCATGAAAGAAGCTGTTTCTGCTGCCTCTGAGGATGATATCTTCCGGGTAGGTTCTGACATTCTCTTTTGTTCATTCTGCATTTCATTCTGGGCCCTCCTTGTTTTGTAGGTCTTGCTAGAAAACAGTGGTGCACGTAGATCCTCAGTGAAAGGTCCTAAGGTCTTCACACAGTTTCATCCCACTTCCTTCTCTCTTTCTCTCAAGGGAAACTTCTCAGTGGAAAATTCCCTCATGAAACCTGAATTAAAGAGTAGATCAGTGCAGCCAGCTTGCAATCTGCAGAGCAGCAGCCAGGCACACTTGAGTGTTTTGTTCACTCCTTCCAAAAAGCACACAAGGACCCAACAGAGCTCCTGTGGCAGCAGAAAATTTTCTGAGCCACTTAGCTAAATCTTTTCTTTCTTTTTTTATTCCTGTTTCTTATATTTGTTTTCTTTGGTAACTTTTCCTCTCCTTTGGCATTTTCCTCCTTTCTTTACAGAAAGATGCTGTCAGTCCCTTTCACTACCCACCATCCAAACAGTACATAACTGGCTCATTAAACTTCTCTTCATTTCCTCCTCCAGGTGTTTATTAGTTTCTGGTGCTCTTCTCAAATTCCCCCTCATATCTAAATGTTCCTTTGCAACTGCACTGGGAAAACCAGCAGCTACTTGGTTCTTGCATCCATACCCCATCCTGGACTCCCAGGACTGGTGGGAGGTGTAGATAAACCTGCCAGCCCTCTGAAATCCTAGTCCCTGTGACAGAGAAGTCCTCTGGAAGAGAGAGCACCAGTGCCACCATGCTCACTTTGGTCCTCACCTTTTTTCCCTCAAGAACAGTCTAAGCAGGAAAACGGCAGGGCTCTTGCACATCTCACTCACAAAGGAAATCTCCTTTCTGTTTCCCTGACAGAGAGCTGGAGGCTTGTTTGGAAACCACGTCAGCTATTACCAAAGCGACGGCAGGAGCGGCTTCCCCCAGACCTTCACCACCCAGAGACCTTTGCACATCAACAAGTCCGGCAACAACCACGGCGACACCGAGTCTCCGTCCCACGAGAAGCTGGTGGACTCCACCTTCACTCCCAGCAGCTACTCCTCCTCGGGCTCCAACGCCAACATCAACAACGCCAACAACACCGCCCTGTGCCGCTTCCCCAGCCCGCCCAGCTACCCCAGCACTGTCAGCACCGTGGAAGGCCACGGGACCCCCTTGTCACCCACCATCTGTGTGCAGGAGGCTCCCTGGAAACTCCCAGCCAAGAGGTAAGTTCCCCCAGCAGAGAGGGAGCCAAGGGAAGGGGTGTTGGAAGGTGCATGCAAACGCCAGGGCACTGCTGCTGTGCTGAAGTCACTCCCAGGCGTTGCCCAGCCTGCAGCCTGGATTGAGCCCCCTGGTTCTGCACTCCTGCCAAAGCCCACAGTGCAACAGATAAGCACCAGCTGGCCACTGCAGAGCACCAGCACTCTGACTGACCAACACACCTGATCCTTTGGATCACACCTTTGTAAGAGACTGCTCTTCGTGCCTTAATCACCCAACAGGGAGCTTTGTTGAAGTCAGTGGTTGTTCATTCAGCAGGTCACATCCCTACAGAGGTCACCAAAGACATGCTGGTAGCAGGGAGGCAAGGTTTTCAGAAACAAAGAGAAGAAAATCCCCTTCTCTGGACAGTTTTCAGGCTCTCTACACGCAGATGACTAACACAAAAGGAATATAATTTCTCTCAGTGGGGGATTTTTTTTAATACTTTCAGAAACAGCAGGAAAGAGATGGATTTGGGTTTTTTTTCAGTGCAGAGAGTGAACAGTGTGAGAAGGTGGCCAAATGCTGTCCCTGGAAAGGACAGACTAGGACAGTAAGGGAGAGGAACTTCAGTGGGTGTGGAATTGCCCAAGTGAAGAGTCCCGTGGTTTTTCTATTTCATGCCTTCCTGAGGGAGGCCACGGGGGTTGCACAACTTGTGTTCCCATCTGCCCTCCTCCCTGCTGACTCGTGCTGCTGTGACACTGCTAACAGGGTGTTCTTTTCTCTCCTTGCTTCCCTGGGCACGTTCCTTGCATTAGGACACATTACTACGAGACCCTGGGACGGTACGTGTTCCCCATACCCCCCTAATGCTGCCTGGGCGGGAGACCCACTCCCTTCCTCCTGTTCAAACTCCAAATTCCCATTAATGCTGAGTCTGAGCTCTCCTTTTTGGTGTCAGTAGGGCTGAAACAGGGATACTGATCACTGTGACAGCTCCAGAAAACACTCCCAACTCGGAGCACGTAGCGATCCGTGTTCTGGCTGTTTTCTAGATTTGGGGTTTTTTAGAGATTCTAGCTGGGCTCACACATCTACACCTTCTCTGATCATACTGAAGTACACCCTGGTATGTTCATGCAAAAATTCTGTATGGTTTTGGCTCAACACAGGCAGTGGGACAGGAGGAGATGCCAGGTACTGATTTTTTCCCCTCTGCACCTCAGCAGTTTGACTTGCCTCCCATTTCAGAGGAAGGTCAGTGCAGCACTGTCCTACAGGCTCTTCTACACAACCCACATTTCTCCCAATGGTTTTTGCTTTAACCAGATGACAAGATAATTGTAGCCTCTCCAGTCCCTAATAGATGAAAAAAAAAAAAAAGCCACCCTTCTCTTTCTGCAAATGCTAGTAAGAAACTGAAATTGTTTCCAATACCTCCATGTCCATACCTCAAGGATTCAGGCTACCTCCAGATTTTACTTTACTCCTCAGAAAACACAAAGCAAAGTCCAAATGAAGTGAAATACAAGCTCTGAAATGTGAAATAGGGGCAGAGAGGAGGCAAGCAGGGAATGAAGGGCTGGCACACCTGAGGCTTTGAACAGATCCTACTGAATTCAGTAGAAGCACTCTGCAGGTAAAAAAAAAAAGGGATGAAAGGTGGAAAAGCCAGCAAGGATGAGAATGTGACCAGGAAGCAGAGGGCAGAGCTGGTGCAGACTGAGGGATTTGGGAGGCAAAGGCCACACATCACAGAGATGAGGTTACTGTGAGTGTCCAGGAGGCTGCTCTGAAATCCATAACCAAGACTTTTGCAACAAGGGAGAAAGCTTATCCCTGAGAGCCCATCTCAGATTTTCCTGTGAGTTCAGTGAGGTGTATCTTTGGAAATGTGGTGGGTGTGATGTGCACACAAATGGAGTACAGGTAGTCACTAATGACAAAACACATTCACAGCGTTGTTCAGCATTGGTTTCAGAAACTCTTCCTGTGAAAGAGGACACAGACAAAGGTTGTTGCCTTGTATTTGTGAACTCTGTAGCTCTGTTCACTCATTGATTTTTCCTATGGTGGCTCTTCAGCATTATAATAAACTGAGACAGATGGAGCCTGTCATTCTTGTCTTTGTAACAGGTTGTCTTTACCATCTCCATATCTTGACTTGTCTTTTTTGCTCATTAGCTCCAGTTCCAGAGACAGCCAGCTGGCAATTGTTTGCCAAGAGGAAGTGTCTCAGGATGAGACTTATGATGAAAATTTGAATGAAGACATTGAGTACTGTAGTGAACCAAGTCTGCTCTCTACCGAAATGTGAGCTTTGCAGCTTTAGTCAAGGTGTTTGGGTGGTTCTTTAATCAAGGGGGAGAGGTGGGAAGAGGTGACATTTTTTCTACAAAAATTTCAGTTTATGGGAGAAGCTCAGAAAATCGTGGACAGCTCAAATACGAGAAAATAATTATTTTTAAAAATGCAATTCAGCCCTAGAAGTAACATTGAAAATTATAGTTTTCACCTAGGACTTTCCTTCTCTGTATCAGACATCTGGACCAGCAGGGCTGCCCCTCACATTCACTTCTACCCCCTGATGTTCCCAGAGCTCATTTTTAGAGGGTTCTCTGTCTCATGGTCTCTTGTTACTCCTCCTGGACCAGTAACAGTTTGAAGCTAGCTGGCTCTTGCATCCCTTTGCTAGCATGACCTTCCTGGCTTCCTTGCTGGAAGAGGGCTTTTCCTGCCCAACATCAGCTGCTTTTCTAAATCCCTCTGCTCTCCTCCCCAGGCTTGCATACCAAGATGATGAAAACAGACAACTGACTCCACCAGAAAACAACAAAGGAGAGGACACCCGGCACTCTCCGAAGAAGGGGTTCCTGTGCTCCTCAGCTCTAGGTAACCCCCCAGCAGGGCTGGGCTGTGTTTCCTCCACCTCCATGGAGCTCCCACACCTCCCTGGAGGAATCCAGCCTGTGTGGGCACAGGTGCTGCTGTTTGCTGCATTCAGCTGGTGAGGTCAGGACTGCCAGGGTGTGCAGACAATCCTGATCAAGGATTCTGCACAATCAGACAATCCTGATCAGGCACACTGGGCCAGCAGATGAACCTGTGGCTGTTTGGACAGTCCCTGGGATCTGTTTGATCAAGGCTGCCTGTGAATCAGGGCAGTTTATTTGAGAGCTGTAGACTCTCCAAACAATCACCAGGGAGTCAGTGAATAGGTGAGCCTTGGGTCTACACTGTTCTGCTCTGTGTGTATTCAGCAAGCAGAAATGAGAGATTGTGTCCTTTGTCTGCTACCAGGAACACACTGAATGTCAGATTAAGTTAACACAACATAAATTTGCCTTCTGCTTTAATTGCACCTGGAGATTTTCAAGTGCTTCACTGTCAGGTGAAACCCATGAATCACAAGGTTTTATGGAAGTATCAAGAGAGTCTGTGACAAAATGAACTCTTTTAGGTATATAGCATTCTTCAGCCTTTTTCTGGCTATTGGTGTGGTGAAAAGGGCACTGAAGAGAGAAAGTAAAATGAGTCATGTATATAAAATACATTTTTACAGAATAACAGTGACAGAGTAGGTAGTGTCATGTTTAAAGTGAGGCTAGTGAATCTTCACTGAAATCCTTTAGGATGCTTCACTGTTCTAACAACATTTATTTCAAATCTTAAAATATTAAGAAATGACAACTTCTATGTCTATATCAAGGCAATCAGCCCTTGATACAATGCTTCACTAACTACATTCTAATGTATAGTTATATACTGATGTCATACTCGTTTTAGTAGTTGGGTTTTTTTCTCTAGAAAGAGGAAATACTTTTAACCTGCATTGTAACATCCATTCTCTGGGTTATAACATATTTTCTCCAACCCTGAGAGGGCTTTTTCTCAACAATCCAATATTAAAGATACTAACTATTTTCAGAAGTCTAATTTTCTTTCCTTCTTTAGAAAAATGTCAACAAAATCAAGAAGACCACAAAATATTTTAGTGTGCCACGTATTGAATCTTTAATAGTGGATTTATTTGCTGTTTTTCAGAAGTAAAGCACTTGATCACAAACATACTTTTCAGTAGTTTTAAATTCCTCCTTGGGAGTACCTTTCTCATATTTAGAGAAGTAAAGTTTAATTTTAGAGCAAGTAAACAACGTGAGTGTTTCAGTAGTTCCTGCTAGTTCTTTTTTATTTTCCTTTCCTTCCAAATTCCCAAAATGTTTCATGTCTACCTCAGTCACCTTCCACTCACCAGTAAATTTCCCATTGATGAATTCAGCTGCACTTGCCCTTGCTGCAGACACAGCCTCATAAAGTGTGGTATGTCTGGCAGCTGAGGGACACAGATCACATGCAAGCAGGGCACCAGAGTCACCTGAGCAGCACAATGTCCCTGCCTGGGTGCTGTGTGCAGCCAGCACAGCCACACAGCCTCAGCTGCCAGCACCCTGCTCAGGGCTCTGCCTCAGCCACACAGCCCTGAGAGCACTCCTGCTGCTCGGGAGGGAAATCAGCTGCACGTGTTTGAAAGGAGAAAAGAGTTCAGAACCCTCCCTTGCAGCTTGCTTGGAAGGTAGTGTTGACTGGTTTGTTATGCTTTCTGTAAACACATCTGCTTTGGAAAGGGGACAGTGTTAGGGGGAGTGGACACAGCCTAAAGCATGCGTGTCTTTGCTGTGTGCCCAGTGGGGCTGCACTGTAAGAAACTGAACACAGATTCCCTGGAGTGCATCATGAGTGATGGACACGTTGTGTGTGCTGCTGTTTCAGGTCGAAGAGCATCTTTTCACTTAGAGTGTTTGAAAAGACAGAAAAACCAGGGTGTGGATGTCTCACAGAAGACAGTCCTGCCTTTGCATCTGGTCCATCATCAGGTGAGTGTTAACAACCACACAGAGCCCCTGCCACCTGCAGTGCCCTCCACAGCATCCCAACCCACAGGTTAACAACAATTTGGGATAGATTCTCACCCATACCAAAGGCCCAGGTTTCAGCAGGTAGGATTTTTATCATTCCCAGGATGCTACAGGAATATATCCCTTGGAGTCAGCCACAGTTATCATTTTCTGATGCCTGTGAAAGAATAAAATAAAATAAAATAAAATAAAATAAAATAAAATAAAATAAAATAAAATAAAATAAAATACTAGCAAAAAGATGAAAATAGCTACCCAAATTGCATGCTGCAGTGCAATTACACTGGCTTTGATGGCAGTATGCACGTGAATAAAGTGTGCACAGCCTCCTTTAAGGTAATTAAAGGTAACCAGTAAGTGTAATTAACCATTTTAAAACATAAACTGATTCCATGTAATCAATCAGCTTCTTAAGCCCTTTGTAACTGTGTTCAGCAGCCTAGCAAATGTATGCCTGAACACGTACCTAGATGATTAGCCAGCTGTCAGACTCCAAAGGAGATCTTTGTCTTTGGGTTTAACAAAACCAAACACTTTTTGTCACCATAAAAGGAACAGGTGCAGATGGCAGAGCCAGCCTTGCAGGTGTGGCATCCTGCTCTGTGCAGTCCCCCCAGGCAGGGTAGAATGGCCTTGCCACTTTCTTTAGGCTGCCACAAGGGCAGAAAATGCCACACAGCAGGAATGGGAGGAGTGAGAAGTCAGAGAAGAGTGGGCTTGAGGATCCCTGGCTTTTCTCACCTCCACTTCCAGAGAGTTATCCTTTAATTCTTGAGCTCCAGAAAGCAGTGGCCTGCAGAGAGTGACAGCTGTGGCAGGGACAACCAGAAAATGTGTTGGAGCAGGGAGGGTTGGTCAGGAAACAGCTTCCCACGTTCACCAGAGCACCCACAGCCCTCCTGAGACTTCCAGCCCTCCCATGGCAGGCCAGGCAGAGGGAACACAGCCCTCTCAGCCCACACAGCCAACAGAATCACCTCCCTCCATCCTCTACAAATAAGATGGAGCCACTTCACCCTTCCTCATCCCACCACACAGCCCAAAACCTGGAGGGAAGGGGCTCTGCCCACACAAGTGTCACTCAGCCAGGCTGAAGGGCTGCCCTGAAAGAGGCATCTGGCTGCCAGCTGCCAACACTCAGCAACATTCATGTTTACAAAATTGTTAACCAACAACAGTGCCTAAAATAAGACCACAGAGTGGAGAGGTTGCCTCTGCTGAACCTAAGGGATTCTGTTGCTGTGAATGCTTGAGGAGGTGTTCTCATGGAATACCTGTACATCATGGTATGTAAGTGTATTCAGCTGAAGCTCAAAGCAATCCTACAGAGCTTCTTTCAGCTTCCTCAGAACCTGACATTTTTGATAAAACATTTTCTGTGTCTGCCAACAAGCTGAAAAATTGGTTTTGTTGTCCTGCCTGACAGAGCCAGGTCTCTCCTTCAAGTCCTGGCAGTTTAAGGGATGTGCTGAGGCCATCATAGCCTGCAGGGCATGGCTTATTCAGAAGAAGTTTTAAGGGCTTTCTTCCTCACTGAAATTTGATAGGAGTCTGACACCCAGTTCCTGAGAAAGCCTTGGTGAACTCACAGGTGACTAATTCTTTTTTATGGTGCCACCAGCACGACATAATTATCAGTTCCCAAGGCTTTCAGTGGCAGATGGACTGAGTTTCACTGAACATTAGACAGCTCTAAGTGAGCTGTCTAGTTTCAATTAGTCAGTTCAGTCCCACTGTGGTCAGTGCAGGGAAGGAGCACCACCAAAGAGCAAGTTTAAGTCTTGTGTAGGTCATGTCTTTGAGGCAGCATTTTCAGGCAGGCATTGAAGAGAAGGGAGGCTTGCCAGTGCCTCTCTGCACAGTTAGCTGAGACTAAACACAACACAATCCACAGGCTTTTGTAGTTCCTGTGCATTTATTTCACTGCTCAGCCATGAGCTCTGTGAAATGAGCTTATGACTCTGACAGTCCTGCTTATAGAACAAGGAAGCAGTCACCATCAATCAGGCATCAGATCAGCCCTGTGCAACAAGAGGCTTCTTGAGGACTTTGTTCTAAGAGGAGGCTGGATGACTCAGAGGTTGTGTGTATGATTACAGGAAGGACTGGATGGCTGAGAGTATAATCATCAGATATTGATCCTCCCACCAACAGCAGATGCCTTAAAATCCAGTGGTGGATGTGTGGGCAGTTGGCAATAACTGGATTATTGTCAACTGCACACACATCTAAAATTCACATCTGGTCAGGTTCCTCAGTAGACTCTTAAAACAGCAACTGGCAATAAAAGCCTGTGCTCTGTGTGGTGGTGGGAAAATAAGTTGCTGTCTCCCCCAGTGGAGAAGAGGTGGTGTTTCTAGCAGCATCATGGGGAATGGGGCTGCATCCCTCCTGGAAATGCTGTGGGAATGGGGCTGCATCCTCCTGGTAATGCCATGGGAATGGGGCCTCATCCCTCCTGGCAGTGCCATCGGAATGGGGCCTCATCCCTCCTGGTAATGCCATGGGAATGGGGCTGCATCCCTCCTGGTAATGCCATGGGAATGGGGCTGCATCCCTCCTGGCAGTGCCATGGGAATGGGGCTGCATCCCTCCTGGCAGTGCCATGAGAATGGGGCTGTATCCCTCCTGGCAGTGCCATGGGAATGGGATTGTATCCCTCCTGGCAGTGCCATGGGAATGGGGCTCTATCCCTCCTGGCAGTGCCAGGCTAAAGAACTGAGGTTCTGAAAATTCCCAATCCAGTGCTTGGCACTAGCACGGGGTACACCATTTAAAGGAAAGCTTGCACTGTGAGTTTGCAGCACCCACCCAAACCCTCCAAGGAGCTGGCAGCACTTCCCACAAGCCTCGAAACCCTCCAGGCCTTTCTGGGATGGTTTCTCCAGCACCTCCTTGCCCCAGCCCTGCAAGCCCTGGCTCACCTTGTCCCTGCTGTGTCCGCAGGCACTGGCAGTGGCCGGCCTGAGCCCCCTGCTGCAGCGAAGCCATTCCCCCACCGCCTTCTCTCGGCTGTGTGCCACGCCGCCCGCCACGCCCTGCAACCGGGGCTGGCCGCAGCAGAGCATCCCGACGCTGCGCCTGGACGGCGCCGACTCCTCGGAGAAGCTCAACAGCAGCTTGCCGTCCGTGCACTGCGGCTCCCGGTACCCGGAGAGCGGCGGCAGCCCCCGGAGAGCCCGGCCCGTGTCCCTGACCGTGCCCAGCCCGACCGCAGGGAGCAGCCGGCAGTTCCACGGCAGCGCCAGCAGCCTGGTGGAAGCGGTAAGAAGGCGCAGGCACCCAGGAAGGATGGGTGCTAGAAACACGGCCCTGGAGGAGCCAGGGCAGCAATGCCACGAGTAGGAGAGCCCTTCTCCCAGCAGGGTGTAGAAGCGTGGATGGGAGAAGGAGAGACAGCAGTGGAGAGGGTTGTGTTGGAGGTGTGGCAGGGTATTATCCCAGCTGGTGAGGGGGGGTCCATAGCTCTGGACCCCCAAGGAGGGCCGAGCCACCCCAGACAGTATCTCCTCTGAGACACTCCCTAGGGGGTCGAAAGCACTCCTCTCAGCTGGCGGGTAGTGAGCTCAGCAAGAGGGCAGTGGTTCATCTCTTAGTGATTTCAGCTTGTGATTCCAGCTCCTGCCCCCTGCGAGGTTCGCTTTCCTCTGTAGCCGGCCTGGGGTGTGAGAGAGAGAGGGTCTCGTTTCAGCAGTTCCGCAGAAGCAGCTTTATTGTAGAGACATCAGCGAAGGGAGCCGAGGATGGAGGGCCTTGGCTGTCAGGGCGATTTTCAGGGGGTTTTATAGGGAAACCAGTGGGAGGGGGAAGGGTACAAAAGCCAATCGGTTACGACAGATCTACATGAGGTCCCAAGGGTGTTTGTGGGTCTTCCAGGAAAGTCGCCGTGAGCTGGGGGTTGCTTTGTCACTTCAGGGTCTGTGTGATGTTGTGAAATTCTCCTTCCCTCCAAGGCAGAGTCACTGGGGCTCCGCCCGCCCCCACAGCGGGGTTGGTGCTGCACGGTACTAACACGTGTCTTTGTGTTCTGGTTCCCTCCCCCCCCCTCCATGCTTTTGAAGGTCTTGATTTCGGAAGGACTGATGCAGTTTGCTCAAGATCCAAAGTTCATTGAGGTCACAACCCAGGAGCTCGCAGACGCCTGCGACATGACGATAGAAGAGATGGAAAATGCAGCAGACAACATTCTCAATGGTAACAGCAAGCAGAGCCCCAATGGCAACCTCTTGCCTTTTGCTAACTGCAGGGACCCAGGGCAGGACAGTGCAGGAGAGGAAGAGGAAGAGGTGCAGAACCCGGATTGTAGGATAAGTCAGGAGGAGCTCAAGGACAGCAGGATTTATATCAGCAGCCTGTAGTTGCCAGGGCTGGAAGCGATGCTGGTTTTTTATTTGTTTCAATGTTCCTAATGGGTTTGTTTCAGAAGTGCCTCACTGTTCTCGTGACCTGGAGTAACCGGAACAGCGTTCTTCATTCATTTCTGTTGGGACGAGTCGCAGAGTTGGGTGGTGTAAGAAAGCTTTTCAGGAGCGGATATAACCCCAGCACGTGTCCATGAAGGAAGAGTGAGGAGAAGGAGGAGAAGAGGAGGAGAGCCAGCTCCCTCTTTTTTTCAGTCCCTGCACAAGGAATGACAGCTGCCTCCGGAGCACCAAGGGGAACCTCAGCTTCTTGTGGATGGCCCTAGCCAAAAGGACCCTGCGCCAAACGGGTGTCTTTCAACCTTGCTTGTAAAAAATCATTTTGCACATATTCTGTATGAGCCTCACCGTCTCCATAAAGCCAAGGCCCTTTGATTCGGAAGGAGAGGAAGACTTCTGCTGTGGATTCCCACACGGCCACGGGGAGGAGGAAGCAGGAGAAGCCCGCGGGCGCGGCCCAGCCCTGCCGAGACTCCGGCAGCGGCCCCTGCCGGCCAATCAGAGCTCGGGCGGCCATTCGCCAGCCAATCCGAGCTCAGGCGGTTCTCCTGCCGGCCAATCGGAGCTCAGAGCGCCAACTGTGCCAGCCAATGGGCGAGCAGGCATGGCGGTGGGGCTGAGGGGCCACCGGGCCTGTGCAGAGTTCTTGTTTCGCGGTTTGGTATTTTCTTGAAAGCATGTTGCAGTTTTTATTTTGACTATTTTATTATTATAATTATTATTATTATTATTTTTGAGGGAGAAGGGAGTGTTTACAGCGCTTTGTAACCACCTACCTTTTTTTGTTTCGGTTTCTTTTCACCTTTGCGGATGTTAAATCGGTTTGATCATGCTGTATTATTTAAACCGGGGGGGAGGGTGGTTTCTCCATCGGAATTTGGTAGAAGCATAACGCTAGATCGAGTTTTACCAACCATCATGTACACCGAGGGTTTGTAATTTTATTTACTAGCAACCGAAAACCTTCTTTCTTTTTTTTTTTTTTTCCCGTTGTCGTTGTTTTATAATTTAAAGATAGTAGGCAATGCACTTGATATAGTCTTGCACATTTGAGTGATTGATTTGGGTTCTTTTTAGCGCTAAGTGTAACCTGTGAGTGTGGGAGGAGCAGGAGTGAGTGTGTGTGAGTGTGAGTGAGTGTGTGAGTGTGTAAGAGCAGATCCCTGTGGGGGATCTGCACCTGCGGCCATTCGAATGCAAAAACGAACCACTGTCTCCGCTTTCGAAAAGGGAATCAGTAACTTTGCATTTTCTGTTCCACAAGATATGCAAAAACAATGCAATAATAATTGATTTTGAAAATAAAATCGTAAGTTGTGTCGGCGTTAAAACTGTATAGAAAAAAAAAAAACAAAAAAATTTACGGGGGTGGAGGGGGGGGAACAAAACAAAAAAAAAAATAAGAAAAACGAACCAGAAGACGTTACGCTTCGATATATTCCATGTGATGTTTTATTGCATTGATAATGTTTCTGTTGAAGAAACCGTTATACTTGAATTCAGGTCAGTTTCAGTATTTTTCAGATATTTTTTTAAAATGAATTGCAATTGTGCCAAGCGAAGATAACAAATCGAATTAAGTTTGTTTAAAAAAAAAAAGACAAAAAAAGAATCACTTCTTGTATATTTTGCTGCATGTCAAGTGAATCATTTCGTATTTGGAATGTGCCAAGCTTTACCTTTGAACTTTTAAGTGCTTTTTTACGTGTGGTTGGGGAAAGGGTACTATTTTATTTTTTTTTTCTTTTCCTTTTTTAATTTGTACGATGAACAAAGTGTACCTGGTGTAAGTAACTATTCTGCAATCCATTGACAGGTTGAACGTTACTGATTTTGCATATCTTGTGTTCATTTTCCTTCTTCCTCACTCCCTTTGAACGTGCACGATTCTTTTATCGATAGAGAATCTTTCTTCCCGAGGCTGGGACATTTTATTCAGGCTTTGTTTTCTTTCCTTTTTGCTCAGTTCCTCTAAAGGTCTCGCCCCACTCAAGGGTGGCAAGACCCCCAAAGCCCATTTGAAAAAACAACGTTCAGCTGGCACCAGCAATTGAAGGAACAAGGGGGAAAAAAGAATCTGGCTTCAAAATTATTTTATTAAATAGCTGAACCCTGATTAATTTTAGCAGACTCCTTGGGTAAGAAATGCAAGAATCAGAATAGTTGGCAAAATAAAGTTATCTAACCCTGGTCTGGGCTGAAAGCAGAGGGAAAGGGGGAGAGCTGTGGATCTTTATCAGGAGAATTGCTGCAGTCTGGTCAAGATGCAGGTGCCAAGTGACTTTTTGGTGCTCCTGTGCATGATGTCAATCCTCTCCCCAGACTTTAGTGGATGGGTCAGGTACTAAGTCCCAAAACATCTGGCAGCACAGCACGTCCCACAGCTGCATTTCCTGAGTAGTCAGTGTGAAACCCTCTCACACTGACCGTTTGCCCTAACCCCAGGAGAGGCTGAAAAAACAGGCACGTATCGTTAGATTTTATGCAACTGATTTTTGTCTAGACTACTGCTGTTTTTTCTCCCTCCTCAGGATGATTCACAAACTTGCAGATCACTTCCGAGTTCTGAGGTGTGGTCTGACTCAGAGCTAAACTTTGATTCAGATCTTGAGCTTCTGCAGATGTCTGAGAACACCCTTCCCTGCATATGTTGATTATTTTTGTGACACTCTTGTTTTTCTTCTCGATTCTCTGGGGCATAAAGGAGAAATAGCAAAGGGTATTTTTGCCTGTGCTTTTTGAACTGGCCAGTATCAGCTCAAGACACCTTGGAAAAAACCAAATACTAGAGAGAAATTGGAATCCATTTGTACAAGCATCTGTCACCAAAGTCATAATTCAAGGCTTCCCTGGAGAAAGCAACCAGCTGAAGTGAGTCAGTCTCATCCTTTCATCCCTGGTGCCTGTGTGGAGATGGGCACACACGTGTGTCTCCCTGTGAGTTTGCTGCTGCTGGTGCTCCAAAGGTACTTGAAAGGGAAAAATGCCCGTGCCTGGCTGTCCCTGAAAATGCTGTGTAAGGGCTCCCTAACTCATTTTCTTTCACTGCTAAGTCCATCTGACCCTCCCAATGGAAGGCAGGTGCTCTTCACCCCTGAAAAACAGCGCTTCCCTGAATTAGTGCTGACAGTGAGCATTTTGGATGCTCGACAGCCCATCTTTTAGGAATTTTTGTTTGTTTGTTTTGATGGGAAGATAAATGGCAGGAAGGATTGTGCCCCAGGCATTCTTGGTGAAAGCTGCTACTCCCTCGGGGGTCAGAGCCTGCAGTGGCCAGGGGAAACCCCACTCTCTCCTGGAAGACCCCGTTGGTGCTGCAGAGTGGGAAACGCATGGCTAGCAGAGAATGCAAACGACTTCTCTGGTTTGAGGGGCAGGTGTTAAATTTAGTAATTGCTGGTGCCAGCTGTGCAAATTTCTCTCTCTGGGGAGGGCGGCTTTTTTTTTTTGTTGTTTTTTTTTCTTCATTTGAGGTACTTCCAACGTGCACATTGTGAGAGGCCTGAGCAAAGAGCTGCTGCCTCCTGCCAGTGAGGCAGAGTCTGGGGGACAGTGGGAAGGAGGGGGCAGGTTTAGTTCCTGGAGTGTTTGGATGGTGGGTACAATCACTGTGCTGTGCATGGAAGCTTCGAAGGAAGCCATGGCTGAGAAGTGGCGTGGAGGGAAAGGATGGGGAAGACGATCTGCTGTTTGCCTCTGAGCATCTCTGACTCGCAGGAGGACACTGCAGACTAAAGACCTTTCTTACAAAACAACAAACCTCCTCCCTGCATCACTCCTGCTCATTAGTCCAGACAGTACTGGGCCAGCCACACCGGGTGCATTTCTTTTTTTCCTTCCCTCTTTCTGTGTGGCTGACGTGATGGGGAAGCAAGTGGAACTCACGATCCAGAGCCGGAGTTTGGTTGTCCGCAGACCTTTTGCGCATCATCCGCCCCTTCAGCCGGACACGTGGACGATGGTGGTGTCGATGCTGCTGCTACTGCAGGGGTCCTGCCTGTTTCCTTGCCCTGCCCACCCCAGCCCAGCACGGAGGGACAGCCAGAGAGGCGCCATGTACAGAACCGCATCGATTTCTGCTTTGTTTTCTGACTCACAACCCTGCCCCGGTGACGACGACGACGACGACGACGACGACAACAAAAAGGGCAAATGCATTTTTTACATTTCTTGATAATTTCCAAAGCAATGTATCATTGCTTTCTTTAGACTGACGCCAATATAACAGTTGTATGGGTCTCAGCCAGGCTCCTGTGTCTTTTCTGCCCGAGTTTCAGATTGCTGTATGAGATGTCCGCGCGTTTGCACACAGACACGGCCAGGCCAGGTGGGGTTGGTCACCTGTGTCACACGTGGAGTTGGAGGCCTTGCTTCGTATGTCTAGGTGAGAAACCCCAACCCACTGGTCCAGAACTGAGTGTCCTGAGATAGATCCGTGGTCCTGCTGTGACTGTCCCCACAGCAGGGCCAGTGGGGGGGAGAGGAACACTGAATGGGGAATTTGGAGCACAACGATGCTGAAGTAGAATCCAGTCGGGGTTTCTGGTAGCAGTGAGATTTTAACAGTTCCCATAATGAAAACTGTAGTGCATATAAAGAAAACATTCCAGGCCATCGGAAGCCCCAGTTCCCATCTCGCTAACGTGAGGCTGGAGGGCGTTAGAGGCCAAGGAGGTTGTATTGATGAAAAGAATGTGGAAACCAGAACTGGGCCCTGAAAAATTTAATTACATCTTTCCCCCGTTTATTTTCTTCTTCAAAGAAGTCTAAGAAATACAATTCTCAAGAGCTGCACAGGGTTTTGGGGTTTTTTTTCTTCTTTTGAATGTTGTGAAGCTTTTAAAGTTTTATTCTGGGTGAGCAAGCCCAGGGATCCAGAAAGTTTCCCATGGGATCTCAGTTCGTGGAGCTTCTATCTCTGTCCCTGCTTTGTTTCTGGAAAGCTGAAACCACTCTGGCCTTGCTGCTACAGCTCCCTGAGGTTGGGTGGGTGAGGGCAGAAGCACAACAGGAGACATGTCCTGTTCTCAAGACAGACTGGGCTCCAACTGCTTTCAGAAAAGTCAGTAGCATCACACTGGAATGGGAAAAAAAAAACAAACCTCTTCTGATACAAACTTTAGTGTTCTAGTTAAATTCTCCATTCTTCTCCTCCCCCTTACAAGGAACTTAACACTTGAGCATAAAAACCAGGCCTCCTTTAGGGGCACAGGGCTCGACTCAGTTGCTTGAACGTGAGTGTCCACTGTCACTTGAGATACCCCACAGTATCCTCTGCCAGGTCTGCCACAGCTGGTGGGGAGAGGCACAGCTCAGGCCCAGGGAGGGCCGGCATCACAGCCCCCGGCCCCAGAGGGATGGCAGAGATCTCAGGTGGCAGGGGACAATTAGGCAACTTAATCAAGTCCCTTTCTAAAGGGCTAATTGAGAGGAGCAGCACCAATGACTGATGTAAGGAGGGAACCTTCATTAGCATTACCAAGGGCTTAGCTAGGCAGGATCAGGAGCTTGTCTCCACACTCCCATGCTGTTGTTTTCCTACCCCATGCCAGGCACTCTGCCTCCACTCCTGCAGCCTGCAGTTGGCAGCATTCTGCCAGTCCTTTCCTTAGGCCAGGATTAGCAGCTGCATCCCAGGCCCAGGGGAGCAGGGACAGGCCCAGGCGAGGGCAGGCGTCGCTCCACTCAACCACAGATCTTTCTGCCCAGCCTTCCAACAGCCCCTTTCCAAAGCTTTTTCCTATTCGAGACAGAACCACAGACACCATTTGTTGGCATCATCGTTCAGGTGATTAAATATCTGTGTTTTTTTCTGTTAGCTCTTTTCCCAATTAGGCTGAAATGCTTTCAGTATTTTAAGCATCCTAAGCCAGTCTGCTCCCATCTCAAGCACCTAGGTAGACTGGCAGCCAATACTATCTAAACATCATCAACTTTATGATTGCTCATAGAAATGATTGTTTCGAGCTTATTTAGTCTTGACAGTTTGAATGTGGGAAGATTTTGGAGGAGGAGGAGTGAGATTGTAAATATCTCTTGACAAACATTGCTGCACCACACACAAATAAAAGGGGGAGATACTTATAAAACTGCCTTAAAAATCAATTCCGAATGACGAATCTCCCTCCAAACAATTGTCGCTTGATAGAGCAAGGGATGAGTCACTTTGGGTGAATTCTGGCAAGAAGTGGTCGGATTCCAGTCCGGTTTCAGGAGCCAAAGTGTCATTTAGGAGCTGATCTCTCACTCAGTCTGAATTCCATCAGCACCAAGGACTGAGCACTGCAGGATGCAAAGGGTTTCAGGTCCAGGGGTACTGTCTGTGCGTGGTTTGGGTCTGGCCCAGCAAGGTACTGGGTACCAGTGTCTCCCAGTGACTTCAGGGAAGATGGGGTTCCTCAGCACCTCTTAAGTTCAGGCCCTGGAGCACCATTTCCTGCTCTGATCATCAGCTATAAATGTTAATAAATATAAGTGTTTTGCCTTCATTTGAATTGCCCAGAGCTGTAAAATGACCTCTCTCAAGTATAAATCAGTCCAGATATAAACCTCCTCTCCCACTCTTCCCTACACTCCCTGCCCACCTTCCCAGCCCTCCCTTGCACCTCCACCCAAGCCCTTCCCTGTCTCAATTCTTGACCTCCTTCCACACTTTTATATCTAGTTTTCATGGACCCACAGAAATGCTTTTGTAAATACTGCTGTACAGTTTGTAACCGTCATGTAAGCCTGTCATCAGTGCCAGAGTCCGTCTTGCCCTCTCGCACGTTTTAAAATCAACAGAGGAGAGTTAGAGCGAATGGCCCCGCCAGTGAGCTAGAGGGTCATCTCTGTGTGGGACAAATGTATATTCCTGTAAGATTGCATTTTTATCTAAGGAATGATGTTATTTTAAAATTGCTAATAAATTTCTAAACAATGGCCAGATCTGTTCAATATTGTACCTGGTATCAAAACTCCTTTGACGTTGCTCCCCTCCCACCAGCAGTGGCTGAAATTTAAGACTGCTTCCTGCAGCCCCCAATTTCCCACCAGCAGCCCTGCTCTCATTTAGGGGCTCTTGTCCCTATTTAAGGGGCTGCAGAACGGTCTGGACAGCCACAGCCTGCCCTGCTAAACAGTAATTTAGGAAATCCAACCACACTCTGCACTGTTGTCACCACAGAAATTCTGCCGTGTCACGATGTCCAACGCGTGACTCGCGCAAAACCACACACTTAACATTTCCTCTGCTGGGTTCCTTCTTACCGAGCACATGCAGCAGAAAAATAAATGCCCTCAGCTTCAATGCAGTGTCATTAGTATATCCTTAAGCCATGAAGCTAATGGGTTGATAACAAGGAACGTTCCACACGTTTGCTTGTCGACTGAGCAAATTTGTTTTATCAGGAAATTACACCGCAGCGCCAGCTGAGCACTGTGTTTGTGTCGCAGCGTTATAAATCACAGTGTGCTCAGCCCAAATACGTCAGTGGAAGATCCAGTAAAATAATGCCTAAAGAAAAAAAGAATGAGGGGTTTTTTTCAGTTACACATCAATATTTTTTCCCTGACTTGCACACAACTGTCAGAACTGCAGGCTTTGCTGCTGCTTTTAAATAGTGGTGGCACAAAATATTGAAATCCAGGAGGCAATGAGAAGCTGTAGATGTCATCAGTGCAGGGCAGAAGGAATGGCAGAAGGATCACCAACAGAAACCTCGCTATCTGCAGGCTCACACTGGCCACCAGTTAGACAGTTGCCACCACAAAACCACACAAAACTGCTGTGCTCACACTTCTTGGTCAAAGCTCAGCAAAAGGCTCAGCTTTGCTGGAAATCTCCCTGAGCCAGCAACTCGGCTGAGTTACAGCTCTGTGTGAGACCATTAGGTGAGATCTATGGCAAGGAACAGGTGAAAGTGGCTGTGGGCGTGCTGCAGTGTGAAAGCAGTGCGAAACCTGGAGTGAAACCTGTGAGACAGCTGACTGAAACAGGGTGAGCATCAGGAACGAGTAACAGGTTTGCACAGTCCCCTGTGAAGTGGATGCACTCAGAACAGCCCCACAAATGGAAAAGCAGAGCATACACCTATAATGCTTTTTGCTCAGCAGCTGCAGAACGCTGCTGATGTCAGTTTTTAATGCTCACGGCGTTTACCCGGGGCCAGAGTCGTGCACTGGGAGTTCCACCTCGACACGAGGAAGAACTTCTTCACGTCCAGGCTGGCAGAGCCCTGGAACAGCTGCCCGGGGGGGGCCGTGGAGTCTCCCTGTCTGGAGACATCCCAAACCCACCTGGACGCGTTCCCGTGTCACCTGCTCCAGGTGACCCTGCCTTGGCAGGGCTGGTGGAACGGGCCATCTCCGGCGGTCCCTTCCAACCCTGGCGATTCTGCGATGAGCACGCAGACCTGGGGACCCTCCCCGCTTGACGAGCCGCAGGTCGAAGCAGGTTTGTCCCCACAACCCCAAGCTCAGCGCACGGCCGGCGCTGTCCCGGCGGGGAGGAGCTCCCAGCCCGGGCCCGGCCGCCCTCCCGCGGGCCCCACAGGCGGGCGGGCCCCGGCCCCGGCCCCTCCTCAGGTGCGGCCCCGCCCGGCCCCAGCCCGGAAGCGCCGGGCGCTGCGGGGGCCATGGCGGGCGTGGGGCGGCTGCCGCTCCTGCTGCCGCTCCTTCTCCTCCTCCTTCTCATCCTGCCGCCCGCCGCCGTGGCCCTGCGGCTGCTGCTGGACGCCGCGCCGCCCTTCACCTGCTCGCAGCCGGTAAGCAGCGCCGGGAGCTCCGGGCCGGGGTGCGGGACGGGGAGCGGCCGCCCGGCTGTGGGGAGCGCGGCCCGGCCGTGCCGCTGTCCCGGGGAGGGCTCCCCTGGCTGCCGGGGGTGGCTGTCACCGGCACCTCCGAGCGGCCCTGAGCCGTGCTGGAATCGCCCCGGAGCAGGATGTGAGTCTTTGCTAAGAGCTGACGTTGCCCAATGTCCGAAAAGTTTTAACCGGTTCCTTGCAGCTGAGAGGGTTTTTTAGGAGAGTGCGGAGGATTAAACATTACATGTACACGAGGTTTTTTTGAACAGGCGGGTTTTGGTTGCCTTTTCTCCCTGCGAAACCGGCCAGACAGGAGGGAGCTGCCGATGCAGTGTCTCTGTAAAAAGTGAACCAAGCAACCTGAGTGTGAACTCCTAGCTGGTCACTCTCTCCGGTGGTTTTTGGGGATTGTTTTGGATTTGCTTTGTTGGTCGCTTTCTTGTTTTGTTTTGGGGTAGCTTTTTTGTTGTTTCTGATACATGTGAAGAGCTTGTAGAAGGGGGAAGAGATCTGCTTTTGCATTTAAATCCTGTTAATAGCAGTGAGGCAGGAAAATGGGCAGCTGTTGTCTAAGGTGGACAGCTTTATGTGCCGTGGTGCACTTTCAGCAGTCTGAAAAGACAGTCAGGTACAGCTATAGACAAGCATAAAACAAAATGTGTCCTTTAGGATGAAAGCTTCTATAATCTTTTCCTGTACACATTTCTTCTTTTGTCTAGTCTGACACTTCAATGTTTGATTATTTCCTTACCCCTGTTCTACCAGACCTCTGCTCTTCTGCCTTCTCCCTCATTTACAGAGACCCCAAGAAAACAGACCAGTTCTGCTATTTTAGACTTTAGGCTGGACATTGTAGAGTTACAAAATGTAAACTTCGGCAAAGGGAAAATTACAATATTGCTTAGGCATCTCATGTAACCATATCCCAAGCCTCGTTAGTCACAGAGATTGACAGTAATGTATTAAAGAGTCTCTGCAAGTCCTTGGGTGGTTGGGCTCTTTGTCTTGCTGTCTGTCCCTCTGTTGTTTTAGGAAATGTGACCACAGTAACTGGGTGAGGAGTTCACCAGAGCATCACCAGCTTTCTCAGGAGCCGTGTTCCCCTGTGCTCTGGTGTGCACACAGAGCAGTGGATGTGCAGGGCTGCTGCTTGGCCCTTTCCATTAAAAAGCCAATTTCCAAAGTGCAGGTAGACTTAAGAAAAAGGAGCCAGCTCAAGCCCAGGAGCAGCCTCGTGAAGCTGTTGTGAAGCTGTGGGCTCATGTAGGAAAAAGCCCCATCAACCAAAGCTGTGACAGTTTGAAAAACAGTTCCCCCTTCCCTTTCTGTGGGTTGTGCTGTTTTCAGAGCATGATTCAGGAACCTCCCCAACGTGTGAGTGTGGTGTGGCTCAAAAGCAGAGCTGCAGGGTGGGTGAGCCCCACTTCCTTTGTCTAACCCACCGTGCCCAGGCTGTTCTCATCTTTGGAGCAGGTCAGGCTGAGCCAGGGCAGCTTCCTCAGGAAAACCCTCACCTGGCACAGAGGCTTTTTTGGAGGTGAAGTGGTGGAGGGAAAGTGTCACATATGGCATCAGTAGACACCTGAAGGGAAAACTAAATGCTTGTTAACAACTCATCTTATTAAAATGCCAAAAAGTGCACTTAATGGGCCTTGTTCACCACCACTCCATCCAGCTGTAGGGCTGAACAGCACACTGCAAATCCAGTTCTTACCAGTAACCATTGCTTGGATATGTCATCTGCAGGGGCTATTTTCCTATGTGCAGGGGAAAAACGTCCCACAGCTTAAATACCCATCTGTTTTTTCACCATCAAGTGTTAAATCACTGTGTGCAGTTGTTGTGCTGTAACTGTTTTGGGACATGGCGTGTCTGGGTGTCCTGGAGGAGTGCAGTGTTCATAACCCTGCTGTCTTTCATGGGCTGGGTAGCTGTACATAGTTTGGCCTCTGATATTTATCTTGCCAGCTTGCTTCTCTGGAATTCTCTGGAGAAGAGTTGGTGTAACATCATCTCTCATGAAGATGAGCCATGATGGTGCATGTGGGGATGACATTTCCCTGCTCTCCTTTGCAAAAGTGTTCATTTTGTCCTTGCTATTGACTGACTTCTGTCATTCCCCTCTGTGGAGGATGTTAACATAACCCATGAGCACACTGAGTGCTGTTAAAGTATTTCTGGACTTCTTGGCATGAGAAGGATCCATGATCCAAACTGTGGAACTTCAGCATAAAAAGGGTTACTGATCAAAACTATGAAAATGTGGTAAAGACAACGTTAGAACTGATGGTTGTGAAGAAATTTTAACTTTTGAATTTGGATTTGATTTTGCTGAGAATTGATAGGAGGGAAAGAAAAAAGTTAGAAACTATAGAGGAAAATGCCTAAAAAATGAAAACAATTCTGTAAAAGATGCTGGTTACCTACAAGCCTTAAACAAATCATCCTTCAGCATGTATTCCTGTCGTGTTCCTGTGTTGATCTCTGCTTCTTTTTACTAAGGAGTTGGGAAAGGGAAACTGCAGTAAGCTTCAAATATCCAAGCCTCAGAAGATACGTAGAACGGTTCAAAGGTGAAAGGCAGATTTTGGAAAGCTGGAGCCCTTCCCATTCATGCTTTAAAGGAAAGCTGGACACTTGCCTGGCTCACAGTGGTTTCTTTCTGGTTACCACAGCATCCTGCTGGGAAATCTTTGCCTCCCATTACTTTAATTGAATTGGGATGGGATGGTGCTGTTAATCAGTTTCCCAGGTTTGTTTCATGGAGATTCATACAATTCTCCACGGCATAGGGTCTGTTCTTTTTTATGACAAAAGCAAAACAAAAAAAAAAAAACATTAAAAAAGAGCAAAAGAAACAGTTGCTTAGCTTTTTGTGAAAATACAGCAAGTAAACATGAAGAGTTGACTGTGCCTGTCCTGCTGACAATAGTTTCAGCATCACCTCACAATCATCTCCTTCTCATATTTATGCCTCCCATGTCTGTAGCTTTGTTTTTCAGGCCAGGTTCAAGCCCAGTTGGCAAGTAAGCCCCACACAGCCACTCACTCACTCCCCCCCAGTTGGGATGGGGGAGAGAACCAGAAAGGTGAAAGTGAGAAAAATTGTGAGTTGAGATAAAGACTGTTTAATAAGGAAAGCAAAAGCCATGTATACAAGAAAAGGAAAACAAGGAGTTTGTTTTTTACCACTTCCCAGGGGCAGGCAGGTGTTCAGCTGCCTCCAGGGCAGCAGGCACCCATCATGCATAACAATGACTTGTGAAGACAAACGCCATCACTCTGAACGTCCCCCTCTTCATCTTTCTTCTCCCAGCTTTATATGCTGAGTTTGATGCCTTACAGTATCCCCGTGGGTAGCTGGGGTCAGCAATCCCAGCTGTGTCCACTCCTGATTCCTGCACCCCCAGCCTTCTGCCTGGCAGGGATGTTACAGAAGCAGAAACAGCCTCTGCAAGAACAAAACCATCTCTCTGTTACCAACACTGTTTCCAGCCCAAATCCAAAACACCACCCCATACCAGCTACTGGGAAGAAAATTAACTGTGTTCCTGCCAAAACCAGCACACTCAATTAAGGAAACTAGGTTAAGTACTTCTGCTGTCCAGAGCTTTGTTAGTGTACTCTGGATGAGCCAATGCATCAAGTAAAGTTTTGTGTTGGTTGGACCTTTACAAGGGAAAACCTAAAAGTATTCCCTCAGGTGCTGAGGAGGTAGCCAGTGCAAATCTGGCTGGTTCACTTACTTTGCTGCAGCCAGAACACAACTGGTCTTTTGCTCTAATTGCTTCCTGGCTTTTGAATGTCATTGCCTGAAGTTATACTTTCTGGTATAAAAGTGTGCCCTCAGCTGCTGCCCAGACCTGTTCACCTGGGGACCCTACAAAAAGCAGATGGGGGTGTCATGGCAAGTCTTTTCCTTGAGCTTCTTATACCTCTGCCTGCACTGTGGCTTTATCTTCACTTATCTTTGCTTCCTTATGCCAATAGTGAGGAATTCCTGTGTGGATGAGTTGTTCTTAGAAGCATTTTCAGCTCTCGGGTCATCCCTCTAGTGCTTTGGGGACTTTGGGAAGGGAGCAGACCAAGAAGTTAATTGGTGCCTTGTGGTGGGAGAATCCTTCCCCTCTTCTTGTGGCAGACCTGCTAAATGCTCAACCAGCTGATGGCAGCTTAAAACACTTCAGTATAGTCAGCTACACATTAAAAAAGTTGCTGGTACAGCAGGTGAACAGTTTAGTGCAGGGTGGGAAAAACACACGTGTAGGTAGTGCCTTGCAAACCCTGAGTGGGGCTGGGGAATGGTGATACACCAGATAAAATACCATTGTTTTTCCCCATGGAAACGCAGTGTTGAAAAGGTAAGGCTTTAATTACCAAGTGTCCATTCTGAATCCTCATCAACAGATGGATGGCTCCTCATTGAGCTCCTGAGTCAGAAAGGGCACAACAGCCTCATCAAAGCTGGGGACATCCCTGTGAACACTTCACCTGGGATAATAGACCTGGAGGAAGAGAGGATCCATTTGTATGCTGTGCTGGATCAATATTCACATTGATCATTAAACAAAAAAAGGGGGAATGCAGCATTTCCTCACCTCACCATGTGACACCATGTTCTGTGGCACAGAACACCAGCACTCAAATGAAATCAGATGTTGCTGCTCTTCAGGCTCATAATGCCTTATGTTTTTTATAAGGTCTTTGCTGTGATGCCATGTACAATAATTACTGATAACTGCAACAGAACAAGGACAAAATGAATGTTAAGTGATAGGCTTTAACAGAAATCATTACATTAGAAAAAAAACCCCTATGATTAGTAAGTAGCCAGTTACTTTTGTTTCTTCTTCAGGGTTCATCCCAGAGCAGCCACTCCTTGCCCTCAGTGGAAAGCACCAGAGCAGCTGCTGTGAAGAAAATTAACTCCATCTCAGATAAAATCACTGCACCTTTTTACATAAAGGGCTTTGTCAGGCCCCATAATTTACCTTAAAAAGTCTGATTAAGGGTCTGAAGTGTTACGATTAACTTTTTTTTCACAGCTTAATTCATTCTTCCATACTGGTATTCACAGTTTTTATATTTCTCTTTTTCAGTGATTGTAGTTAGCCAGTTTGGGTTTGGTGTCATCAGCATTTGCTTTTTTGCTTTCTAATTCATTTTTTTTTTCCATTAATGAAGGATTTAGGCTGCAGGTGCTGTTTTTCAATACACCTCTATCTTGAGTGCCTTTGTGGTACAGTAATCAGAGTGTGGATGTGTTTCTTGTGAAGGATGCCTGAAAGCTGGATTTATACCTGGGTATATTGTTGTGACTTGTGTAGCAAAAGCCTGGAAGAGATTCTCAGGTTTTATTTTTTATGTAAGCATGAGGAGCTTAATGCCAAATCTTGCTGCTTTCACTGCAGGTTTGCAGGAACACAGACACACGAGGTGAAATGTGAGCATTAATCTCTAAAATATTTTCATTGGCAAAAAGGCACAGCTGGCTTGTTCAAGCACCTTTCCCTAAAAATGTAAATACACCCTAGGACACTAAGCCCCAAATACACTTGGAGTTGACCATAGGAAGTTGTAGAGAGTTTAAAAACCCAACTGCCTTCCCTGCTGCACTGAAATGAATTTTATGATGGCAATGGTGTGACAGCAATATCCAGCTTTATTTGCCATAGCATAAGAAATGAGTGAGAGCAAACCTAGCCTTCCTCTTGATTTAGCATGTCAGTGACAACTTCAGGCTTCCTTCTCACTGGGATTTTGCATCACACTAACCAAGCAAGCTGACATGCTTCTCCCTGGTCATCATGGGCTCTCCCAGTATCAACAAAATGTAACTGGGAGAAGCCAGGCAGAGCCCAGGTAACTTCTGGTTGCTTCTTTATGATCAGGCCATCCTTATTCTTCACAAGTGTCTGATTCTGGTGGATTTTCTTTCCTCAGTTAGCACAGTGGTGTGTGGTCATAGGTTGGACTGGATGATCTCAGAGATGCCACATAAATTGTGCCCAGGTTGCATGCCCCGTGTCCTTGGTTTTTTGATTAACAGCTCAGTCCTGTGTTTCCATCATGGGTTAATTCTTCCAGTTCCTGTGCATCACTGAGGGGCTTTCTCCTGCCCCTCTCCCAACACTGAGCAGAAGCAAGTTGCTGTCAATTTTATTCTGAGAGTAATATTCTTGTTTCTTTTCCCCACAGGATTTAAACTGTCTCGTAAGAAATAGTAAGTATTTTTTTCTTTGTTGCAGTTTTCTCATCAGATCATGCTTTTTTTTCCCTATTTTTTTTTCTTTTCTTTTTTTAACTGGGTTCATACAGCTTGTTTTTCCTGATAGAATCAGACAGTTGTAAAGGGAAACACTGTTATCATGCCTTGCTTTGGGAGTTTCCAGTTTAATCCATTATGAGCTCCAGCTAGAATGGAAACATGTCTTTTTTTGGGATGGAGTTTAGGGGTAGGCAGTGGCATGAGTAGAAGCCAACCCAACTTGTTTAGTTTCTGTTTAAAGCTGGGATCATCAGTTTTTAAAGAAATGGGAATTGAAAGACAAGTTTGCCAGTAGATGTTCCTTACAAGCCATTATGATAATACTTGATGAAAAGTGAATGTATAACTAGAATTATAAAAAGGGGCATAGAGGGGTGCAGTTGAGAGCAATTAATGTAAATTATTGGGTGTAAGGGGTGAAGTCTTAGCAATGGCATGTATCTGAAAGACCTTAATCTGATTATGGGTAATGTTCTAAAAAAAAAAGGAAAATGTGAATGAAAATCACAAAATGA
>JADMLD010000193.1:0-52617 GCA_017589585.1 Phylloscopus whistleri | reverse complement strand
AAGTTCTCCGCACCTCCCGGACCGCCTGGCCCAGCCTGCGCCGATCGGTCTCGTAGCCACGCCCACAGAGGGGTGACAGTGGGGGTGGGTACACTGTGCCGTGTGCAGAGCCCGCCCCTTGCTCGCTGCCATTGGCTGATGGAGCTGTCACTGCTGGTTCTGGCTGCGCGCTGATTGGGCGGACCGGGGAGAAGCGCGGCCCCAGTGCCGGCCCGCGGGCGGTCCTGGCTCAGGGGAGGCGCCATTTTGCGGGGAATCTGTATGGGCCCCGGGGTTGCAGGTGGCTCCCTTCCCAATCCCGGCCTCACCCCCAGCTCCCAGCACCCTCCGGTCCCGCTCCCCCCGAGCTCCCAGCGGTTCCGGGCAGCAGCGCTTCCTTGGCCTCCTGCCCGGACCGGGCCCAGCGCCGGGGCCGCTCCTCAACCGAGGTTGGCGAGAAATGCCGGAGTTCAGCGAAAGGGAGCCGAGTCCCTGCCCCGTGCAGAGCCCGTCTAAAGCGCTGCCTCTTTCTCCTCTGCTGTTTTGTCTCCAGGGCTTTCGGGACGGTTCATAAAGGACTCGACAGGGCCACTGGAGGAGAGGTCAGTGCCAACACGCCCAGCACGTCTGGCAGCTCTCCAGGGCTTTCCCCTCTGCTGGGAGCTGTGGCTGGAGCTCTGGGGGCCCAGCAGAGCTTTCCTGCACAGGCTGCTCCTCTGAGGGCAGAGCAGTGTCAGCCTGCAGGGCACAGCTGGGACAGACTTGGTCCTTCTGAAGTGCCCAAAGGAATGCAAGGAGGGCAGCGGTGTCTGTCAGAGCAGGACACGCTGCCTTGGTCTTCATATCTGAAACTGGGAATGCATCAGCTGGTGGAGACTGAGGCCCAATTTACCTCCATCCCAGCCTCGGACAGGAACACTGTGTAGCAGTTTTTCCATGCTGAGTTTCACCTTCAAAGGGAACCTCAAGGGCTAATTAGGGAGAGATCCTGCTTGGGCTCAGTTTGGGGTTTTAGTCCGACAGCTGCACTAGTGTGGGACTCTGAATTTCAGACAAAGTGTGAGCAAGTTCTCCTCAGAGCTCACTCAGGCAAAACAATTCCTTCTCCAGCCCCAGAACCAAGGGCACTGCTGCAGCTTTGGGCCCAAAACGTGCAAACAGCAGCGAATTGAGGAGAGCGATCTGGGCGGGTGGGACTTCATCACCTGAAGTGTAATTGAACAATTAACCCCAGTATGGGAAATGAACCAAAACTTCTAAAAGAGTGAAAGTCGTGACCAGGATCCATTTTGGGTCCATTTCAGGTCCATCCTGGGTGTAGCCCTGGCCAGGCTCTTGTGCTGCCCCGGGGTGAATCCTTTGAACCCTTTCCATAAATCCCTGTTTTGTTCATTTCACTCTGTCCAGCCCCTGTTCCAGGAGCCTCTCCAGGCACAGCTCCACTGAAGGGGCTGCGGGTTCGGATTTTGGGAGGTCCCGGTGCTCCCCGGGGCGGGGTCAGTGCTCAGCAGCGGGGCCGTGATCGGGGGTGTTGGGGGCTGCCCGGGAACCCCCCGGCCCCCCAAATCACACCCGGGTGTGAAAAACAAAGCTCACTCTTTGAAATTGTTACAAGTTTAATCAGGGATGAAAAAGGGACAATATCCAGCGCTGGGGTGTTTTAGAACAATGTTCTCTGTGCACAGCTCCAGTGCTGGGGCACATACACATTCATGAGTTTGGGCATCATTGTGATGTGGGCTCCTGTGAGTTTTGGGTGTTCCAGGAACTCTCTCTCTGACTTGTCTAGAGGACATCCTGTGCTGCAGGTCCTTGTATTTTATTTCTTCTCCTGGTCCCACCCTGTTGTTCCACAATCCCTGGGAAATCAATAAATTCTTCTCCGGCCTCTGTTTCTGTTTCTTTGGTTTCTGTCACTGTTATCACCAGTCCGCAGATGTGGGAAATGACAGAATTGTTTTACACCATTCTCTGAGTCGGTTATAATATAAAAATTAGTTAAAATTGTTACATTACAAAAGCATTTTAGCATTGTGCAGTCTCCATTTCAATATTTTGCTAAGGCCTAGGATATAAAATCGATTTATCACGCTGCCATTTCCATCGGTGCACACATAAACTGTCTCAAGCACCGCGGGGTGAGGGGACAAGTGGCACCAGAGATGTTCCTGATGATGTCACTGCCCTGATGATGTCACATCAGTGACATCACTGTCCCCCAGCAGCCTCGGGATGTCCTCCTTGGCTCTTAGGCACAGTTCAGCCACCCTGCGGCCACGGGGGCCACCAGGGCCACCGGAGCTGCCACAGGGACTCGAGAGGAGGAAGTTGATTTCCCCAAGTGCCAGTAGCAGGTGATCCCTGGTCAGGCGGGCACTGGCCTCCCACAGCCGCTCAAACTCGGCCACCTCAGCCACCAAGTCCTTGAGGTCATCGGGGGACACCTCCTCTGTCCCCTCCCGGGTGAACTCAATGTCCGTGAGCCACTCGTACAGCTCCCAGAGGTACATACAGGATTTTTCATGGGCGACTCTCATGCGCCACAGCAGCTCCCGGGCCTCCTCCACTCTCTGTCCCCTCAAGGTGGCCGGCCCCGCCTGCCTGGTGGCCACTGTAGGGTCTTCCCTGGCCTTGGTGGCCACTGCCACAGGGACATCGTGTGTGGCCACTGCCAAGGGCTGGGCCACCGATGGCTGCTGGGCCGTGGCCACCAGGTTGTCCCCAGCTGTCCCAGCAGGGGGGGTCTCGTCCTGGAGGTCCCCGGCCAGGCTGGTGGTGGTGGCCTCGTCAGTGTCCTCGTCAGTGTCCTCGTCAGTGGCCTCAGTGGTGTCCTCATCAGGGTCCTCACCCTCCAAGATGAAACGGATCACCGAGGCCTCCATGAACAGCTGGTGCCAGTTCCTCTTGTGTGCTTCCATCAACTCCCACCAGGCACTGACCGCGGCGCTCACATCGGCCCAGGTGGCCCCCGGGGTGTCCCTGAGGGTGGCCAGGGCCTGGCCCAGGGGGGTGAAACCGTGCTGGAGCAGGGAGGTGATGCCACCATGGTCCAGGGCATCCCGGAGGGTCCAGATGAATTTCCTCAGGGCTGCGTACAGGGACTCTGGGTACAGGAGCGGCCACGAGCTCCGTCGTGGCGCGGTCACGGTGGCCACCACCTCGCCCAGGGTGGCCACCACGGCCACCAGACCCTGCAGCTTCTGGGGAAGGGACAGGGGAGGTGGCAGGGACTTCATGGCACTTGTGGCCTCCTGGGGTAGCCCTTGTGCCCTCCCGGGGTGCCCTTTGTCCCCTCCCTGGAGGGCTCAGCTGTCCCTTCTGTCCCTTTGTCACCCCCTTGTCCCCCCTGCCACCCCCCCTGCTACTCCCCGCTGTCCCCCCACCCCATCCCCTTCTGCCACCCCCCGCTGTGCCCGCCTCACCGCCACCCTCGCTCCCCTCCACCCCTCTGTCACCTCCCCCCTTTCTCCCACACCTTCCTGTCCCCTCTGCCACCCCCCGCGCCAGGATTGTCGCACCTTGCGGGGCCCCATAACCTCTGGGGACACTCCGGGGGCACTCTGGGGACACTCCGGGGGCGAAGAGGACCCGGTGACAGTGGCAGACACGCCGGGATGTGGCGCAGCCGAAGGAACCAGGAACAGGAAACAGAAGCGGCTCCCCGCCCCCCACGGCCGCGGGGCCACCGGGGGATCCCCAATGTCCCCCTGAGTGTCCCCAGTGTCCCCGACTGTCCCCAGTGTCCCCTCGAGTGTCCCCAACGGGACCCCGATGTCCCCCCCATGCCCCCAACAACGCCCAAGTGTCCCCCCCGATGTCCTGTTGGGGGCACTGGGGACACACTGGGGTCCTCTTGGGGACACTGCGGGGACATCGTGGTGTTATAAATGCATATTATAAAGTTGGCTTTTCACAAGTATTAAAATGAATGCTGAATGTAAAAGGTAGAAAGTTGCACTGTATTTCCTTTTTAACATCTTAGAAACGTGATGAATGTGTACTTTCTTTTTGAGTTGTAAAAACCTTTCTGTAAAACCAGTCAAACCAGTTGACCGAACTGAATCAAACCCTCACCAGGAAGATAAGGGGAGAGGACCTTCCTACATTCCTGAGCTAACTAGATCAAGATAGCGGTGAACAAAAAGCTACAAGAAGGAATTTATTGATCTCCTGGTATCAGAAGGAGAAGACATGAAATGACTACCGGGGCCAAGAAGAACTTTATCTAATAAAATGTTAATTTGGTACAAGGAGACAAGGTTTGGGGGAAGGGGGGCCCAAAAACCAAGGGAACATCTGAACTCAAAAGAATGTTTGAAAAATGCATATGTGAAAGGTTAATCCTTAAAAGCAAGGAATCTGAAGGGGTGGGTGTGCTTTCCTGGTGAAGGCAGCCCAGCTGGAACCTTGCTTTTCGGTCTCCTAATTGCATATTTTTAATTTTTTAATTAAACTTATAAATTCTTCTAAGAAAGTGGACGTCATTTTTCACACATGTATGGATCAGTATGAACCAGTATAGAGCGGCATAAACAAGTACGGACCAGTATAGACCAGTATGAACCAGTATGGACCAGTACAGACGAAGACAGACCGGTTTGGATGAGTTGGGCTCTGGGCGGGCATGGGCTGCCAATGGGGCTGATGGTGCTGTGAGGCTGTGTGTGAGTAAAAACCAATATAAACCAGTATAAACCAGGCTGGAGCAGTATGGCCCAGTATAGAGTGGTATAAAGCAGTTCAGACCAGTATAGACCAGTATGTATATATACAGACCAGTAGAGACTTCTACCTGCCCTGACCAGTACAGACCAGCAGGGACAGAGTGGTTTTGGTGGCTCCTGGCATCCAGGCAGGGCCAGCCCAGCCCCGGGGTTTCTGAGGGTCTCGTGGGCATCCCCCGTGTGCGGGACATCCCCGCTGGAGGAGGGTGTCCCCCCGTGGGGCAGCCCCAGCCCTCGGGCAGCGCTCAGCCAAGCAGAGAACACCCTCAGCTGGGGCCTCATTTTTTGTGCACCCCAGAGCCCCTGGAAATCCCCATCCCAATTTGAGGTTAAACCTGAGCTCCTGCATATCTGGGACCCCATTTTTGGAGCTCTATTGGGATGGCAGCACCTGGTTTTGGTAGCAGGGGGTGTTCAGGGCTGGGTTTTGAGAGAAGCTGCCAGAAGTTTCCTCCATGTCCAGCAGAGCCAATCCGTGGTGCCTCCAAAGACTGAGGTGCCGCATGCTGAGATCCACGGGGATGCAGAGATCCCCCCAGAGCCCCTGGAGGAGCCCATGGCAGAGCAGGGCAATGCCTGACAGGAGGCTGTGACCCCGGGGGACACCTGCGGGCAGAGGGGCCCCCGCTGGAGCAGCCTGTCCTTGAGGGGCTGAGCCTGTGGCAGAGTGACCCACGCTGCAGCAGCTTGAGGGGGGCTGTTCCCCACAGGATGGGCTGAGCTTGAAGGAGTTCCTGGAGAACTCTGCTGTGGGAGGGAGCCCAGGGTGCAGCAGGGGAACAGCTCCTGTCCCTGAGCAGCCGGAAAAGCCCCGGGGCACGAACTGACCATGGCCCCATTCCCTGTCTCCCTGCTCTGCCGGGGGAGGAGGTGGAGATGGAAGGAGGGAGGCGTCAGGGGAGGCTGATTTTAAGGGTCTCATTTACTTCTCATGATCGTGCTCTGAATTTTTGGAGTTTTCTGCCAGAAATCTCCCCTCCTCCACTCATCGACAGGAGTTTGGGGCAGTTTTCCCTTTTTCGGGGAAATCAAAGTGATGAACTGATGCTCCTAGTTAGGGGGTAGGAGAAGTGAGGCTTCAGGGCTTCCCGCTGAGTGGGAGGCACCCAGCACGCAGGGCTGGGCCAGGCGGTCCGGGAGGTGCGGAGAACTTTGTTTGTGTTTTGAGCTCAATCCCGGCTGGGGCCCGGGCGCGTCCCAGGGCGGTTCCTGATCTGCGGCTTTGCCCTCAGACAGCCCGGGGGCGGGGCCTGAGAGGCTGTGCCGTGTGCAGAGCCCGCCACTCGCCGCGATTGGCTGGATCTGCCGTCACTCCTGGCTCTCTCTGCGCGCTGATTGGGCAGAGCAGAGCGGGGACAAGCCCGCGTCCCGCCCCCCTGCGCCATTGTCGGAGCGTCTGTGCGGGCCCGGGAGCGGCGGCAGCGGCCGGAGCCCGGGGAGGCGGCGGCGGAGCTCGGAGGCGGCCCCGGCGCAGGTGGGAGCCGCGCTGGGTTGTGCCGGGGCTCGGGGCTGGCTGCGGGCGGAGGGGGCGGCAGGGGGCTCTGGCTGTGGCTGGGTTGTGCCGTGTCCGCGCCGTGTTCCCCGTGCCCTGAGGGCGCTGCGGGAGCGGCTGCCCGCGGTCTCCTTCCCGCGGGTGCCTGGGCAGGAGCCGGTGCCGGAGCAGCGCTGGCTCGTCCCGGTTCCTGTGGGTAGGACGGAGGTGGCTGCGCTGTCCCCGGGCCTGAGCGGGAAAATTCGCATGGCCAGAGGTTTCTGTGCCCGAAGGAGACAGTGGAGTCCTGTAAAAGTGAGTTTATTGCTGACCAAAGGGAGAGGCCATGCGGCATTTGCCATGCGGTCTCTCCAATTGTTGCATTACGCACCCTCCTTTTTATCCTGATTTTCCCTTCTGCATCTCCCTCTTTGCCCGCTGGCGAAGTTCCTTGGAAAGTTCAGACTTCCCGATCCGCCTGCTGCATGTCCTCGTTAATGTGCACTCTCCTTTTGTATAACATCCGATATTCCTGGCTCTGTTCAATCTTTGTTTTTCTTCTCCATGTTCAGGAATTCAGCAGGATCTTGGTGAGCAGCAGTCCGTGTCAATGAGTAACATTTTCTGAAACTGATGGTTTCTCCCGTTCCTTCCTTCTCTCCAAGTCCCCGGCCCTATCTCCAAGCAGATTCACTCATTGACTCTGTTTTTTCTTCCTGGGTCCTCTTTGGTTTTGGGATTATTCTCAGTGACCTCATTCCCTGTGCTTTTGTAGCCGTTTCATTTATGCCATTGAAATGATCACTGGGTTCTCTGGCTCCTGATATGAATTCGTTGGGGTTCCCAGGGGCTGGTCCCTGGTGTTGTGGGATTTGTTCTGGTGGCCGTTCATCTTTTCCCCATTTTTGGGGGCTCCCTCCAGCCAGGGCTGCATCAATTTGTCTCTTTTCTCTAATTAAATTATCACAGACATCACATCAGATTCCCAGCTGATTTCTCTGAACCTGTGGTAGCAGAAACCCCCCAGTGGTCTGATGCTCCCTGTGTGACACAGACAGTGACAGCACATGTTGGAGTGGGGAGAGGGATGATTCCCCCCCACTGATTTTAGTGAAGCTTTCCCAACATTCTGCATTTGCTGTTTCCCTTTGCAGCTGAACCAATTTCTGTTGCAGAGTCAGAGATCCTCCCTCTGGGCTCTGCCCTTGGCTGTGCCAATTCCATCTGTGCAAGCAGGCAGAGCTTGGGCTGAGGGACAGAGGGAATCAGCCCAATTGCTGCCCCAGGCAAGAAGCCCCTGGTGCATTGTCCACACTTTTCCCCAGCAGTGTTAATTTGCATTTCTAAAGCTCCTCTCCTGGCTGCCTGGAAGGAAGCTTCTCTTCCAGAGCAGCCATCGAATGACTCACACGTGGCCTCACCACAATCTGCATTTTTTTCTTTTTTTTTTCTTTTTTTTTTTTTTTTACCAGTATTCTATTAACTGTTTACAAGTTAAAGTGTCACCTTTAAAGCTCTTTTAGTTTTGCGAAATGCAGCCTAAAGATGAACTTTGAAAAAGCCATACACCAAAATTTTGCGATCACTGAGAGCCACCCACAAACACACACAAAAACATTCCAAAGCAATCAAGGTTTTTCTACTTCTAAGACTACAAATTGATTCTCACACCCCTGGCCCAAACTTAACTGACAATACAGAAGTAGGAGTATTGCAAAAAATTATTCTAATGATGTCATCTTGTCACTGAAACTGTGGGAAAAACAAAAATGCCCCAACAATATCTTTAGTGTTAGAGAGTCAAGGCATTACTTGATTCTGGCCAGGATGGGCAACAGAAATCATTTCATCCACACATAGCCCGGTGTGCAGAGAAAATCATTCCATGACATGGGAGTTTTACTGGATTTTTCCTAAACTTTTTACAGTCTGAACCCATAGAAATCCATTGGTTTGATGTTCATTGCTTCCAAGTTGCTGAGGTCTCAGTATTTAATTTCCTGTTGGACCCGGATTTCTTTTCCTGTGATGTTAATTAGGTCTGCACTCCTGGGTTTCCTTATCAGCCTCTTCCAGACCAGGTGTCTGCAGCTCTCCCAGGGGCAGTGTCTGGGGTGGGTGTTGGTTGCTGTTTGCTGATGGTGGTTGATGTTTTGTTGATGGTCGTTCTCTCTGTGGAGATCTTTTGGGCTCTTCCCAGTCTGGTGAGATGTTCAACTCATCTCTGTTGAGTGGTGTAACATCCCTTAAAATAAAACCTTTAAAATTCCTTTCCCCAGGGCAAAGGCAAACCCAGCCTGAGTGGAGAAATAAAATAAAAAACTATTTTAAAGTTGGTCTATTTTCCAACCATCTAATCCCATCCAGCCCCGTGTGTGAGTCTGCCTGAGCCCCAGAGTGGAATTGTCCCGTTGTCTCCCCAGCCCCTGTGGCAGTGCAGGCACAGAAAGCACTGAAGCTGCAGCAGTGGCAGCAAGGATTGGCCCGCAGTGCCTGGAGATGCCCAGGGAGGGTGCCCAGGCAGAGCATTCCAGCAGAGGATCTGTGGGCAGGCACAGGGGCTTCCCCCGGGGCTGTGGAGCCCTGGCTGCTGCTCCCTTGCCTTCAGTGCAGGGGCAGTCGCAGCCTCCCATCCTCCTCCTGCAGCTGGGAAGTCTAAATCTCGGGGGCTTCAGAGACCCTGAGCCCAGGGTGAGGGGTCCCCCCGTGTTCAGCTGTGCTGGGGCTGCTTCTGTGCTCAGGGACACTTGGGATGGGCCAGGCCACTTGGCCACCAGTGGTGCTTCTTCCCACTCCTTGGGCAGGACCCGATGTCCTGGTTGGATGTTGTGAGCAGCAAAGTCCCAAGGCAGGGTCTGTGCCAGCCGAGCTTCCAGTGGGAGAGATTTCACAGGAGACAGGATTCTGGCCACAGACTGCTTGAAATATGCATCCCTTATCTGCACCCTGCATGTGGTGGAGAATTACCAGGGTAAGGAATTCCAAACACCAATTCCAAGGGAAGTAATTGAGTATCTGCTTTGAGTCTGGCTCTTATTCTTGCCAAAGCCAACAGTAAAAGCAGTACCCATGGCATCTTGGTTTCTATCACCAGCTTGCAAAGGTGTTTCTTTATTTCCCCACTCATTCTTTCTACCTGACCTGAGCTCTGGGGGTGCCAGGGGTTGTGGAGGTCCCATTGTGTTCCTAAAGCTGCCATAACCCCCTGAAGGATCTTTCCTGTAAAATGAGTTCCCCATCTGAGACTATTGCTTCCACAATCCCTTATCTTGGAATTATTTGCTTTAAAAATACCTTAATAAATGATCCAGTGATTGCTGAAGCAGTCAGAGTTGCTTTTGCCACCCTGTTAGGTGACATGGTGTTAGCAGAAGATATTTAAGCCTTCCTGCTCAGGGCATTTCAGTCCCAGGCTCTCACAAGCACACACAGCTCTGCTGGTTGAGCTGACCATGTGGGTGGTAACCTGTGCTTTGCCTATTCCCTTTCCTAAATAATAGCATGTCTTGTAACTCTTTTCCCTTCTGCTGCCCTTGAAGACCCATCCCTAAACACATTTTCTCCCTCAGGCCAGGGAATGTCTCCTAAATCTCTCCTAGCCTGGGTCTGGAGCTCTGTCACTTGAATGCAGTCATGGGTCTCTTCCCATTCCCCCTGTCCAGGCTGTTCAAGCAGCAGGCTGGGTTAAACCCTTCCCCTGTCCTCAATTCTGAATCCTCATGTGCCACTGAACAAGTTCCATCCTGTAATAACCGAGCACTGCTCACCCCTTTAGAGGCTCTTGTGGTTCCCAAAGCTTTGATTTGGTTCCAGACTTTAGGAGATCCTCCTGCCATCAGTTGTCAGGCCTCAGTTCCCATTCAAGCTGTGGCTGCACAATTCTGCAGACAATGAGGCCACTCTCTGGCCAATGGGTTCAGCATTTTAGCCCACGAATTCCTTTGGCATGGCTCTGCTTAACATCCACACACAATTCAAATTCTTTTTTCCTTTCTGGGCAGTCCAGGGCAGGAGTCCCAGTCAGTCAGTTATTAAACAATTAAAAATTCTGTTTTCCCTCTGGTCTCCATCCATCCAGTTTCTTGCCTGGCAGCATAGGAGCATTCCAGGGAGAGACCCCTGGCTCCAAAAGCCCTGCCTTTCCCAGGGGCTCAATACCAGGCTGTGAGCCCTTCCTTCCCTCCCTTGGAATGGGGTATTGCTTTTAGACCCCACTTGTCCTGGTTGCTTCAGAGGAATTTGGAGAGGCTGGGGATCTGATTTTCCCAATTTCCCTGGGGCTGCCCACACTTCTGGGTTCACTTCAGCCCAGGCCTTGCCAGACATTTGTCACAAAGGTACAGGAGAACTAGCCTGTGTATCACCTTTGACAAGATTAATTTGCATTCCCAATGTAGCCATCAAATCCCTTCCCAGTAAATGACAATCACATTTAGGGGCAAATGAAAATTCCTGCATTTCCAACCCATCCCCCACATCTGCTAATAGTGGTTGAATAAAACACAGCTGCTTATCTTTCCCACTTATCCCCTGAATACTCAAAGACATTTTTGGCATATTCCCCCCTCAGATTGCGAGTGGATGGAGAGGCCCCTGTGTCTGTGAGGAAAGGCCTCCTGTCGATGCAGAGCCACCCTGAATGTTCTCAAGGGCTCCAGTGTGGTGGGTCCCTGGTGTGATGGGACCTCTGCCACCTCTGCCAATCCATGTCCCTGCAGGGGTGGACTTTCTCCTCATGAGGGTGCTGACCTCCTTGTTGTCCTCTCCTGAAAACCGGGGATACAAGGGATCTGCATCAGCTGGCAAATTCTGAGCATCACACCCTGCTGAGAAACGTCCCAGTGCTCAGTATTTTTTTCTTCCTCCTCTTTTCCATCCTCCATTTTCTTACCACAGCGATTCCTGCTGCTGCTTCTTGCCTCAACCATATTCCTGCACACTCCCCTTCACCCTTTCCCTTCCCAGCACACCAACACCATCCATCCCCTGTTGTCTAAATCCCTTCTTGACTTCCCTAATTGCCCCCCTGGGTGTCCATGTCCTTAATTACCTCTGGGAGAATGTGCAAACTGCCTCGATATTCTCCCCAGGGACCCTTCAGAGATATTTTGGGATCATCATCTCACTGATAAGATTTTCAGTGCTCTCTCCCTGCTGACTTCACAGATCCCTCTGATCTCTTGCTCCTGTTCTGTCTCCTGATCATATCCCCCATAATATGCATCCCACTTCTGTCTAGGTAGGGATATTCACATCTCTGTTAAGTCTTTGTTCTTCTTCTCGAAGTTCATGAATTGAGCAGGACCTTGGCTGAGCAGCAGTCTGTGTGGTCAGTTAATAACATTTTCTGGAACTGAGGGCTTCTTCTGTCCCTTCCTTCTGTCCAAGTGCCTGGCCCTATCTCCAAGCAGATTCCCAGCATCTGTTTGTAAAGACACTTTCCTTTTCTTCCTTCCCTGGGGGTCCCCTGTTTGCAGGACATCCTTATGATTTAGAAGAGGTTTTGGATATTTGGTGTGTTTTTGATCTGTGTCTTGATGTTTGGAGGACTTTTGGGCTGAATCTTGATGTTTTGGAGGTTCTCACAGACACAAGGTGCCAAATGATTTCCTGAGATGAACTTGGGCAAGGAGGAACCCCCAGCCTAAGGCGCTCTCCTCTTGTTTTCTCCCCAAACCAGGATTTGTCATTCCCAAGGAGTGTCCGGATGGAGGAGGAGGAAAAGCCCCGGAGTTCCCGCAGGAGGAGGGGCTGCAAACCCAGCCCAGGGAGCTGCGAGGAGGAAAGACCCCCCCTGTGCCAGGAGGGCGGCTGGAGATCCAGCCGGAGCTCAGAGCTGGAGGAGAAGCCTGATGGAGGGGAGAAGCCCCACAAGTGCTTGGAATGTGGGAAGGGTTTCAGCCAGAGCTCCCACCTGATCCGGCACCAGGTGATCCACACTGGGGAACGGCCCTATGAGTGTGGGGAGTGTGGGATGAGCTTCAGCCAGAAGGGCAGTCTTAGGCGACACGAGAGGATCCACACTGGGGAAAAGCCCTACAAGTGTGGGGAATGTGGGAAGAGCTTCAGAGTAAGCTGGGACCTGATCTGGCACCAGGTGATCCATACTGGGGAAGGGCCCTACACCTGCTTGGAATGTGGGAAGAGCTTTGGATGCAGCTCCCACCTGAAATACCACCAGCGCATCCACACCGGGGAGAGGTCCTACGAGTGTCACGAGTGTGAGAAGAGGTTTCACACCAGCTCTGATCTCCTCAGACATCAGCGGATTCACAGAGAGGAGAGGCCCTTCCGCTGCCCTGACTGCAGGAAGGGCTTCAAGCACAACTCCAGCCTCATCAGGCACCAGCGCATCCACACTGGGGAGAGGCCCTACGAGTGTCCTGAGTGTGGGAAGAGCTTCTCACAGAGCTCCCACTTGACCAAACACCAACGGAGGCGCCACTAAGGGAAGCCCTGGGAGTGCCCTGAGAGCAGGAAGAGCTTCGTGCGCTGCTCCAGCTCCACCCCCGTGGGAGGATCGGCGTTGGATGATCCCCAGTGACCCCGCTGGGCAGAGCCCTGGTGATTCATGTTGGGAAGACACCTGGCTGGCGGGGCTCCACATTTTCCTGTCTCCCCGTGGGCACCTGGATGAACGCAGGGGCAGGAACATCCATCGGGACACAGACCAACATTGGGAATTCCTTGGGGAGAATGGATTTGTTGACTTTCAACCCCAGAAAATCTTTAATGTTCAGTCCTATCTTCTGGGGCATCAAGGAACCCTGGATGGTCTTGGAGGTCTTTTCCAACCTCAAAGATTCCACAATTTTTTTTTTTTGGTTTCCTATTGCCCAAGGGTGTTCTAGGGTGATATTATGATGTTTGTATCCCCAATCGTCTGGTTTATTCTGGATATTACACTCTGTTTATTTAATATTGGGTCTGAGATTAAAAAGCAGGGGAGAAGGTTTTTTTCAAGTTTGTTTTCAGAAACCTTCCTCCTCCAGTCAGGCCTTGAATGTGGGAGTCAACAACACACAGATGTGAGATGGAGAGGGGTTTTTTTCCCTCTCTCTTTTTCTCTTCTTTTTAGTTAGTTAGTGTAGCTTGCTGAGGCAGAGAAGCTTTGGTTTTCTTTTTCCTCTTTTTTTCTTTTTTTCCTCTTATTTTTTTTTTCCCCTTTTTTTCGCCTTCTTTTGGAACTGTTCAAACCTCCCTGGACTGAGGACCCGGGGGGCTCGAGGGGGAGCTTGCACCTGGGACCCACCAAGATCTGCCCTGCACAGCAACTTTTCCCAGCACCAGAGGGACTGAGAACAGAGCAACCACCTACAGGAGGGACTTCTTTCCTAATTTGTCATCTCTCCAGAGTGGCACAAAGTTCTTGTCATCTAGTATTGTTCAGTTTATTGTGCTGGGGAGTGCTTTGCCAGTTTAGTAAACAAGTTTTTCTTTCCACTTCTCTCTGAGGAGGTCACTCCTGAATCGGTTGGGGGAGGGAGGGCCCCTTAGGAGGTTTCCTCCCAAATTTGCCCTAAACCACTACACATCTCTTGCTCATCTCATGGTCTTTATGACCCCATGGGCATGGTTAAGTCATGGTTACCTCATGTTCATCTCATGGACACCTCATGACCTTGATCACCTCACGGTCATGGTCATGAAATGCTTGTGGTCATTAAATGGTCATGTTCATGGTCATGTTGTGGTCAACTCATGGCCACAGTTGTAGTCATGTCATGGTCATTTCCTGAGCACCATCATCTCATCTTCATCGTCGTCTCCTGATCACAATCACCTCATGCTCATGGTCATGGTCCTCTCATGGGCACAATCTCATGCTCATGGCTGTGTCATGGTCATCTGATGGTCACAGCCCTCTCATGGTCATGATGACCACATGGCCATGGTTGTGTCATGGTCAGCTCATGATCTTGATCACCTCATAGCTGTCATGATCATCTGATGGTCACAGTCCTCTCATGGTCATGATCTCATGGGCAGGGTCACAGTCATGGTCATCACATGGTCATGATCATCTCATGGTGTCTAGGTTTAAATGACAGGTGTCTGCTCAGGAAGGAGGAGCCTCCAATGGAACGGAGAATTCAAACCCCCTTCCTGTGAATTACTATAATTTTGAAAATTCAGGGACTGTCAGGCACAGGTCTGGGGACAGGAATCACAGTTCTTTACTGGTGTGTATAAGCAGGCAAACAAACAACACCAACCACAGCATTGATAACAAACAGAACCAGGAACCCAGGAACAGCTTCCCTGAGCGCGGCACTTTCCCCTGGGGTGCAGTTCCGGGCACGGCCGGCAGGGGCGCTGGTGGCTCCCAGTGGGCAGGGCAGGTGTGATGATCCCCCTGCGGCTGCAGGGGGCGCTGTGGTGCGGGCTCGGGGAGCGCGCGGTGATGGCGGCTTTGGCCGGGCCGGGCAGGGATGGAGGAGAGGCTTTGCTTCACAAAGTCCTGGGGCTGCCGATCCCAGTGCCCCAGCAGGACTCTCAGAAGCAGCAAGCTGGGCCAGCAAGATGTCCCAGCAGGCAGGGGGTGCAGGGTTACGGTGCAGCGAAAGCTTGGAGCAGTGCTGAAGAAGCAGCAGGGGTGGACAGCAGCAGCCCAGCTCCCGGCAGGGCAGAGAGGGTTGAGCTCAAGATCCCAGGCACTCAAGCAGAAGGGGATAGGTCCCTCTTTTAGTGAGGTGGGTGTTAATAAGTCCCAGATCAGTGGCTGCTCTTGCAGGCAAAGGCTCACCCCACAGCAGAAGAAAGCAGGACCGAGCTGGGCTCCAGCAGCAGCAGCGAATTCCCTTCCCCAAGCAGCAGCTCCAATTGTCCTCCCCCAAAGCCAAGAAAGAGAGAGAGAGAGAGCCAGCAGCTGCCCCAGCTCCATCTTTTACCTGCCCAATTCTCACGGTATCTCAGCCCCTAGGAGACAAACTTCCAGATAATGTTTAACATTACCCTAAGGTTTCCAAGGTGGGTTCGCTTTGGGGTTTCTCCCTCCCCAGGACAGGATTACCCAGCCAATCCAAAGGGGTTTGATTTTAATATAAAGGGTCTCCTTGCCACCCCTGGAAAAATTCCAAGGAGGCCGTCGAAGGGATTGGCCAGAAGAGAAATGGCCCACCCCTCCCAAAGGTGATTTGACCCTTAGGCTGCCCTTCTACCCTTGGGTCACACCCTTCCCTCTTGGATTGGTCGGTTCACTGCCCTTCCCCCTTCCCCCTCTCCTGGGTAAAACCCAGGGAGTGCCGCATGGTCTTTGTTCTGCCCTGGAAGTCACACTGTTCAGAAGTCCTGCAGGGACAGGAATAAACCTCTGGATGAAACTTCCACGCGGATCCAATCTCCTATCTTCACTGATCATCCTGCCTTTCTGAGAGGGTCACACAGGATTTATCCTGCCACAGCTCGCCGCTGCACCCCAGGTCCGACGCTGCCTGGAGCCTCGGGACAAGCCTGGACTTGCCCGAGTGGTCTGTGCTTGTAGCTGGCAGTGCAAAGAGAATATCCCTGTGGGACAAACCATGGAGTTGTTCTCCCAGCACGGCTACCAGGGGATATCCCTGTCCCAAGCTGTGATTGCTCACAGCTTTAAGAGAAGTGGAACCAGATGCCCTCCTCCCCTGAGCTTGATCACTTTTTGTGTTTCCTCAAGTACCCAGTTGTTAGTGTTTCCTAGCAATTATGGGAAAAAGTTTTGTAAGTAAGAAGGAACAAAAGGAAAGGAACCTAACCTGCAACAAATGGGCATGGTCACAGCCACAGTTACCACATGGTCATGGTCATCTCGTGATCATCTTGTGGTCGACTCATGGTCACAATCATCTCACAGCCATGGTTGTGTCATGATCATCTATCTCATGGTCTTGATTACCAAATAGCCATGGTGCACTGTGGTCATCTCATGGTCACCTCTTGGTTGAGATCGTGTCACGGTCACAGTCATGGTCATCTCAATGCCTTCATCATTTCATGGCCATGGTGGTGTCATGGTAACAATCATCCCATGCTCATCTCATGGTCATGGCCATCTCATGGTCACAGTCATTTCCTGATCACCATCATCTTATGCTCATGGTCATCTCACTGTAATGGTCATCTCCGGATTGTCACCTCATGGTCATCTCATGACCACGATCACATCAGGGTCACCTCAAGGCCATGGTTATGCCATGGCCAACCCATGGTTGTCTCTTGGTCCAAATCATCTCAGGACCAGGGTTGTGGTTGTGTCATGGTCACAGTCATGGTCATCTCAGTCTTGTGTCACTCATGGTCACTCTCATCTCACAGCCATGGCTCATGTCATGGCCATGGTCATGGCCAAGGAACCTCTCTGAGATCCTGCACCCTGATTTTGGGACACTCAAGGACCGTTGGGGACAACGAGACCTGGCCTGACCCCTCTCCCATCCCACTGCCCCTCCAGGAGCCCGACGCAGCCAAATCTCTCCTGGGAACACCTCGGACATGGGACACAGAGCTGGAAATGAATCCCAAGTGATGGACTTGGATGTGGCTGGCAAGTCCCCAACCTCCTCCTGGTGTCCCCAACCTGCTCCAGATGTCCCCATTCCACTCCTGGTGTCCCCATTTCCATTCATGTGTCCCCATCCCTGTGCCCAGCTGAGGCGATGCCGGTGTTCTTCAGCCCAGCCAGCTCCTGGCACCAGCGCCAGGAGTGGGCTGCCCCCATTAAGCCAGGCAATGTGGGGTGCAGCTGTAGGGCACAGAGAGCCAGGCAATCCAGGGTGCAGGGCACAGACAGCCAGGCAATCCAGGGTGCAGCTGTAGGGCAAAGACAGCCAGGCAATCTGGGGTGCAGCTGTAGGGCACAGTTGCTCTATAGCACAGGTGGCACGCGTCGAGGGCAGGGACAAGGAACAGGGAGAGGCCTTCTGTGTGATTTCCAAAGGTGTTTATTGCCCCGAGGGTCAGGGACAGAAAAAGGCACAGAACCTGGGCTTGCAGGGGTTTATAAGTGGGGGAGGTCTTGGGAGAGGATACAATTCCCAACCAATAAGGGTGACATGGGGGAGGAACATAAGGCGGGGAGTACAATACACAGACCAGTGAAAGAACACAAGGGGAGGGGACAGTTTAAACCAACCACTGGGGTGTCAAAGGTTGGGGGATTGACAAGGAAGGGTCTGGAAGAAGGGGCAGGGTTAGGGAAGGCTTGACAATTCTGTAGGAGGAGGGAAGGGCAGGTCTAGGGAAGATAGACAACCAGGGCAGAACCAACAACACAGGGGGAAAGGAACAATCCATTCGGAATAAAATATACTATAACAATAGAAAATATGGGTGGTGTAAAACTGACCATTAAAACTGAGCTGCAATTGGAAACACAATAAAAACACACCACAACATCTCCCCCTTTTTTGTTTAGAAAAGAGAGAGTGGGAGTTCTGGAGTTCAAATAAATTAATGAAGGGCTTAGGTTCAATTACAGAGGGAATGGGGGTGGAATAAAGTAATACAGCCAATGGTTTGGGAGCATAGGAGAAGTACTTGTGCAGGATAAAGGGTAATCACTATTAAGGAATACCTGGGTGGATTGCTGGGGAGGTTTCTCTAGAAAGCGGAGGTCCCAATGCAGGAGCAATATCCAGTGCAGAGGTGGGGCACGTCGCAGGGAAGGAGCCCGACGAAGGAGTGGGAGTGGGGAAGGGTGAAGGAGGGGGTAGTTCAGGAAAACAAACTTAAGGGAAAACAACTGACAAAACTGAAGCAACTTCTAGAGGAACTCTAACAGCACTTAAGATAGCAGACAACATCAGCCAAAACCCAAAATCTTCATAAAGTCCTGACGCTGTTAAAGATTACAACGACAAGGACTCCGACTCAGAAGGCTGACATTTGTGGCGACACGGGCAGGAACTGGACTGGACTGCTGTGGTAGTTATTTTCTTTTAATGAAGCATCAGTCTCATAACAGAAGTAAAGGCAAAGCAGCAGCTCACAGCATTCATGTAGCAGCCAGCAGTAGCAGCAGCAACAGCAGCAGCCCACAGTAGCCCACAATAGCCCCCGATTTCTCTGTTACAAAGCATCTTAAGGACTTTTCAGCCAATAGTATATTACTAAAACTTACAGACAGTTGTTTTAACCAATCAATTATAGCACACGTACACCTATTTCAAACAATAGTCGTTTGTATGCTTCGCTATTAACAGTACACAATACCCTTTTTAAGCTTAAGACCTTCTACTATCTTGTCTGGCATATGTTTTCTGCAGTGTTATGGCTTATTCAAGCCAAACCTAAAACTCGGCCTTTGTTTTCCATGTCCTTGTTCGCTGTACTATTATATACTACTGTATCTTTCCTAGTTCCCAACTTTTCTCAGTTGCTGCAAGTTCTGAGATCTCAGCTTTTTCTGTTTGAGGCCTGCTTTTTCAACTGCCTAAAATCCTTTTTTGCTTTTAGTGTTTCCCACACTGCACTAGCCGATAGCTTCCATCGGCGTTTTTCACGACCAAAATGGGTGTGTTGTGTGGGGACATACAGGGCTCTAAAATCCCTTCTTCCAGTAATTGCTTGATTATCGGGGCTAACCCCTCCCTTCAGGTGAAATGGGGTATTGTTTAACCCTCACTGGTGGAGTATTCTCTACTATTTCCACTGTTTTTCCTTGCCCAGCCCACACCTCAGGATTGATTTCTTCCATGTCACTTTGGGTGAGTGCCATGATCCTCACTACCATTTTCCCATTCTCAGGGATTACTCCAACCCCTAAACAAACTTGGAGGTCTCTCCCCAACAAGTTACTTTCCAGCCTTGGTAGGTAAATCAAGTCCACTCTGCACTGCTTGGAATTTCCCCTTATCTCTACATTTTCAATCACGGGAGCTTTAAATGGCCTCCCTTCAGCTCCTAATACGTCTCAAGTCCTTTTACTTAAAGTGACCCCTAATGGCAATTTATTTACACTGGACCTTTTGGCCCCAGTATCTATTAAAAACTCCATATCCTCTCCTAATGGACCCACCTCAAAGTTTGCCAAGGGCTCTGTCAGATGTTTCATGGGGTCCTCCATTATGTAAAGCCCTCGACGCCCCTTATCATCTCCTTTTAAAATCTTCCCCAGGAGGTCTTGCTCCCTTGCGATGGCCTTATCAAACTCCAGCTTTTTGTAGTTCCTTTTAAGATGCCCTGCCTCACCACAGTAAAAAACAATGTCCAGCTCCTGGCCTTCCTGGTTTTTCCAGATACTTCTTCTAAGGTTTCACTGGTCCTGGCTTCTCCTGACTGGATGGTGCCAACTTCCCTTTTTCTGACCTTACACTTGCTTTAGCAACTGCCACCATTATCCTAGCCTTTGTCTTGGCTTTTTCTTCTTCTCTCTGCAAATACACCTTGAGGGCCTCTCTTAGAAGTTCATTAATCCCTTTCTCCTGCCAATCTTCCATTTCCTCCAGCTTCCTCCTAATATCTGGCCAGGCCTTGGTCACAAACTGCACCTTTAGCAGCATCTAGCCTTCTGGGCCATGTGGATCAATGTTAGAATGCAACTGGAAATTTCACTTTAACCAGTTCAGCCATGCTGCTGGAGTTTCATCTTTCTCCTGTGTGCCATCAACCGCTAACTTGGTGTTACTCCCTCTGGGAACTGACTCCTTTATGCCCCTAACCATCAGAGACCTATATTCCCTCATACTCCGCCTTCCCTCTTCCTCGTTGGGGTCCCAATTAGGGTCTGTCAGGGGTATTTTCTGATCTCCCGGAGGTCCTGGTCGGTTCTCCCATTCCCAAATCTTTATTCCCACAGTCCTTATTAGCCAGACCTGCTCCGGGGAGAATAATATGTTAAAAATAGAGTTAAGTTCTCCCCATGTATATGTGTTGGGTCTTAGGAATTGGTCAACCTGATTAGCTATTCCCACAGGGTCCTCTGTCAAACTCCCTATTTCTTTCTTGAAACTTCTAACCTCTGAAGCAGTCAAGGGAACATTCCCAAACCCAATTCCACCAGCTACCCCACCCACAGGAACCTCTCTAAGAGGGAACAATTTCTCTACCTTGCAGGTTCTTGACCGAGTATTACAATACGGTCCATCGTCTGTCTTAGAATCATTCACTTGAGAGGTAGGGCCCTGCTGAAGGTTAGTGGTAGCATCAGACAGCAGGGGGACAATATGTGAGGAATCACAAGGGGGTTGTGGAAGTGGTGAGGGTTTACTTGAATCCAAATTAGGAGGGGGTAAGGGAATAGCAGCTGGGGAAGGATAGAAACTGGGGTCGAAGGAGTGACTGGGAGCACAGTTGGGTTGGGAGGTGGGGAAGAAGTGGTCATTGGAAAAGGTGGGGGCGGTAAAGGAAGGATGGCTGGGCAGGTGTCGGGCCAGACGCTGGAGGGGCTAGAGAAGGTACTGGGGTGCAGCAGGAGGGATAGCCGGAGGGGTTGGAGGAGGCAAGCAATCGAGGGGGTCCCACTTCTTGTTAATCCCTTCCTCTTTTTCAACTTCTTCCCTTTTATTTTGCCGCTTACAAATCTTTGTTTCCTTATCCTTTGCCGCATTTTCTATCCAGCCTTTGCCGCATTTTCTATCCAGCAAGCAGCATATCTTAGTTCCTCTAAATCAAACTCCTCATGTGCTTTCAGGTATTCATTTAACTGTCTGCACGTCCATCGGTCCTGAGTTCCGACCCACGGCCATTCTCCTGGTAAATCTAATTTGGGCCATACGTCCACACAGAAGTGGATCATTCTTATCAAGTTCCCTCATCACTTCCCAATCCTCCCATCCATCCAATAACTTCCCCAAGGGACTATTAGGAGGAATACTCTTGATTTTCTTCTTCCCACCTTTAGGAGTACTTGCTCTCTTGCTTACACACCCTCCCATACTTTTAGGCCTCAAACGAAACTGTTAAGGTGCCCCTAACCAAACTGAAAACTAACGACAGGCAACACAAATCTGAACCATAACCAAAACTTCCTTGGCCTTGAAAAAAATCTTTCTCTAACGTAAAAGTCCCTTTCTAACTCTGCCCCTACCCGAACTGAAAGTTAACGAAAGGCAACAGAACTCTAAACCGCAACTGACGCACTCTACTGCCTCCACGCCTTGCCCAATGCTTAGACTCCTGACGTCAAGAGACTTGGATTGTGGGGGCCTACCGGGCCCCCTCTTTGTGTTTAGCTTAGAGTCCACCTGACCCTTCTCCAGAAGTAAGGTCCCAAGGGGGCTTGCAACTCCTCTTGCCCCTTCCTACACCCCTGTCCAATTGGGGTTCCCCTGACCCCTTTCCTGAGGCAAGGTCCCAACGGGGCTTGAACTCCGCTTGCTCCTCCCTATACCTCTGTCCTCGGGGCTAGGTCCCTAACGGGGCTTGCCACTCCACTTGCCCCTCCCTATATCCCTGTCCAATTGTGGGAGGCCTACCCTTGCATGCCACTCACTCACTAAGACCCCTCCGCATGCCCGGAGGTGGGGTTCTCTCTATCCCTAGAGGTGCCTCAATCTTTCATCTCCCACTCGCTTCCCCCTGTTCCCGGCCGGCCCCCTCGCAGGAGTCCGGAACCACGGTACTGAGGGGTCCACACTCGCTTCAGGGGTCTGAGCTGCCGGCCCCCGTCTCACTTGCCCACTCACTCGCCTCTACTCCCACCACCGGATTTTCTCACCAATCCGGCGCTCCTCCGCGTCGCTGATCCCCTGCTGATTCCCAGGGTCCGGGGATCACCAGCAATTCCCAAGGGTCCCTTGAAGCAGGCGGCCGTCCTGTTCAGAGGTCTCCAGTGGGCGTGGTGATCCTGGGCGTGTCCCCAGCTGATAATAACAGGACAGGAGACATTGCTCCTTTTTAAAGCATTTATTGGAATCAGCTTAGGGTGGGGGCCCGACGGGTCGCACGCATGCTGCCACTGCTCCCAGAAGCGACTCGGAGGAGGAGGTGTGCAGCTCTTCCTGACATAATGCCGGTGTTCTTCAGCCCAGCCAGCTCCCGGCACTGGCGCCAGGAGTGGGCTGCCCCAGAAAGCCAGGCAATCCGGGCTGCAGCTGGAGGGCACAGTTGCTCTATAGCACAGGTGGCACGCCTCGAGGGCAGGGACAAGGAACAGGGAGAGGCCTTCTGTGTGATTTCCAAAGGTGTTTATTGCCCCGAGGGTCAGGGACAGAAAAAGGCACAGAACCTGGGCTTGCAGGGGTTTATAAGCGGGGGAGGTCTTGGGAGAGGATACAATTTCCAACCAATAAGGGTGACATGGGGGAGGAACATAAGGCAGGGAGTACAATGCACAGAGCAATGAAAGAACACAAGGGGAGGGAACAGTTTAAACCAACCACTGGGGCGTCGAAGGTTGGGGGATTGACAGGGAAGGGTCTGGAAGAAGGGGCAGGGTTAGGGAAGGATTGACAGTTCTGTAGGAGGAGGGAAGGGCAGGTCTAGGGAAGATAGACAACCAGGGCAAAGCTAACAATACAGGGGAAAAGGAACAATCCATTAGGGATAAAATATACTATAGCAATACAAAATATGGGTGGGTGGGTATAAAACTGACCATTAAAACTGAGCTGCATTTGGAAACACAATAAAAACACACCACAACAGAAAGGGATTACTGGAACCCTGCAGAGGAGACCACACTCACTCCAGTGCCCTCTTTAAAATCATCTCTCCAACTGAGACCCTACGAGTGTGGGCAGTGTGGGAAGAGCTTCAGCTGGATCTCCCACCTCATCCCCCGCCAGCACATCCACACTGGGGAGAGGCCCTACGAGTGTCCCCAGTGTGAGAAGAGATTCACTCGGAGCTCTCACTTGACCAAACACCAACAGGGGCACCGGTAGGGGAAGCCCTGCGAGTGCCCCGAGTGCAGGAAGAGCTTCCTTTGTGCTCTGCTCCAGCTCCATCCCCATGGGAGGATCGGCGTTGGATGATCCCCAGTGACCCCCGTTGGGCAGAGCCCTGGTGACCCCCGTTCCTGGTGATCCCTGTTGGCTGTGGGGAAGGTGTTGGAGAGACTTCTCTCCCTTCTTGTCCTGCTGTGATTTGTTTGGTAACAAATTCCCTCCCTGTTCTAAGGCTGGATCTGTTTTGCCTTTGCTGGTGCTCAGGGCAGGATTGCTCCTGGTCCTTCTCTTGACTCCTGGGCCTTTCCTTCTATTTCCTGTCCCTGTGCAGTTGCAGAGGGCAGGGACAGAGTGGTTTTGGTGGCTCCTGGCACCCAGGCAGGGCCAGCCCAGCCCCGGGTTTTCTGAGGGTCTTGTGGGCATCCCCCGTGTGCGGGACATCCCCGCTGGAGGAGGGTGTCCCCCCGTGGGGCAGCCCCAGCCCTCGGGCAGCGCTCAGCCAAGCAGAGAACACCCTCAGCTGGGGCCTCATTTTTGGGCACACCTGAGCCCCGAGACATCTCCATCCCCATTTTGGAATGCACCAGAGCATTTGATTATCTAGGACCCCGTTTTGGGAGCTCTATTGGGTTGGCACAGCCTGGTGTTGGTAGTGGCAGTGCTATGGGCTGGATTCTGAGAGAAGGTTCTGAAAGCTCCTCCGTGTCTGGCAGATCCAATTGCTGGTGGCTCCAAAGATGGGGGCACTGGATGCAGAGATCTGTGGGGATGCAGAGATTCCCCTGCAGTCCCTGGATATCCACGAGGATGCAGAGATCCACCCGCAGCACCTGGAGGAGCCCATGCTGGAGCAGGGGGATGCCTGAGAGGAGCCTGTGACCCTGTAGACAGAGGGGCACCCACTGGAGCAGCCTGTCCTTGAAGGACTGACCCCGTGGCAGTTTGAGGGGAGGTGTTGTCCATGGGATAGACTCAGGGTGGGGAAGTTTCTGGAGAACTCTTCTGTGGGAGAGACCCCAGAATGCAGCAGCAGAATGACTCCTGTCCCTGAGCAGCAGGAGAAGCCACGTGGGATGAATTGACCACAGCCCCCACTCCCTGTTTCCCTGAACTGCCAGGATAGGAGGTAGAGCTGGAAGGATTGGGAGGAAGGTGTTTTTGAGGGTATTCTTTTACTCCTCGTTATCCTGATCTGACTTTGTTAGGAATCAATTCAACTCATATCTCCAGTTTCAAGCCTGTTTCGCCTGTGATGGTGTTCTTTGATGAGGGATCTCTCCTGATCCATAGGTCAGGTCATTAATCGTTGGTTACATTTCCTCTTCCCTGTGCGGCTGTGGAGGGGCAGTGCCTGAGCGGCTTTGGTGAGTGCCTGGCATGGGGCCAGTGTCACCCCACTGCCATGGGACACGTCCTTGTGTGGCCCTGTGCTATGGTGCCACAGTTGCTGCTGCTTTTATCTCCGTTATGATTTTACCTTTTGCATTGAATGCCTGTGAAGTGCCCCCGGTGTCCCTCGTGTTCCCTCGGCGCCGGCAGCCCCGTCCCTTGCCCTGCTCCCCCTCCCGCGTTCCCTCCCGGCTGGCGGAGCCTTGGAGCTGCCGTGGGGGCCGTGGGGCTGCCCCGGGGGCTCCGTCCCGAGCCGGGGCCCCTTCCCAGCGCTCCCAGTCTGCCCATCCAGACTGGAGCAGCCAGCGAGGGCTTCAGCTGGGACGGCAGAGAGGCGCTGCTGGGGGGCCCCACCGCACTTGGGTTTGGTTTGTTCCTCCCAACATGGGGAAAAAAGAGTCTGGGAGTTTTCTGCCAGAAATCTCTCCTCCTCCTCCACTCAGCTGAAAGGGCTTGGGGCGGTTTTCCCTTTTTGGGGGAAATCAAAGTGATGCTCGTAATTACGGGTAGGAGAAGTGAGGCTTCAGGGCTTCCCGCTGAGTGGGAGGCACCCAGCACGCAGGGCTGGGCCAGGCGGTCCGGGAGGTGCGGAGAACTTTGTTTGTGTTTTGAGCTCAATCCCGGCTGGGGCCCGGGCGCGTCCCAGGGCGGTTCCTGATCTGCGGCTTTGCCCTCAGACAGCCCGGGGGCGGGGCCTGAGAGGCTGTGCCGTGTGCAGAGCCCGCCACTCGCCGCGATTGGCTAGCTCTGCCGTCGCTCCTGGCTCTCTCTGCGCGCTGATTGGGCAGAGCAGAGCGGAGAAAGCGCGCCACGTCCCGGCCCCTGGCGACCCTGGCGCCATTTTGTGGAGCGTCTGTGCGGGAACGGCAGCGGCGGCAGCGGCGGCAGCGGCCGGAGCCCGGGGAGGCGGCGGCGGAGCTCGGAGGCGGCCCCGGCGCAGGTGGGAGCCGCGCTGGGTTGTGCCGGGGCTCGGGGCCGGCTGCGGGCGGAGGGGGCGGCAGGGGGCTCTGGCTGTGGCTGGGTTGTGCCGTGTCCGCGCCGTGTTCCCCGTGCCCTGAGGGCGCTGCGGGAGCGGCTGCCCGCGGTCTCCTTCCCGCGGGTGCCTGGGCTAATAGATAATCTGATACCATCATAAATGTGAAATGTCGCGTTCCTCGTTTGAGTGGATTGAGTGGTTATTATTTCGAGGACAGCTTGTAATCTAATTATGCAATTCGATTTATAAATGCCTTCTCTGGCACCTGATATGAATTCGTTCGAGTTCTCAGGGGCTGGTCCCTGGTGTTGTAGGATTTGTTCTGGTGGCTGTTTCATATTTTCCCCATTTTTGAGGCGCTCCCTCCTGCGTGGGGTGCGTCAATTGACCGCTTTTCTCTGATTAAATGGTATATTTTGATTTCCAACTGATTTCGGTAAACTTGCGGTAGCTAAAAACACCCAGAGGTCTGATACACCCTGTATAACACAGACAATGCCAGCACAGGTTAGAGTGGGTAGAAGGATGATCCCCCCACACCCACACACTTTTTTTAGTGAAGTTTTCATAACATTCTCCGTTTGATGTTTTCCTTTGCAATTTAACCCATTTCTGTTGCAGAGTCGGAGATCCTCACTCTGGGCTCTGCCTTTAGCTATGCAAATTCTGTCTTTGTAAGCAGGCAGAGCTTGGGCTGAGGGACAGAGGGAATCAGCCCAATTCCTCCCCCAGGCAAGAAGCCCCTGGTGCATTGTCCAATGTTTTCCCTAGCAGTGTTAATTTGCATTTCTAAAGCTCCTTTCCGAGCTGCCTGGAACTGAAGCTTCTCTTCCAGGGCAGTCATCCCCTGACATTCATGTGGACCCCTCCAAAAGCCACTTGATGATTTTTTTTAATCATTTTTAACTGTTTAGGACTTAAAGGGTCACCCTTAAAGCTCTTCTAGTTTTGCAAAATGCAACCAAAAGGTGAACATTGAAAAACACACACCAAAATTTTGCCATCACTAACAGCCATACACATACATACAGAAAAAACATCCCAAGCCATAAAGATATTTTGCAACTGCTTCTCCTAAGACTAAAAACTGATTCTCACACCACTAGCCCAAACCTAACTGACAAGATAAAAGTAGAATTATTAAGAAAAAACCACTCTAATGGTCTAATCTAGTCCCAGCCATTTCAGTGTGAGTCTGGCTGAGCCCCAGAGTGGAATTGTCCCGTTGTCTCCCCAGCCCCTGTGGCAGTGCAGGCACAGAAAGCACTGAAGCTGCAGCAGTGGCAGCAAGGATTGGCCCGCAGTGCCTGGAGATGCCCAGGGAGGGTGCCCAGGCAGAGCATTCCAGCAGAGGATCTGTGGGCAGGCACAGGGGCTTCCCCCGGGGCTGTGGAGCCCTGGCTGCTGCTCCCTTGCCTTCAGTGCAGGGGCAGTCGCAGCCTCCCATCCTCCTCCTGCAGCTGGGAAGTCCAAATCTCGGGGGCTTCAGAGACCTGAGCCCAGGGTGAGGGGTCCCCCCGTGTTCAGCTGTACTGGGGCTGCTTCTGTGCTCAGGGACCCTTGGGATGGGCCAGGCCACTTGGCCACCAGTGGTGCTTCTTCCCACTCCTTGGGCAGGACCCGATGTCCTGGTTGGATGTTGTGAGCAGCAAAGTCCCAAGGCAGGGTCTGTGCCAGCTGAGCTTCCTGTGGGAGAGATTTCACAGGAGACAGGATTCTGGCCACAGACTGCTTGAAATATGCATCCCTTATCTGCACCCTGCACGTGGTGGAGAAATACCAGGGTAAGGAATTCCAAACACCAATTCCAAGGGAGAGAATTGAGTATCTGCTTTGAGTCTGGCTCTTATTCTTGCCAAAGCCAATGGCAAAAGCGGTACCCATGGCATCTTGGTTTCTATCACCAGCTTCCAAAGGTGTTTCTTTATTTCCCCACTCATTCTTTCTACCCGATCTGAGCTCTGGGGGTGCCAGGGGTTGTGGAGGTCCCATTGTGTTCCTAAAGCTGCCATAACCCCCTGAAGGATCTTTCCTGTGAAATGAGTTCCCCATCTGAGACTATTGCTTCCACAATCCCTTCTCTTGGAACTGTTTGTTTTAGAAATACCTTAATAAGTGATCCAGTGATTGCTGAAGCAGTCAGAATTGCTTTTGCCACCCTGTTAGGTGACATGGTGTTAGCAGAAGATACTTAAGCCTTCCTGCTCAGGGCATTTCAGTCCCAGGCTCTCACAAGCACACACAGCTCTGCCGGTTGAGCTGACCATGTGGGTGGTAACCTGTGCTTTGCTTGATTCCCTTTCCTAAATAATAGTGTTATAAATAAGTGGAGCCAATTAAAATAAAATAGAATTTATTGCCAGATTGCCAGTGAAAAATCAGGAGCGCAAATTGACAAAGCCAATACCGAAATTGACCAGAGTCAGCATGGAAATAAACAGCGCCGGCAAGGGGTGAGACCTCCCTGAAGCGCAGAGTGGCACCGCAGCCCCCCGGTCTCACAAGGGTCTGAGCCCTGGCCTGCCAGTCTTACACTCTCAGCTCACTGAACAAGTCCGAGCATGTCAGGTAGCTCAGTGAACAAGTCCGAACAGGTCGGGTGGTCTCGGTATCGCAGGGCTTGAGAATGCCCGGGGTTGGTGCCTCTACTCAGTCCTGTATTTCTATAGTTTCTTTTGTTTCTCGATGGTGCTGCTGATAACATCGCAGTGACAGCAGTGACAGCCGATGGTCTGAATGAGCTTTCCTGGGTGCAGGAGATGTTCTCAAGCATCCTTGATGACTTGTTCAGGGCCTATTCTTCTGGGTTGGTTACCCCAGGTTTAGGTGTCCTGGTCCCTGTATTGGTATGTTAATGTCTTTGTCTCCTTCCCGGACTCTGGTAGGATTCTGTGCTACAAAGGATTTTCCTGGCACTCTTGGAAATAGTGTAATTCAGCATCCCCTGCGCCTGTGGACATTGCATGTATAAAATATAATCTGTGAACATACACAAGGATAGTGTAAAAGAGTCTCTTGTGAGGTTACCACTCAGTTCCCGCCTGAGCTGGCAGTGGCTCTAAAACACACCTACTACAGAGAATGTATTTCCCCCCCCCCACCCAATATCACCTCATTAGATAAACCTGAATTAATCTATTATTATATTTCAGGAACATGAATTAATATATACTACACATACCGTAACACTGAGGCTGTCTGGGGTTACAAAGTCACACAATGTTCTGGCTGGAGTAGAGAATCCTCAGTGCAGGTCCTGCAATTCCCTATTAATCCTGAGAATTGTCAACATCTCCTTTTTCATCCTGGGTAGGGTTACTTCTGAGATTCTTTGGACCCTCTCTGGGTCAATACACCGCAAACCTTCAGTCAAAATATGTCCCAAATTCTTTTTTTCTCCATCATTTGTGCTTTTTTTTCCCAAATACTACAAAATGTTTTCTAGCCTGAAAATCGAGCCACTTCCCAGAGGCTTCTTCTACCACTTCTTCTTGTCCTCCTGACTGGAGCAAGTCATCCACATCCTGCATTAACCCAATCCCTGGGGGTGAGGTAAATTCTTTGGATGTTTTCTGCAAGGCTTGTCCCAATAAGGCTGGTGCTTCCCTGCATCCCTGCAGCAGGACCGTCCATGTCTTTCCCATTTTCCCTTCTCCCTCTTGTTCCCACTCCAAGGCCAAACCCTGTTCACCATCCTGTGTGAGTGGGCATCCCCAGAAAGCATCTTTTCCATCAAGAACTGAATGGGAGCAGTGTGAGGAGGGAACCTGGTTCCAGATGGTGTCAGGATCTGAGACTGTGGGGTGCCTGGGTTTCATAATCTCGTTTATTGTTCTTAGGTCCTGCACCATTCTATGGATTCCATCTGATTTCTTGACTGGCAGCATAGGAGCATTCCAGGGAGAGACCCCTGGCTCCAAAAGCCCTGCCTTTCCCAGGGGCTCAATACCAGGCTGTGAGCCCTTCCTTCCCTCCCTTGGAATGGGGTATTGCTTTTAGACCCCACTTGTCCTGGTTGCTTCAGAGGAATTTGGAGAGGCTGGGGATCTGATTTTCCCAATTCCCCTGGGGCTGCCCACACTTCTGGGTTCACTTCAGCCCAGGCCTTGCCAGACATTTGTCACCAAGGTACAGGAGAACTTGCCTGTGTATCACCTTTGATAAGATTAATTTGCATTCCCCATTTAGCCATCGAATCCCTTCCCAGTAAATGACAATCACATTTAGGAGCAAATGAAAATTCCTGCGTTTCCAACCCATCCCCACATCTGCTAATAGTGGTTGAATAAAACACAACCAATCCACTTTCTCACTTATCCCCTGAATAATCAAAGACATTTTTGGCATTTTCCCCCCTTAGGTCTGAGATTGAGAGTGGATGGAGAGGCCCCTGTGTCTGTGAGGAAAGGCCTCCTGTCGATGCAGAGCCACCCTGAATGTTCTCAAGGGCTCCAGTGCTGTGGGTCCCTGGTGTCATGGGAGCTCTGCCACCGCTCCCAATCCATGTCCCTGCAGGGGTGGACTTGCTCCTGGTGAGGGTGCTGCTGTCTGTGCTTGCAGTGTCCTTGTGCCCTGCAGATGGAAGCCTGATTCCTTCCCAGGGGCTGTTTGGGTCGGCTCTCCCCTGCCCAGGAGGGCAATGCCTCTGCCAGGTCCTTGTGGCCGAGCCGGTGCCCTGGGTGCTGGGGCCCCCTTGGGCCCTGGGCTTGATCCCTCAGGGGCTGTAGAAACTCTGCCACGGCCTTTGCCTTCCCCTTGGCCTTTTCCTCCTCCCTTCTTGCCTTCCCCTGCTGTGCCTTTGTGACCAAGTGCTCCAGGGGCTTCTTCTGCCCCTCCTGCAGCCCCCCTGAGTGCCTGTGGGTGCTCATCCTCTGACAGCTGCTGAGCTTTCTGCAAAACCATTCATTTCTGCAGTGCCCCAAACAAAGTCATTCAAGGATAATCTCGATCCTTGCCTGTGGAATCCCCATTTCCCATCTTCCTCCTCTTTTCCATCATCCTTTTTCTTCCCACAGCGATTCCTGCTGCTGCTTCTTGCCTCAACCATATTCCTGCACACTCCCCTTCACCCTTTCCCTTCCCAGCACACCAACACCATCCATCCCCTGTTGTCTAAATCCCTTCTTGACTTCCCTAATTGACCCCTTGGGTGTCCATGTCCTTAATTCCCTCTGGGAGAATGTGCAAACTGCCTCAACATTCTCCCAAGGGACCCTTCAGAGATATTTTGGGATCATCATCCCTTTTGCTGGGACCCCTTCCTGGCTTTCCCTTTTCCACCCTGCATGGGTGCCCTGCCATGTTTCCTCCCTGAAGATCCCAGTGTCCTCCCTGATGGGATTTTCAGTGCTCTCTCCCTGCTGACTCTTCACAGCCCCCCCTGATCTGTCACTCGTCTGTCTCCTGGACACTCTCGGGTCCCCAGTCAGTCCTGGGGGAGGAGGAGAAGGGAAGGAGCAGCAGGGATGAAGAACAAAATGGTCAAAGGATGCTCGTGGGAGGAGAAGGTGGGATTGTGTAGGAGAAGGATGAATAGTAGGAGGAGGAAGAGTAGTGTGAGGAAGAGTAGGGACTCAGGAGGAGGAGGAGCAGGAAGAGGAGGCACCACAAGGTTCCACCCCTCCCTGGATCTGCAGCCTCCCCCAGCCCCGGGAGCGTTGCCCCCCCACATGCAGCAGGTGAGCGGGGAGGGGGATCCAGGATTTTCATGGGAGTGAATCTTGGTGTTTCTGAGCTTTATTGGGCTAAATGTTGGTGCTTTGGGTTTTTGCAGGGGCCGAATCTTTATATTTTAGAAGAGGGTTTGTTTGGAGGACTTTTGGACTGAATCTTGGTGTTTTGGAGGTTCTTACAGATACAAGGTGCCCAATGATTTCCTAAGAGGAACTTGGGCAAGGAGGAACCCCCAGCCTAAGGCTCTCTCCTCTTGTTTTTTCCCAAACCAGGATTTGTCATTCCCAGGGTGTGTCCGGATGGAGGAGGAGGAAAAGCCCCAGAGATCCCGCAGGAGGAGGGGCTGCAAACCCAGCCCAGGGAGCTGCGAGGAGGAAAGACCCCCCCTGTGCCAGGAGGGCGGCCGGAGCTCAGAGCTGGAGGAGAAGCCTGATGGGGAGAAGCCTCACAAGTGCTTGGAATGTGGAAAGGGCTTCAGCCGGAGCTCCGACCTGATATGGCACCAGAGGATCCACACTGGGGAACGGCCCTATGAGTGTGGGGAGTGTGGGAAGAGCTTCAGCCAGAGCTCCCACCTGATCCGGCACAAGAGGATCCACACCGGGGAAAAGCCCTATGAGTGTTGGGAATGTGGGATGAGCTTCAGCCAGAAGGGTCATCTTAGGAAACACCGGGTGATCCACACTGGGGAACGGCCCTATGAGTGTGGGGAATGTGGGAAGAGCTTCAGTCGGAAGGACAGTCTTAGGCAACACCAGATGATCCACACTGGAGAAAAGCCCTACAAGTGTGGGGAATGTGGGAAGAGCTTCAGAGTAAGCTCAGAGCTGATCCGGCACCAGGTGATCCACACTGGGGAAGGGCCCTACACCTGCTTGGAATGTGGGAAGGGCTTTGGATGGAGCTCCGACCTGAGAAAACACCGGCGCATCCACACTGGGGAGAGGCCCTATGAGTGTGTCAAGTGTGGGAAGAGGTTTAAGATCAGCTCCAATCTCCTCGTCCATCAGCGGATTCACACGGAGGAGAGGCCCTTCCGCTGCCCCGACTGCAGGATGGGCTTCAAGCAGAACTCACACCTCACTGTCCACCAGCGCATCCACACTGGGGAGAGGCCCTACGAGTGTCCTGAGTGTGGGAAGAGCTTCACCAACAGCTCTAACTTGACCCAACACCAACGGAGCCACCACTGAGGGAAGCCCTGGGAGTGCCCTGAGAGCAGGAAGAGCTTCGTGCGCTGCTCCAGCTCCATCCCCCGTGGGAGGATCGGCGTTGGATGATCCCCAGTGACCCCGTTGGGCAGAGCCCTGGTGATCCGTGGTCCTGGTGATTCCTGTTGGGAAGACACCTGTAGCCCTGGTTCGTGCCAGTGATGTTTGGGTTCTCTGAAACTCTTTCCCAGACACTGTTCTGTCAACAAGAGACACGTTTTCCTAACTGTAAGCTATGTTTACATTCCTTTCCCTAGGAGGGACTTCTTCTTGATTTCCCTCTGACTTGACCAATGTAATTGAAGAAGTTTGTCTTTCTTCCACCCCTTGGGTGGTTCTTTGTAAAATAGTTTAAAGGGAAGAAATTCCCAAGTAATAAAGATTGGAGTCATTGTCAGCCTTCTGAACTTGGAGTCCGTGTCGTTGTAATCTTGAACAGCATCAGATACCTGGCTGGGGGGGCTCCACATCTTCCTGTCTCCCCATGGGCACCTGGATGAACACAGGGGCAGGAACATCCATTGGGACACAGACCAACACTGGGAATTCCTTGGGGAGAGCGGATTTGTTGACTTTCAACCCCAGAAAATCTTTTCTGTTCAATCCTATCTTCTGGTGGCATTGAAGATACTGGATGGTCTTGGAGGTCTTTTCCAACCTCAGGGATTCCACGATTTTGATTTCCTATTGCCCAGGGGTGTCTTCCATAGGGAGATGATGATGAACTGGGGCCAAGACCAAGGTTTTGGAGACAATGGGGTGGAAACATCTCCAAAAAAGTTTCTTCCCTCCCACCCAAGCACGTGGATCCTCAGCCGGCACGGACACAAAAATCCTTTTCTTTTGGCCTTGATTTACTTCTAATTTCTCTTCATCCCTTTAAAAATATCCAACGCTGGGGTAACACTTGGATGGGCCAGGAACCCCCAAAACCAAGCCTGGGTGAGAGGGGTGGTGGAATAGGAGGCAGTGGGGAAGGGGTGGAAGAGGAAGGGAAAAGAGGGGTCTGGGATCCCCAAATTACATTGGGAGGGATCCCACTCCTCCTTTCTAATCCCCGGGATGGAGCCAGGGCAGGTCGAGCTGGGGCAGTGCTGGGCTCTTGGCCCGGCCTGGGCACCCCCCATGAGCCCCCTCCTCAAATTCCCCTGGCAGCTGAGAGGGGTCCTGGTGCCTTTTGGGGTTCACTGGGTGCCTTGTCGGGGTTTCTCGGGGTCTCTGCTCACCCGAGATCAGGGTGGTCTTTGCCCTTCTGCCCTCAGAAGAGCCCCAGGCCGAATGCCCGAACAAACGAGGTCTTCAGATGTTCTTGTTCAAGGTTGTTTCTTTTGTTTATTTTCTCTTATCTCAGTTCTTTTTCTCTGAGCCTGGCAGAGGTCTGAGCAGCACGGGCAACAGGTGACGACTCCTCCTCTGACCAAGGCTCGTCATCTTTTATACAGATAATTGTGTGTACATTATTTACAGTTATAAACCAATATCTACACTCTACACTAAACAGGTTATTTCTATACTAATCCAATCCCTCTAAAGCTACTTGGTGCCATCCTCACTGCAAAAGATGGAGATGAAGAAGAAGGAGAAGACTTCAGGGCACCACCCCAAATCCTCCATCTTGTCTCTGGTCATCCCTATTCTAAAACCCCAAATGTGAAAATAATATTATCTTTTATCACCCTTGGAGGCTTGCAATTCCTCTCTTCATGTTGGCAACCTTTCCCATGGACTGAAGTCAAGGCCCTTGCCTGTCTGGGCTCTGTGCCAGGGTCTCCAACCCCCCTGTACAAACTCCAGACCCCCTGTCCAGGTTTTAAACCCCCCTGTACAGGTTTCTGTTTGTCCAGGGTATCCAAAGGAACGCCCTGGACTCCCACAGGGGTTCAAATCCCCAGAGTCCCCAGAGCGGGGTGACACAGGGGGACACACGGGGGTCCCCATTCCCGATCCATCCCAGGGCCCGTTCTGCCCCCACCCCCCCAGTCACAGTCCCCCTGCAGGGTCCCCCCAAGTCTGAGCCCCAGCACCAGGAAGATGAAGCCCAACACGAAGCCCCCGATCCCCGTCAGCATCTCGCTGTGGGCAGCGTCCAGCGGCATCTCTGGGGGGTCTGCAGGGGTCAGGACCCCCAAAACCTCTCACAGACACCCCAAGCTCCCTCCCAGTCTCCCCCTGCCCACCCAGGACCCCCTGAAACCTCCTCCCAATCCCTTCCCGGCCTCCCCAGGACCCACCCAAGCCCCTCCTGTCCCTCTCAGGATCCCACAACCCCCTCCCAGTTGCCCCCCAGCACCCCAGGACCCCCAAACCCCTTCCCAGTCCCTTCCCAGCTCCTCCAGGACTCACCCAGACCCCTCCCAGTCTCTTCCCAGCACAACCAACCTCATCCCAAGCCCCACTTTCCAATCCCCAATCTCCTTCCAGCCCCTCCAGGCTCACTCCAATCCCTCCCAGTTCCTCCCAGCACATCCCAATCCCCTTCCCAGTCCCCCCAGTGCCTCTCCCGTGCCCCAGTGCCGGCTCAGGGGCTGCTCCAGGCTGACGTGCCCCACCTGGAGCTGGAGGTGACCCCGTGTTCGGGGGGTTTCCAGCAGCACCAGGAGCTGGTGGGTCCAGTCCCCGCTGGGGACCACGGCGGTGGCCACCACGTGCCCCGAGAGCTCCTGGTGTGGGCTTGAGAGGGAGCGGGAATGGACTGGGAGGGACTGGGAGGAACTGGGAATGAAGCGCGCGGCGCTGGGAGGGCGAGCCCAGAGAGGGGCACTGGGCGCTGCGGGTCTGCCTGGCAACTGATGAGTCATCAGCAGCGCGCGCTCTGATTGGCTGAGAGGCGTCCGCTCCACACACGGCCGGGATGGACACGGGGAAGGGAATGGGATGGACTGGGATGGACTGGGAGAGCCACGGGGGTCACTGGGAGGAACAGGGGGCCCCGGGGATGGGCCCAAGGAGGGCTGAGGGGATTCGCAGGGAGGTTTGGAGGGGCTCCAGGGTCATTGCCAGGGCAGGGCCCGAGGGGACGCGCTCTGCCCCACGCTCAGCTCTGCGCTCCGCCAGGAACGGGGTGGACAACTCGGAGTTGTGCCGGCAGTGCCTGTCCACCGCAGCCCGTCTGTGCTCCCTCCATGCCGGGTCGCTGCTCCAGGACCTGGCAGCTTCTCCCCAGAGGAGGTGTCCCCCCCGTACAGCCCCACATCGCTGCCCGAGTGCAGGGGCTGCTCCCGGTTGGAGATGTTTCTCTCCACGAACCTCACCCGCTCGGTGCCCTTAATGAAGTGACAGCCGGACGGAACCATCTCCTGGAGCAGCCCCGTGTGTGCAGGACTGTCCTGGTTTAGGGCAAATTCGGGAGGAAACCTCCAAAGGGGTTCCCCTGGAAAGCAAAACCCAAACGGCCCCTCCCCCCAGCCAGTCCAGGAAAAAAGAACTTCCTCGGAGAAAAGTAGAAAAAACTATTTATTTAACAAACAAGATGCCCACAAGCACAAGGAATGAATAATATGAAACAAAAAACCTCTGGCCGCTCCGCAGAGAGATGGCAAACTGAGCCAGTCCTTGCCCTGGGTGTAGCTCAGCTCACTCAGTCTCTCCCCAGCCCCACTCCCTCCGGAGCTCCAGGACCCACAGGTGCCAGCCCTCACTGCTCCTCTGGGTTTGTCAGTCCAGAGCAGATTTAAACAGTCCCAAGAAAAAGAAAAAAACCATCCCAGGGAACTTCTCTGCCTCGGACAGCTCAAACTGACTCAGAGCACAGCAGATCTCTGTCCCAGCGCTGTCCGTGCCTCAGACCAACGCCGCAGCCAGGACGGGTGCGAGTCAGGCAGTTTTCTCAAAACAAACTGCGGCTGCTTCTTTCTCCCCCTTCGCTCCCAGAACCATTTTAAAGGTACAGAACTGAATGTACAGCACAAGCAGAGCAGAGGATTGGGGATACAAACATCATAAAGTCACCCTAGCACATTATACCCGGAGGGGATCCCGGGGGATTCCCTGGAATTCCGCCGGGCCCTCCCCCCGCCGGGATCTGCCCGGACACCGCTGACGTCACTCCAGACTCGGGCTGCCATTGGCGGGCAGCAAAGAGCGGCGCCAATGGCGGGGCCGGAGGCGGCTCTGGGGGCGGGGCCGGGGCTGTGGGCGGGGCCGCAGCGGAGCAGCGCGATGGCTCCGGGGCCGGGGGCGCTCCCGGGGCCCGGGGGGGCGGCGAGAGGTGCGGGGCAGCCCCGGCACCGGGACTCTTGGATCGCCCGTTCCGGAGCGCCCAGGGGCCCCCGCACCCCCATTCCGGGGCGCCGCCATCCCCCCGAACCCCCATTCCCGGGCACGGCTTCCACCCCGCACCCCCTGATCCGGCACCCACAGCCCCCGCACCCCTTTCCCGGCCATCCCGCCTCTCCCTGCCCCCAGAGCCCCCTTCTCCTTGGCCCAGAGACCCCCTGGACCCCTTGTCCCAGGGTGACTTTATGATGTTTGTGTCCCCAATCCTCTGCTCTGCTTGTGCTGTACATTCAGTTCTGCACCTCGTGGTTCCGTCTCCTTTCCTTGATCCTCCTTTCTCCCTCCTCCTCCTCCTCCTCCCACTCCTCCTCTTCCCTCCCTCCTCCTCCTCCTCCCCCAGCAGCAGCCACACCCTCGCTGTCCCGTTCCAAAGCCCCGGCAGCCCGCGGGAGCAGCGGGGATGGAGCCGGGACAGGTCGGGATGGGCAGCGCGGGGCTCTCGGCTGCTCCCACCCGCTGGGGACGGGGGAACCCGGCCCGGGGAAAAGGAGAGGGAAACTGGGAAAGCTGGGGATCCAAACTGGGGCTTGCTGGGGACCCTGGCTGGGGACTTGCAGCCCTTGGGGCTCCTCTTGGGAGATCCGGGACAGGGGAACGCAGAAAGGGCTGGGGGATCCCAGGAGTGCCAGCACTGGGAGTGACTGGGCTCTACTGGGGTAACTGGAACCTTACTGGGGCAACTGGCAGTGACTGGGAATTACTAAAGCATGCCAAGGGCAACTGGGGTATACTGGGAGTGTCTGTCATCATACTGGTGGGACTGGAACCACTGTGGGAACAACCGGGACCGTGCTGAGGAGAACCTGAGACCAGGCTGGGGGCAACTGGGAGCGAGGGGAGTAACTGGGTCTGCACTGGGGGCAACTGGGTGTGACTGGGACCATGCTGAGAGGGACTGGGACTATTCTGGGGGCAACTGGGATCATACTGGGAGGAACTGGGAACAACTGGAACTATGCCAGGGGCAACTGGGATCCTACTGGGATCACACTGGGAACAGCTGGGTCCATGCTGGGGAGAACTGGGATCACACTGACAGAGATGGGAATCATACTGGGATTGACTGGGAGTTACTGGAACCATGCTGAAAGCAACTGGGACTAAGTGGGAGAGACTGGGAGCATGCTGGGGGTGACTAGGATATACTGGGAGAGACAGGGGCTCACAGGGATCATACTGGAGGCTACTGGGGTCATGCTTGCACTGACAGGGAGCAACTGGGATCACACTGAGGGCACGGGCATCAGACTGGGAGTGACTGGGACTCACTGGAATTAGACTGCAAGGGACTGTGATCATACTGGGATTCGAGTGGGGGCCAATGGACCCTGACTGGGGGTTACTGGGAGCTACCAGGCCCATGCTGGCAGCACACTGGGGACACAATGGGAGGAACTGGGAATAACTGAGATAAAACTGTGGGCAAGTGAACCACGCTGAGGTGAGTGGGAGTGCCTGGGAATGAGAATGTTCAGGGGCTGGGATATACTGGGAGTGTTTGAGACCATAGGGATGGTGACTGGGACCAAACTGGGAGTGAATAGGATGTGATGGGGGGAACTGGGACTGTGCTGGGGTGAAACTGGAAGCAAGTGGGAGTGACTGGGGACCTGCTGGGAGAGACAGGGATCATACTGGGAGTGACTAGGACTATGCCAGGGGCAGCTGAGAGAACTGGGAATACAACAGACGAAAGTGAGAGCAACTGGGAGCAACTGGGATGCAGTTAGGGAATGACCAGGCTCCTACTGCGAGCAACAGGGATCAGGCAGAGAGGGGAAGTGACCAGGCTCCTACTGGGAGTGCCTGGGGTCACACTGGGGGTGCCGAGGAAACTGGAACCACACGGGGAGGGCAACTGGGCTCATACTGGGAGCAGCCACTGCCGGCACCCCCGAACCCTTTCCCGGCCATCCCGCCCCTCCAGCCCCAGCACCCCCGCCGGGGTCCCGGCAATCCCAGGCGTCCCCCCCTCTCGGGGTCCCCGCTTTGCGGTTCTGGGGCTCTCCTCTCTCACGGGCCCCGCTCAGGGAAGCCGCGGCTCTCCCGGGGAGCCCCAAACCCGGTGTCCCCCCGCCCCCGCCGGGCCCGCGCGCTCCCCACGTGGCCCCGGCAGAGCTCGGAGGGCCCGGCCCGGGAAGCCCAACCCCCACTGCGGGGGACCCGCATCCCCCCGGGCCCCACCGGGGCTCTGCCGCCACCGAGAACCCCCAAAAACACCGCCCGGGGAGCCCCCGATGTCCCCCCGAGGGGCATCTGCGGCTCGGCTTAGGAGCTCTGCAAGCTCCAAACATCCTCCCCTAAGAAATCACAAACCCAGGGACCCCCCCAGGATATTTGGGGCGAGCTCCCCCTTCCCAGGCACCTGCGGGATGGTGAGTGATGATCCCGAGGGTACAGCGAGATCAGGGAGCGCTGGAGCCGCCGGAAACCTCCGCTCGCCTTCTCCTCCCGCTCCCTGCAGCCGCTCTGCCTCCTCCGCCTCCCTCCCCCTCCTCCTCCTCCTCCCCCGCTCCGAACCCCGAACTGGGAGGAGAAAGGGGCGGGGCCAAAAAAGGGCGGGAACTGTGAGGGGCAATGGGCGTGGCCAAAGAGACCATCCGTCTGAAAAGAGCCCGGTTTGGACTAAAATCACTCAAATGGGCCTAAAATTGTCCAAAGGGGCCTAAAATCCACCCTAAACCCGATGATGTTTCTCCTCAAATCACCCAAAGCAGCCAAAATCCCCACAAAGTGGCCTAAAATCATCCTTACATCTTTCAAAAGGTTGTAAAATCCATCCTAAAAATACCTGGTTTGGCTTAAAATCACCTAAATGGTCCTTAAGGCCACACTAAAACACAACAGATTTGGACGAAATTCACCCAAACATGCCTGAACCCCACCCAAATGGGCCTAAAATCATCCAAAGGGATCTAAAATCCACCCTGAACTCCACCAGATTTGGCCCAAAATCAGCCACCTAAAACCCACCCTCAAAGGCCAGAAATCACTCCAAGGGATCGAAAACCCAGCCTAAACCTGCCCAGTTCGGTCTAAAATGACCCAAACGGGCCTAAAATCTCAGCAACCAACACCGAGACCAAGATCAGCACCAGAACCGGCAGCAGCACCAAGACTGAGAGCGACACCAGAACCGACACCGTCACTGCTCCGGGACTGGGCCTGGAACTGACAGCAGCACTGAGACCGGGCACCGCACTGGCACCGGGACTGGGACCGAGACCTGGAACAAAACCAGCACCAGAACTGCCACTGGGACCAAAACTGAGACCAACACTGGGACCGGAACCGGGAGCGCTCCTGGACTGCTCCAGGACTGCGGCCAGAACCGAGACCGGGAGCGATACTGGGACAGGCACTGGAACCAGCACCAAGGCTGGAAATGCTCCAGGACCAGGATCAAGACTGAGATGGGCCCTGAGCGCACTGCAGGACCCAGACTGGCACTGGTACCGGCACTGGGACTGGGACTGAAACTGGAACCGACACCGGCACCCAGACTGGCACCGCTCGGACCGAGACTGAGACCGGGACCGGCACTGCTCTGAGATCGACACCGGGACTGAAATCAGCACCGGTACTGCTCCAAGACTGCTCCGAGACTGAGACTGGGACAAGGACCCTGATCAGACCCGGGATCACTCTGGGACCACTGCCTTCGCTTCTGGGAGTTTCAGCCACAGCCCTGGGCGGGAGTGGGAGGGACCCTTGGGGATGGGAGGCACTGGCAGGGACCCCTGGGTGGGTTGGGACTGCCTCAGTTCGCAGTGTTCCGGTGCAGCCAGCCCGGTCCATCTGATCCCAGTTTGTATGATCCCAGTTTCTATGCTTGTGACCCAGATGGTCCCAGCCTGTGAAATCGCAGTCCATGTGATCCCAGTCTGTACAATCCCAGTCCCCATGATCCCAGTCTGGATGCTCCTGATCCAGATGGTCCCAGTCTATGTAATCCCAGTCTGTAGGATCCCAGTCCATGTGATCCCAGTCTGGATGGTCCTGCATGGCACACACTCCAAGGCTCTGCAATTCCAGTTCCCAGCAAGGAAAAGATCTTCCTGCCCTTAAAGGCAAAGCTCTGAAGAAGGCACCAAAAGCCAAGGGCAGCAAGATCCCACAGGAACATTGCACTGCCAGCCCCCAGAACTTCACCCATGCTTGTTGGAGCTCCTGCATTGGGAATTAAATCAGGGCAGGGTCTTCGGTGGGAGCTGCCCTGGCTGCAGGGAGACACTGAGACACAAACAGAGCAGGCAGAGAGAGGCAGGAGAGAAAGGAGGACACAAACACCATCAGCTGAGAAGGTGCCACTCTGCAAACAGAACTGACAACGACTGAAAATGAATGGGACAGAAATCAAGAACTCTCAAAGTTTGATTTACTGTCAAACACATCCCACCCAGCCCCACACAATCCCGATCCCACAGCTCCAAATTGGGATCCCACTTCTCCCAGTCTCCCTCCAACCCCATCTCACCCTAGAGGCTGTGGAATCGAGTAACTTTGGTGTGGGCTTGAGGTTTTCTGAGGTGGGAAGAAGCCATTTTGAAGTGGAATTCAGCCCTTTTGGGGTAAGATTGAGTACTTTACAGTAGGATTGGAGTGGTTTTGAAGTCACAGACTGATCCCTCTTGGCTTTTGGAGTGCATAGAGAGGGAGAAGAGAAAAAAATTAAGGCCAAAACAAAAGGATAAGCAGCCAGGTGTCTTCCCAACATGGATCACAGGGAACGTGGGTCACCAGGGCTCTGCCCAGCGTGGCTCCTGCAGTGGGGGATGGAGCTGGAGCAGCGCACGAAGCTCTTCCCGCACTGGGGGCACTAGCAGGGCTTCCCTTACTGATGGTTCCGTTGGTGATGGGTCAAGTTAGAGCTCTGTGAGAAGCCCATCCCACACTGGGGACACTTGTAGGGCCTCTCGCCGGTGTGGATGCGCCGGTGCCTGATGAGGTGTTCATTCCGCCTGAAGCCCTTCCTGCAGTTGCGGCAGCGAAAGGGCCTCTCCTCTGTGTGTGTCTGTTGATGGACAAGGAGCTTGGTGCTGGTCAGAAACCCCTTCCCACACACAGAACACTTGTAGCGCCTCTCCCCAGTGTGGATCATCTGGTGCCGGATCAGGTTGGAGCTCCATCTGAAGCTCTTCCCACATTCCCCACACTCGTAGGGTCGTTCCCCGGTGTGGATCCTCTGGTGAAGGATCAGACAGGACCTCTGCCTGAAGCTCTTCCCACACTCCAAGCACTTGTGGGGCTTATCCCCATCAGGAAGCTGCTCAAGGACCACCAGGTCTGAGCTCTGGCTTGATCTCTGGCTGCCCTCCTGGCACAGGGTGGGTCTTTCCTCTTCACATCCCTGCAATATTCGTTTGCAGCCCCTTCTGCTGAGGGATCTCTGAGGCTTTTCCTCCCTGTTGGATTCCTGTGCCCTGGAGCTGCTCAAAACAGCCTCTTCCACGAGATTCTGCTGCGGGGATTTGTCCTCCGTGGCCTCCATGCTCAGCTCCTTGTCTGGGGGAGGAAGGACAAGGAGAGGATGGGATTTGCCCCCGTGCCAGAGGGAAGGGGAAGGAGATCCCCCGTCTGTTCGGTCCCTGCCCTCCCCAGGTTGCTCCAGGGAGTCCCAGGAACCCGAAAAGCTCCGCACTCCTCTGTCTCCCCACTTACCGATACTGGGAGTGACTGGGAGTGCCGAGCAAACTGGAACCACACGGGGAGGGTAACTGGGCTCATACTGGGAGCAGCCACTGCCGGCATCGGGATCCCCAAATCCTTTCCCGGCCATCCCGCACCTCCAGCCCCAGCACCCCTGCCGGGGTCCCGGCAATCCCAGGGGTCCCCCCCCATCTCGGGGTCCCCGCTTTGCGGTTCTGGGGCTCTCCTCTCTCACGGGTCCCGCTCAGGGAAGCCGCGGCTCTCCCGGGGCGCCCCAAACCCGGTGTCCCCCCGCCCCCGCCGGGCCCGCGCGCTCCCCACGTGGCCCCGGCAGAGCTCGGAGGGCCCGGCCCGGGAAGCCCAACCCCCACCGCGAGGGGACCCGCATACCCCCGGGCCCCACCGGGGCTCTGCCGCCACCGGGAACCCCCAAAAACACCGCCCAGGGAGCCCCCGATGTCCCCCCGAGGGGCATCTGCGGCTCGGGTTTGGGGCCCTGCAAGCTCCAAACAACCCCCCCAAAAAAAACCCCAAACCCAGGGACCCCCCCGGATATTTGGGGCGAGCTCCCCCTTCCCGGGCACCTGCGGGATGGGGGGCGATGCTCCCGGGTGTGCAGCGAGTTCAGGGAGCGCTGGAGTTCCCGGTTTCCTTCCCTCAGGTTCTCCTCCTGCGGCCGCTCCGCCTCTTCCTCCCTTCTCCTCCTCCTCCCCCGTTCCGAACCCCGACCTGCGGGGGCGGGGCCAAGGAAAGGGCGGGAACTGTGAGGGGAATGGGCATGGCCAAGGGGATGCGCAGTCGTAAAATGGCTCGGTTTGGCTAAAATCACCCAAATGGGCCTAAAATTGTTCAAAGGGATCTAAAATCCAGCCTAACACCGATCAGGTTTAGCCTCAAATCACCCAAAGAGGCCTGCAATCCCCACCAAGTTGTCTAAAATCACACAAACAGCCCTGAAATCCACCCTAAATCCACATGGTTCTGCCAGAAACGAGACAAATGGGGACAAAATCATCCAAAGGGTCTAAAATCAACCAAATTTGCCTAAAATTGTCCAAGCTGGTTGAAAACCCACATAAAATGGCCAAACCCCATCCTTAAATCTCCCAAATGGGTATAAAATCCAACATGAATGTACCTGGTTTGGCTTAAAATCACCCAAAGGGATCTAAAGTCCACCCTAGAACCCACTGGATTTGACCTGAAATTACCCAAATGGGTCTAAACCCCACCCAAATGGGCCTCAAATCATCCAAAACGGTCTAAAATCCACCTTAAAACTGCCCAGCTTGCCCAAAAATCACCCAAATGGAATTAACTCCACCAGATTTGGCCTAAAATCACTCAAATATGACTAAAATCATTCAAACAGATCTAAAATCCACCCTAAAACCCACCAGATTTCACCTAAAAATCATCCAAATGCACCTAAAATCCACCCTAAGCCTGCCCAGTTTGGCCTAAAATAACCCAAACACGCCTAAAATCTCCAGGACCGGGACCAAAACCAAGACCAAGATCAGCACCAGAACCAACACCAGAACCAAGACTGAGACCGACACCGGATCTGAGACTGGCACCGAGAGTGGCGCCGCTCTGGGCCAAGCACCAAAACCAACACTGGGGCCAGAACAGACACCAGAACTGAGACCAGCACCACACTGGTACCGGCACTGGGACCAAGATCAAGACTGAAACCGGCACCAGAACTGGCACTGGGACCAAGACTGAGACCAAGACCGGCATCGGAACCAGCACCGAGATTGGCACCACACCAGGACTGGGACCCAGAATGAGATTGGCACTGGGAGCACTCCCGGACCAAGACTGGCACCGGTACCAGCACTGGGACCGGCACCACTCCCGAACCGAGACTGGGACCGGGACTGAAAGCGGAACTGGCACCGAGACTGGCACCCCTGGAGTGTGTCCCATGCAGGACCGTACAGACCGGGATCCTGCGGACTGGGACTGTACAGATTGGGATTGTACAGACTAGTACTGGACAGACCGGGATTTCACAGACTGGATCATCTGGATCAGAACCATAGAGACTGGGATCATACAAACCGGGATCATCTGGACCAGGATGGCTGCACGGGAACGATGCGAACCGACACGGTCCCGCCTGGCCCAGGGGTCCCTCTCGGTCCCTTCTAGTCCCTCGTATCCCTGAGGGTCCCTGCCAGTCCCGCCCTGGAGCACGGCCAAAATTTCCCCGAGTGAAGGCAGCAGTGCCGGAGCGATCCTGGAACCAATCCGAGAGATTCTACGTCCGAACTCAGTCCCGGATCCGGCTGCGGTCTCAGTCTCAGTCTCAGTCTCAGTCCCGGAAGGCTCCTGGTGCTGATTCCAGTCCCAGTGTTAATCTTGATCCCAGAGCAGTGCCAGTCTCAGTGCCGGTGCCAGTTCCAGTTTCAGTCCTGGTCTTGGTCTCGGTCTCGGAGCGGTCCCGGTCCCTGTGCCGGTGCCGTTTTTGGTCCTGAAGGGCTCCCAGTGGCAATCCCAGCCTTGGTCCCACTCCTGGAGCAGTGCCAGTCTTGGTGCTGGTCCCAGTGCCGGTCTCGGTCTTGATCCTGAACTGCTCCCAGTCTCGGTTCTGTCCACAGGCCTGGAGCAGTCCTGGAGTGCTCCTGGTGCTGGTGATGGTTCCAAAGTGCTCCAGGAGTCAGTCCCAGTGTTGGTCTTGGTGTCAGTCTTGGTCCCAGTGCCGGTCTTGGTGTCAGTCTTGGTCCCAGTGCCAGTTCTGGTGCTGGGTTTGGTCTCGGTCCCAGTGCTGGTGCCAATGCAGTGCCGGTCTCTGTTTCAATGTCGGTTCTGGTCTCGCTCCTCGTCCTGCATGTTATAAATGGGCCAGGAAATCAGCTCCTTGTTTTTAAAGGCCTTTATTGAAGAACAGCCTGGGTAGGGGGCTCGAGGGGCGTGCGCACACCACCGCTGCTCCCTGGGACGATGCTGAGGAGGAGGACATCAGCTCCGTCACACGGCGGATCTGGGCCTTCCGTCCTCACGGGAGTCCCTAAGAAGACACTTGCCAGCTCATGGTCTAGGGCTGTCTGTCTGATTGAGTCCTGGTCAAGTTATGGTGACAGAGTGAGGCCCAACTCCGATTGGTGTGGAGTTCCTTACGGTTCTGCCGGTCCACAGTGGTTATTCTTGGTCTCTAATCTTATTTCTGCTCATCATCTTTGGGTCTTGACTGGTACCAGAGGCTCCTTAATTTGCATATGGTCCTGAGCGCACGTCCTTATGGGAGCAGTGGAGGTGATACCCGGCCAGAAAGGGGAAGCAGGTAGAGTACAAACAGTAATTGAACTTTATTAAGGAACATTGACAATTAACAGAAGAAACTATTAACTTTAAAAATGTCTAACATTGGGACTTTATTTTCCTCAATATCCCCCTCTTTCTTTTTGATTTGGCTTAAACCCACATCAGCTTGTACTTTCTGTTTCCTGAAAACAGAACTTCCTCAATTTTTGGTATTGGTCGTACACTTTCTTAGCAGTTTTATGTTCTTCCTCCTGACTTTCCATTACCATGATTCTAGTTTGCTTTTGGCTGGCTGTTTCTGAAAATTGTGCACTTGCTTGGATGGTAGAAGACACTGCCCGAACTAAACAGGAGAGTAGACAGGGTATGAATAGCAGGCTCGTTACTGCAGCTACTGCTATGAAGGCCAGTTTTTTTCCACCATTTTCCTTTTAGGGACCAAAAGTCATCCCACCAGCTTGTATCCATAAAGGGAGTCCATTTTTGGGTGCCATCATACGCTATCTTACGGATTTCTTTGGAGATGTTCTTTATTACCTCGCTTTTGTTGTCGATCTCCAAGCAGCACTCTGACGAATTAAACTTTCTGCATATGCCCCCCTCATCGGCCAACAAAAAATCTACTGCCAATCGTAGTTGGTAAATGACTGTTCTGGTTTGGGCCAATTGGGTGCTAATATGGTCTAGGGCAAGGGCTGTATTGTTGGATACGATTTCCAGTACTGCTTGGAGTCAGATTATCCTATTTAGCATATATATTGGAGTGCGGTACCCCCAAGATCCGTCTTGGGCCCAAGTTGCTGGTCCATAGGTTTTTATGATTTCTTCTGGGGTCCAGGTTTTTCCCTTCCACTTTTGGGTACTCCCCATATTAATTACATTCCTCCTTTTCTGATTGGTTTTTCTCAAGTCATTGTACAATGGAACCCCCAAACTCGACCCTGATTCTTTTGGGAGTAGGAAGAAGGCGGGTTTAATTACCCCGATAGTGCAGCTTCCTGTCCAATCCCCGGGGAGACTTGTATACGCAGTGTCACCACAGATCCGAAATAGGTGCTCAGGGGCTTCCCAGAATTTATCACTTACTTCCCAAGGGCATTCCCAATATCTGGATATTTGTCTTATATCCCAAAAAGGATTTATCCCTCTTTCAGCACATTAATGTAGGTTGTACCCATCATGGTATATACATCCCTTCTCCTTTCTTCCAATTGACCAATACTGGTTTGGCTCTTGGAGAATCCATCTTGTGCTTATTTCTTTTCTTACCAGATACCGTTTGCATGCCATTCTCCCTACCTGGGTGTTATACCTTTTTCCTGTTGTCATGTACACTCTTCTCCAATAATCTTGGATTTCAAATCCCATTGTTCCTTTTTTCTTTGCCCTAAAATTTGGGGGTTTTGTTCTAATTGTATCCTTCTTAAGATCTCTAGGGGTCTCAAGCTGATCCCTTCCCAAGGCCAAACCTCTGTCATCTTGGTATTCCCACAGACCCAACAATTAGTTAAATCAAGTTCTTTACTTATTCTCTCTACCAGGTCTATGAATAGATTCTTCCCTGTGGGGATTTCTAGATCATCTTTTATAGTGGTTACCGTTAGTTGCTTCTCTTTTACTAGATCTTTTAATCCTTTTTGGTTGTCCTTGTGTTCAAAGCAGAACCAGGACTCTACTGCGGGGCATTCCCCAAGTAAGCGCTGCCTAAAAGAGGCCGTGTTCTTTGCTATCCAATAAACTTTCTTGCCTTCTCAACTGCCGCCCACCGCCGGTGACCGCTCTAGTGGTCACTCCGGTGCCGCGACCTTCCCCAGCGAGACTATCCCGGAATGGTTGTCTCGGGCTTCTGAGAGGCACAGGCACTCGGTGGTGATATCAGCTCTTTTGTGAAGCTGCACAAGGCAGCTATCTCCGGCAGCTCTTTCTCTATCAGCTCTTTTGTGAGGCTGCACAAGGCAGCTCTCCTCGGCAGCTCTTCAGGCGACGCTGGAACAGAGCAGGAGGCAGACGTCCAGTCCAGAAGGCTCTTTATTCAACAGGAGCCGACAACCGACTAAAATTGACAGACTCAGACAGGGGGATTATATAAGGTTCGGGATAGGCGGGGCTAGCAACTTGGACCAATCACGGGGACGATTGAGAAAACAACCAATCGGGGAGAGGATCCAAAATGCACCAGTCAGGGAAGGGGAAAAACCAGGAAGTGGGGAAACAACCAATGCGGGGTAACAAATTAACATAGAGCCTCAAGGGCTCATGGGGTGAAACATTTTGCTCTCCCTAACTTGAGAAACAGTCTCCTGGGGAGACTTCCCTGTGGGGAGCTCTGCCATTGCGAATACAGCCTATATGCTGTGCTCTCTCCATGGCAGGGCAAGTGCCCCTGTGGTAACCTCAGGGGTTACCACAGGCTATGATATCTCAGAGTGGGTTATGTGAGGTCATGGGGGTGCTATAGCATCATGGGCCATCTCTGTGACATCACGGAGCCAGCTGTGACATCACAGGGCAAAACTCTGACATCATAGAGCAGACCATGACATCACTGAGTTTGCTGTGACATCATGAGGGGCTGTGTGACATCACAGAGTGGGTTGTGACATCAGAGACCAGCTGTGTGACATCATGGGGGCCTGTGTGACATCACAGGAGGGCTGTGTGAGGTCACTGGGTTCATCACTTTCACCCAGTCCCCCTTACAGTTTTCCCCAAGAAGTTTGTAGCCCTGGTTCGTGCCTGAGATGTTTTGGTTTTCTGAAATTCCTTTCCCAGGGAATTTTCTGTAAACAAGAGACATGTTTTTGTAACTGTAACTTCGTTAAAATTCCTTTTCCTTGGAGGGTCTTTTTCTTGATGTCTCTCTGGTCTGACCAATGTGATAGAAGAGGTTTGTCTTTGTTTCACCAATCAAATTGGTCTGTGTAGAATAGTTTAAAAAGGGAAACACGTCCCAAAAATAAAGGAGTCATTTTTAGCCTTCTGAAGTCGAAGTCTGTGTTGTTATGTGATACAACAGCTCCAGAAGTCCAATGCTGTTCATGCCCTGAAGGGTTCCCTGTCCCCCGGTACCCACCCTGTGCACCTGGAGCCACAGCCCCCACCAAAGGATGTTCCACAGGATCAACCCCAGAGCCTGACACGGGGACGAGGGGCTGGGCTGTGTGACCAGGACATCAAGGACGTGGATTGTCCAGGTCACTGTGGCCTGGGTTGGGTTCCCCAGGGCAGGAAAGATGTCTGGCAGCTGCAGCAGGGTCAGGGAAGGGCTCCGAGGTAGGGCTGCAGCCCTTGGGCTGTCAGGAGAGGCTGAGGGAGCTGGGCTTGTCCAGCCCCGAGCAGGGAAGGCTGAGGGGCTCCTGATACCAACCTGGCAGTGGCCCCGAGGAGGTGATGGAGAACACAGAGCCAGGCTCTTCACCGGGAGCCTGCTGGGAGACAAAAGACAATGAGCAGAGGGTGAAAGAGGGGAGGGTCAGCCAGGACAGGAGGAAACCTTTGTTCCCATGGGCTCAGCCGGGTGCTGAGATGCTGCCCCCTAATCCCTGTCCTTTGGGATTTGCCAATCCAGACCAAATCAAGCCTTGAACCACTTGGTCTGACCCAGTTGCTGACAGCTTGGGCTGCTGACTTGCTGATCTCCTTTCCAATTCAGCTCTCTAATGCTGCTGGGACAGTGCTGGTCCCTGTTTTAGACTGGAGCAGAGCAGATGGGACAGGAGCCCTGCAGGGCTGTAGGGGACCGGCAGCTTGTGAGGTGCACGAGCACATCTTCATTAGCTGGGTCATTGGAGCACTTCTAAGAAATGTCCACGTTTTCCCACCAGAAGAAACCAGGAATTTCCTGGAAGCGTACAATGGCAGGAGAAGAAATCCTGATCTTGCCCTCTCTTTGTGTCACTGGCTGGACTTGTATTTTTCATGGAGCTGTGCCTTCCCTTGGCTTTGTTGGCTGACAAGAAATGAACATCCCTCTGTGTCTCGGGCAGCTCCTTCTGCAAGGAAAGCAGGTGGGAGTTGGTGCCAAGGAGCTGAAAGCTGCAGGTGCAGCCTGGAGTGGAGGCAGCTCAGATTTGCACAAGGCTGCTCTGAGTGCCAGGGCTTGGATGGGGGAAATGGTGGGATGGGGATAGGGACAGAGTCTGATTGATGGTCAGCCATGAAGGGTCTTGATGTTCATATCTATTCAGAGCAGCTTAGGAGGTGCTGAAGATCAATATCAACTGGAGATTGCTGATATAGATCTATAAACAGGAAAACAAAACTAAAAGAGGAGAAAAAAATACCAACAACTGCATTTAAAAAAATATATTGTATATTCTCTTCAAATGCACTTCTGAAATCTGTACAATTAACCACAGAAGAATTGAAGACTTGGAATTAAATTATTCCCAGGGGCTTTTCTTGTTAGAGTACTTTGGAATGTTAATGAGCCTTTGGCACTGAATTCCTGAGCTGAGGAGCTGAAGCCTGAACAAGCCTCTGGAGAGCTGAAATTCATCAGGGAACCTCCAAGTTGCTGAGCATCCATCCTCAGCAGAGCAGATTGAAGAGATTCCAGGGGTTTCCAGCTGCTGAAGAGCTGTGAGCTCACATGCTGGCACAGGGGCTCCATGGTGGCATCTGAGGGGTCTCAGGGCTCCTGAAGATCTGTTTGGTCACCTTCAGTCACAGGGGCTCTGTGGTGACATGTAGCTTCGTGTGACTCTCTCCCTGGCCCGGCTGGTACACCTGGGCCACCCAGCTGCTCTTGTCACGCTGCCACACAACCGTTTTGTGGGACTTGGCTCCGAAGACAGTCTAAAACTACGCTGTAATGGCTGTGGCGTTGAAAGAGGGGTCTCCCAGGCACGTTAAGATTTAGAGGGTTTATTCAGGGGTAACGGAATTCCATGCCCTCTGTCCAGTGCCAGTGGAGAGGCCCCGGGCAGGGGTTGCAGGGGGGTTTTGTACAGGACAGGTCGGGGGGAGGGTACATAATCTACAAACCAATAAAACAGCTCTATCTAATACATTTCAGCATTACTATCTAAACTTTAGCAAATCATAGCAAGTTTGGGAGTGGTCTTTAGGGGCCTAGAGGCCCGACCCAGAGTCCTTGGCAGGTTGCAAGCAGACGTTCCGTTGTCCCAGTAACCGTATCAATCCTAACAAAGTAACTTCTAAAACAATGGGCTTCTTCAGGGTAGGACTATCCTTACTTTGCAATTAAAACAAAAGCATATTCAATTAAAACAAAAGCATATTCATAACTAAAGTTTAACAAGCGATTCTCTCACATCCATAGTGACATCCCAGGGCTCCTTAATCTCCCTAAGGGTCATGAGGTGACAGAATGTCCCAGGGCTGCACAGTGACACCAGAGGTGTCTGTACCCTGCCAAGGAGCCAATTTGTCCCAGGCAGTGGCAGGAGTCCAGTGGTGACATCCCTGTGCTCCTAAAGAACAGTGAGGTCATTGACACTCCCAGGGGCTCCATGGGGACATCCCAGGAGTGTCCAGGCTGCCAAAGAGCTGGGATGTCACAGACACTCCCAGGGGTTCCAGGGGACATCCCAGGAGTGTCCAGGCTGCCAAAGAGCTGGGATGTCACAGACACTCAGAGGGGTTCCTGCCATGGGCAGAGTGGCAGCTTCAGGCAAAGTTTATTAGAGAAGCTCCTGTTGGGTCACGAGGTTCACAAAGGACCCAAACCAGGATCCCCAGGCTTTTTAAACTCCTTCTGTGAGAAGATCCTGGGAGGGCCTGGATCCAATCCCATTCCCACACTTTCTCAAGGATTTATGCCTAAAGGATTATACAGGTGGAATTGAATCTTTGTACAACTTTGTCCCTCAACATTAAGGACGGCAAACCAGAAGTATTTATGGACATATAGATATGACTGATTATGATCATGATTAGACAAAAAGGTCTTAATCAGAATTATTTACTCCACAGTATAGGAGCTGTAACATCTATTTTAAGACAGTGCTCTAGGAAACAATTTTTAAGCAATTGTATTAAAGCAAAAGCAGTTATTAACCAGAGATGGGTGTCACTCCCCCAGACCAATGACCGTGGGCAAATCTCTTTAGCTCAGCCTCAGGCAGTGACTTTGAGGGGTGTCCCCACTCCAGGGAGGAACCTCCACACCCCCCCAAAGAAGGGAAATGTCAGGAGATGCTGCTGTTAAAATTTGGGATGGGGCTTTTCTAGTCTGAAGTGCTGCCCTGTCAGTCAGATGTGCCCAGGCTGTGCCAGCTCAGCAGCTCTGAGAAGCTCTCAGTGGTGTCACTGGGTTGTTGCTTTCTCTGGGGATTTTAGCAGCTCTGCCACAGCTTCAGCTCCCTCTCAGCATGTGGAACTTTGGGATGGAGGAGTCAGGCTGCTTTCAGCATTCTTCACCCCCAAAGCAGCATGATCCCTTTCTTCATTTCCCACTGGGGCTTTGCAAACAGGGCCTTGTTGGGGTTGTTTGAGCCCATTGCAGGCAGAGCCTCCTGCTCCAGCAGGAACTGCCTTTCCTGTGCCAGGACCAGGGCAGGTCCCACTGCAGGAAAAGCCCCAGGCCAGCCCCAGCAGAGTGAAGGGCTCGGGCACAAGTGCAGAGTGCCATGCTGGGAGCTGTGCCAGGGAGAGCCTGAGGCACCAAAGGCCCCTGGGCAGCAGCAGCTGCTTCCAGGGCATGGCCAGAAGCCTCCCTTGGCCACCCGGCCTGGTGGCCACCACTGCAGAGCTGCTGGCTCAGGGCTCATTTCTGCCTGGGCTCTGCCCCAGCCCACAGAGTGTGAGCTCAGCCCTGACTCTGGCACAGCCGCTGTGCCTGAGCCCTGCAGAGCCTCAAGGTCACCTGTGCCAGCCTGGTGCCCATCCCTGGCTCTGGCACTGTCACTTCTGTGCTCGCTGCTGCCTCCAACACTGAACCCCCTCATCTACAGCCTGAGGAACCAGGAGCTGGAGGATGCCCTGAGGAATGTGACCACTCTGTGCTTTTCAGAAACAATCAAGTGTCTCTTTGTTTCTGCACAACATTCAGAATGGAACTCATTCCAGGCCCAGACTGCTTTGTGCCATGTGTCTTGTTTGTTATTCTATTTGGTGTAATAATTTTTTTTTTCTTTTCTTTTCTTTTCTTTTCTTTTCTTTTCTTTTCTATTCTTTTCTTTTCTTTTCTTTTCTTTTCTTTCTTTTCTTTTCTTTTCTTTCTTTTCTTTCC